>CM024598.1:21246192-21792753 GCA_014182555.1 Eucalyptus erythrocorys | reverse complement strand
GCAAGGAGGTGAAAGTCGAATGTTTTCGTCCCGACTGAAGGGCTCAATGGGGGTGTTCCATTTATGATCAGCTCTAGCACGACATGTAAATAAAAAGGGCAGGGGATCTATGAGATCAACTCAAGAGAATCGACTCACGGTTTTTATTTGCTTTTCGGTTGAAGAAATTACCTTCGTTCAAACGTTACTCTTCATGCTACGAAATGTCCAGAATTTAACCACCTATACCCTAAAATCTAAGGACGGCAACCCTATCATCATTCATCATAGCCTTGTCGACCCGTCAACCGTCCACGACTCTCTTCATGCAAAGTAAGAGCGCCCGGTCAACACAAAGCTAGTTAAAGGTTCATTCAAAATATGACCCGAACTTGTAATCTCGTCATAACGACTTGCATACGGGACAACCAAGCCCAAGGATGGACGTGCCCAGTGAGTGGTTGACACAATTGCCACGGTTACCTCTTTTTGGTTATGCTAATTTGTCTTCAATTTTCAAAAAAAAAAAAATTCCTATTTTGCCGTCGTATTTCTAAATAATAAAAAAGAGTATGCAGATGAGATGTTATTGCACATTTTATCAAATCCCCCCCGCCCCCCACACACTAACTTTACGATTATAATGATAAATAACATGAAGTCTTGAAGACATAATCTTTTTATGCACAACAAAATCTACAAAAATACCCTACTTATTAATCTACTTTTCGTGTGTATAAGCCACAGTTATTCCTAAACTACTAAGACTCATTTATTTACAATTAGACCAAGGTAAGAGCGCAAAGTGAGCGATGAGAAATCAAGTGAGGATGAGAGAGAGAGAGAGAGAGAGAGAGAGATTAGGTCTAATTTGCTTGTGAATCCATTTAATATCCATATTATTTTGAGTTTTACTATCCTAAATCCATTTATGACTCATCTATTTAATATAACTAACACATATAACAACCTAATCCATCAAATATAAGTTAATAAATGAGCTTATGATATATTTTAACAGGTCTATCATAAATATCGGAATCCTACATGACTTAAAGGTTTTTTTTTTCTTTAAATTATGCACTCAAATAATTAATTAAAAGTTTTGACACCCAAGTAAAAGGTTTTTGAGAAGTGGATACGAAGAAGAAAACGTTATTGCAGTCAAGTGCGTGCTTATCTCCTTATTGGCCCAGGTGCATACCACATGATCCAACGGATGAAGTCTATTGAGCCTACTACTGCAGGTGCAGGCAATAATGTCCCACGTCCGAGAGCGCTACGTGGACCACGGAAGTGGGACCCGAGCAGCGTCCCAGCCCTCGTGATCGGGGGCGGAGCCTGCTTCGTGCCTTTCCCGTGAGGCCATCATTTCAGTCGTATCTCGAAACATGGGCCCACCATCGTCCTGGTTTTTGGGCTCCTTTTTGTTGGGTTTCTCCTTAGTCACCATTCGGAATCATTGTATGGGCTGATATCCAACAATACAAGAACCTTTCGAAGGTCCAATGATATTTATTTATCTCCGACATAACAGATCTTTTACTTGGTTGTTTTTGCTTTTTGCTTTTTCTTTTTTTTTTTTTGGGTTTAATCTCCGAGATATAATTTAATCGACAAAATGGGTCTCTCAACAAGGTTACGGATTCATTTAACATGATGGTAGTGTAAACCAAATTTCAGTTTCTTCCTATAACTCGTGATCCGTTTTCAATTTCAATGCATACAAAAAAAAAAAAAAAAAACAAATGGGAAAAAGGTCGAAAAGCCATGAAGTTATTCCGATTCCTCTCATTTTGTTTGCCAAATGATTTGTCTCATTGCCCTTAATTTAATATACATTGGTATTGATTCTAAATAATCTTTACATACATCATTCTCGTCCACATGATAATCTCAACTCTTTTGAATACGACTTTCTCAACATACCCTAGATTCCAAGGACATGTCACAAGACTAACAATTGAGTATGCAGAAGAAATGTTATGCTTAATAAGGATTCATTTGTTTCACAAAAAATAAATGATTTGCAAAACACTTTTGTAAATTTATTGTTTTTTTTTTTTTTGGTAAAGGTAATAAGTTTGTAAATTTATTGTTTGTATTGCTTGAAATGAGAAAGGAATTTTACTTGCGAATAGAGTCATTCTTGGTGACCCAATGAGTTGGGATTTCCTTACTCTCAGTCTCACTATTGTTGAAATGTTTGAAATAGTGCTTGAAGGTGTTCTAAGCTTAAATGAATGCAAAGGATCATGATTTGAATGTTTGAATGATCTCTGGAAATTTGTAGTTGTTCTAACCTCTAGGTGTTCAATGATAGATATTTTCATTTTCGACAAAAATTTGTATCTAAGCATTTTCATAAATGATAAGAATATTTTTGTTCGTTCATTTTTTGAAAGCGATATATGCGATTATTTTTTAAAAATATTTTCTGAATCATTCATTTTTTTCTAAATAAATGAAGGTTAAGAGTCATATTGGTCTAATGATCACTTATATACAGTTCACATTATACAAATTGGCTTATTTGGCATGTAAACATTATTTGCTTGGTCTCCAAGAGTGTCATCCACAGTGTCATTTTACATGTATGGCATATATGCACACTCGCTATATAGACCTCCTCTTTATAGATCTAACTTCATAACCCTAGTTAATCCTAGATATAATGATATCAGAAACCCCACGATTTGATAAAAGTACTGTTGTCATCACCGTGAAATTATCATATTGCAGATTAGACTTGTCCTCTCGTACGTCGTACATTTTGTCTTTAGTCCATATTAATTTGACGCACAATCATTTTCTTTATATATATATATATATCCATATATCATTATTATATATAGGCAAAAATAAAATCATTATTATATTCATCCAAAAATAAAAAGTTTCAAGCATTCCAAAGATATGCTGCATCATTCGATTTTTTTTTTTTTTTTTTTTTTTTTGTTCTCATGGACAAGGGAAAAAAAAGCTCTCCAAAGGGAGGGAGAACATCCAAACCAGACAAAGAACATCATGTCAATAGGGGGACAATCTCGACACGATAACATTTATTTGAAATTAACGTACCAGTAAAAATCTCAAACTATATCGATTATAATATATTTATTTGAATTTTTTGTCTTCAAAAATGTCAAATCTATAATATGGGATATATTTACTTTCTATTAAGATTCCATCAGTTAGCACTATTAAAACTTTACGTACATAGACTATAAAAATCAAACAATGTTGATACGGTACTCATATGATTTACGTGAAATAAAAATGACATTATTTTGACTGAAAAATCATCTAATGGAATTTTGATAAAATGTAAATATGCCACATAGGTACAAGTTTAGGGCTTTTTATGTCACTGACAAAAGTTTAGGGTAAATATATAACAATAAGTTTAATAATGAGGTTTTTGATGTCATTAAAGAAAATGTTCAGAGTAAATGCATCACGATAGATATAATTTGAGATTTTTAATAACTTTTTCCTTAGTAAAAACGTTACCCAGATATAGCAAGAAACAAAAGGGCCAAGATCGAAGTAAATTCCTCTTACGCTGTTAATTTAAGTTCCACGAGCGTTGATCGAGATATTCCCACAGCATCGTCGTCTTTTCCTCTGTATCCTTTCTTATTTTGTTATCTCAAGTTACATATATTTCTTGTTCCCATGGTAGATTGTTCCGTCAATCATCTCCGCATGTAATTTTATTACGATGATGCCTTTTTCAAGATATACCCTAGTCAGTTTTCGAGCTTCGTGGTTTTTTTGTTACTTTGGATCGCTACGTAACTTGACAATGCCCTCGTGCGCGTAAGCCCTGGAGCATAGGGGAGCATCTTGAACCCTAGAGATCACATTTGATATCACGAGAGATAATTCATATTTAACCTCGCAGAATAAGTTAGGGCTTCTAATAAATAACAAGAAAAGGGGCAAAAGCAAGAATAACTTAGACGCGTAGGAGGGAATTGCAATAATGACTTAGACGCGTATGAGGGAATTGCAATAATGTCAATGATTTCCATGAAGGCAATCTGAGTTTCGCGAGAGAGAGAGAGAGAGAGAGAGAGGGAGAGTTTTGAAGAAGCAGCATGCAAGAATCTGGCAACAGAAGAACCCGTGAACAAGGTATGTGTGGCCCATCGTGGGTCTTTCGTGAATGAATGAATCCTATAATAATGAAAATAATAACAGCAAAGGTCGCTCTGTTTCAGACACATCGAAACCAAAAATCATATAAAAAGAAGGGCATAAAGAACAGGTGAACAGCTGTAAGTGGATGTGGTCGCCAGATCAGCTGTAATAGACTTGCCAAAGGCTCACAGATTTTTGTCACCATTGTTTCGTCACAAGCCCTAATCTCTCTGTCTCTGTCTCTCTCTCCCTCTCCCTCTCCCCTTCATAAGAATCATGAGAGGACCAAGCATACACACGACCAAGATCTTGTCTAATGATCTTGACAGACTTCAGCACTTGGTTAGGTGGGGGTAATTACTTTTCTAAAGAATGAGACAAGGGATTGCCCGCAGGATGTGGGCTTTGTTCTCATTATTTTAAGTTGGTGAGTACGTAGGAAGTGGCAAATTCCCCCCAACCCGGGAGAGAAGGGGAAGGAGGGACTGTGGAGGAAGCTGGGGAAGAGTACCTTTCTCATACATTTTATTGGCCACACGGGTAATGCTAGGGTATACTAAAAAGTACATACGCTGGATTTGGAAAATAGTCGGAGTACCGAAGGAAATCCCATCTTTTCTTTGGAAGCTGAAAAGTCAACCATCTTCCTGGATGATTAGGGTGATCCTTGTGCATGCCTTTTCTACAAGGAAAAGATCCACTACCATGTTCCGTGTCTCAACAAATCTCGTCCGTCGTCGTACTTTAGCATCACTTAATTAAATTGGTGATTTTGGATAAATGAGACGAGATGGCGACACGAACGGGAATAGACGATCTTACAACTCTTAAAGACATCACCGGTAGTCTCTCTTAAGCCGCCCAATAATTAGTCAAAACAAAAGCATATGCCAGTCTTGATTTGGCAACTTAAATTAATGACATATGGAAAGTGGTTTATGTGATGCTTATCTAATTTTTTAATGATACTAAGCATGATTGGGTTGGATTGTATACCTTAAAGCTTTGACACCCTGAAACTTTTGCCAACTCGAGCAAGATGTTCCTCGCATCAACCTGACCCTTTTTTTTTTTTTTTTTTTTTTGCCTTAAAGGAGAATCACGAAGGATAAATCTCATCTTATCACAAAAGAAAAGCAACATGAATCTCCCTCACTCCCAAAAGCCAATTTGATATAGAAAAGACTTAGATCAAAAGAACCGACATTGGATTCCACTGTTCACAAGAGTGAGCCAAAAATTCAAATGCAAGCTCCCATCAAATTATTCAAAACCTTACATCATAATCTGGAATGCATCACTTGATATGCAATCATTTATGGGGGTAGCTTGAATATACCCTTGAGTGCCTCTCTTTAACCTTTACGGGCTAAAGTGATGGTTAGCTTGAGGCCACGCATGCCCTCTGGAGAAAGGGAATATTATCTCTCTCTTGCACTTTTCTTTTTGGGCAACCTTGATTGTATATAGTCATCTATATGTGAGAATGAAATCTCATTAAGATATAGATTGTCATGCAAAGGCAGTTGACAAAATGAACAGGAAGAATAAAAGGGTCTAGCACACAGTCTCTCTCTACATGGCTTTAGGTTGAGGTTTGGAATAATAAAAGTTAAAGAAGAAGGGGAAAGAAAAGAGGGAAGAGGCCTTCCGAATTTGCCTTGGTGGGGTTTGCTTGGCACTTTCACCAGAGAGAGAGAGAGTGGCTGGAAAATTTCAGCGTCTATAAAATGTGGTGAATATTCACATACTTTAGCAATGGCAAAGCTAGAAGAAGATGCTAATGATTCGTGTAAAAATATATGGATTTGTAAGTTTATATCTTCAGAACTAGGAAACCTAACCTCTAAAACTAGCCAAGGAAGAAATATGAAATCCTTAAATAAATTATGGGGGTAATGTTAGACATAGAAGCATGTGCACAAAGAGATGGTGATGTGACAAACTAAGAGTTAGGTTTGAGAGTTATGTTTATTTAATATGTTACACAAATTCATCCTATCATTTCATAAATCAATTCCATAGAAGATCTTACATATATGGCATGATGCATTAAATAAGCATTATAAAAGGTAACATAGAATTTGATACATTAGGTAGATTAGTAGAACTTGATGTTATATTGCATCAATTATCATACACGCATAATGTACTTTTGGGGAAAATTATAAATAAAAACAAGATTCGGGCAATTGATGATTCAATCATGGTTTTGTGGGGTTCCAAAAAGTTCACAGGGCGTCACACATCTTTAGCAAATGCCTTTGCCTCCTCTTGAGCTTTATAATCTTGCTCATTCTCCAAGGTATGATGTCGCAAATGCTCGCGTAGGCTTCTTTTTTAATAAATCATTCCATTCAAATCAATGCCCTTTTATATCATCTTTAGCATTTGGGCATTTTGTAACAGGAACAAAGGAACAGACAGGAAAGTGCCAACGTCATCTTATACATTGATTATTTAAATAAAACTTATACGAAAAAATCCAGTAGGAAAAAAAGAAAAAGCAACTGAAGAAAAAGAAAAAAAAATGTAAACATGGACTATGACGAGATGGTGAATTTCCCCAAAAAAACCAAATAATGATAAAAGATGGCGAGGTAGGAATTTTCCTATTGTAACTCGGGATTAAAATTCCACTTATAAAATTGTATATGCCTTCCTCACTTGTGTTATTCAATCTGATTCTTGGAGTTTTTTAATCTGATTGTAAGAAATTGTGTCAATTCTTGATAATTTTGAATTAAGTTATATCATCTTGTATTTTGTTCAATTTGAATTTCTCTCGTAGAATTTATGATGTATTCGAATGTTGGGCTTCCTGTCGTGTCAGAAATATCATCCTTACTTGCGATTCTCTGTCTCTCTTTGCAGCTTCTTTAGGAGTTTTTCTCAACTCCTCTTTTCTGAGGCTTATTGCAACATCATCCTTTCTTCTTTATATATATGTGTGTGTATTGCTAATTGCCAACCTCAGCCTCCCGGCCCTCCCCTGTGGGTCTGCCACTGTAATCATGATCTTTGTCTGGGCCTTCTCTGCACACATAATTATCTGCAACAAAGCTTCTGATTTTCTTTTTCTTCCTTTTCTTTTTCTTTGACCTAAAAATTAAAGATTCTCTCTCTCCCTTTATGCAAATTTGCGGTATATAAAACGACAGAAACGAGAGGGTTTTGGGGAAGTAGCAGCAGCAGCCGAGAGAGAGAGAGAGAGAGAGAGAGAGAGAGAGAGATGTTTTTGAGGAAACGCACATCACCATCTTAATACTGTGTCTGCTCTTTCCGCGTTTTGATTCATGCATGGTGTGAGGGAGTGATAGAGTGAGTTAACGTTTGATAGCTCTTGATGGGTCTTGGGAGGGTTACGTATGAGTTCCCTTCGTAGCTTCAGCCTTTGCTTAGAGACAAGCAATCCATGTGTGTTAGACAGTGACCTTGGAGAGTAGCCCATCATCGCCATCTCTTCACGAGAGAGAGAGAGAGAGAGAGATTTCTTTCATTTTCATTTTCATTTTTGTTTTCTTCTGGTCTAAATTCATATCTTTGTTTAGCTACCCAATGAGTGACGCCTTTCTGTTTCTTCTCTGTGGCCTATATATTCCTGCACTATTTGTCACCTCCCATTGACTAAACTGCTCTTCATCTCTAGCTTAGCCGGCACTCCCCACTTCTCTCGATTCTTTCAAAGATGCAAACTACAGGACCCTCTTAAGTATATAATGAGCCAAAGTTTGAATTACACAAGATAGAGATAGAAAGAAAAGCAGAAGAAAGAGAGATCAATATCAAAGATTTCTTTGTTGATATTCCCCCCCCCCCTTCCCTTCTTCTCTCGGATCAGTCTTTGCCTTTAAAAGACCATGTTTCCTGCAACCATGTCCAATTCCACGACTTTGTCTGATGAAGCAAGTGTCTCTTCTGGTGCAAGAGTGTTGGATTTTTGTAGCTTCAACTACAACACCGATACTACCAACAAGAACAACCAAGAAAATCCACTGCAACAACAGCCTCAACAACTGAGCACCACCGTTCACAACAACTCTCCACAGCATCAGCAGCAGAAGAAGATCAGGAAGAAGAGAAGCCTCCCGGAAACCCAGGTCAGTCGTTATTAATACCCACTTGATTTAATCAAAGAAAAACGAATACCCACTTTATTTAGTAAACTTGTATAGCATCTTCATTCATAATTAATTAAAAAGGAGGGGAAAAATCAACATGTTGGGTAATCAAGATTCATCCTTTCTTGGCAGACCCAGATGCAGAAGTGATTGCGCTGTCCCCAAAGACCCTCCTGGCCACGAACAGGTTCGTGTGCGAGATCTGCAACAAGGGGTTCCAGAGGGACCAGAATCTGCAGCTCCACAGGAGAGGCCACAACCTCCCATGGAAGTTGAAGCAGAGGAGTGGCAAAGACCAGGTGGTTAGGAAGAGGGCTTATGTGTGCCCTGAGCCTACCTGTGTCCACCACCACCCTTCGAGGGCTCTCGGTGACCTCACAGGGATCAAGAAGCACTACTGCAGGAAGCATGGAGAGAAGAAGTGGAAGTGTGAGAAATGCTCCAAGATTTATGCGGTCCAGTCTGATTGGAAGGCTCATTCGAAGACCTGTGGAACCAGAGAGTATAGATGTGACTGTGGCACTCTCTTCTCCAGGTAATTAATCATCATTTCGGTTAATTAGTTCTTGTGATTACTCTATTTCTATCTCTCTCAACAATTAATCTCTTATTTTTCTTGATTTTGTTTTAATCGTTCTTTCATAATGCCTCGTTTAGTAAATACTATTTGCTTCAGCAGCGACTGACATTCAACATTAAATACTGATGGTTCTGGTCAAACATGCAGCCTTCTTGTTATGCATTTATAGGATGGTTGCGTACCCAGTTTTTGTTGACACGCTTCGAATGTCTAGCATTATCTTGCTCCTTGCAAGAATGTATACTGGTGAGCTTCAATTTGCATGGGATTTATGTGGGGATTATGCCCTCCACTGAGGCCAAGTGTCTATTGCTATGGTGATATTCCAAGAAAAAGTGAGAGAAAATCAGTTTTGTCGAAGAAGGAAAATATAAGTATCATACTTGGTAATTAATGAACTGATTCATTTTTTGAAATGAATCATTTCCCCAGTGACCCTTTATGGGTAAAAATGAGCTGGTCTTATGTAAGCTTCTGATGAATCTTGCAGTTCCTGAGAAACGAAGAAAGAATCACCATGCATACCCTCTCTCTCTCTCTCTCTCTCTCTCTCTCCTCCCCCCTCCCCCACTCTCGCTCTATTCTTCTGTATCATCAGCCAAAAAATAAAAGAAAAAAGAGGAAAAGTGAGGTAATATTACTACTTTTCGGTACTTAGGAGCTGCAGTCACGAGGGCAATGATAGAGATTTCTTCTTGCTCGGTGAAAAAAGTAAAAGAAGTTCAACTTTATTTGGAGCCATGAAAAGTCCTCGACGATCTGCTTTCTCCATTGGAAAAAAAAAAGTTTATATTTTAAAAATGCCATACATTAATTCATGCTTTTTGCAGAGAATCCTCTTAAACGACTGTGGAACTTTCGTCATCATGAAAACTGTTGAATCTGCCATTGCCAATGCTGACCAGTTTGCCTGTATACTCAGGAAAACAAGAGAATTGCACATAAATCTTTTCTTGGGTTTGCATAGACAATGATACGCACCTTTCTTTTCTTTTTAGGGTTGCACAATTATCTTGAGTAAGGTGGTGGATCCACTCGAATTATTTGGCACCGATTTCGAGATTTTGAGCCGACTGTGTCTATGTCCACACTCCCATTCACATTTTGCATGCACATGACAAGCCTCTCTCTCTCTCTCTCTCTCTCTCTCTCTCTCTCTTTTTTATGTTGACCATTCGAGAAAACTCCTCCTTTGTGTCTGTGTACGCTTTAATGACGTCCTTGGGTGCCTTTTCTAATCCTCATGCGAAACTGTAGGCCCTGGCTGTATGGTGATGATTTCTTTCTCTAAAGTCATTTGACAGTGGTGATCTAGTTCTTTTCTAATTGTTTCTTCTTCTTTTTACTTTGAAAGATTTTCACTTATTGCGTCCTCCCTTTTTGCATGAACTTCCCAAATCCCGAGAGCTTCATTATTTGTGTGCTTTGTATCATTGACTGTTGCACGAATGGAACTTACAATTTAACTCCTTAGTGAGATCAGGGTCACTGATGCATCATAAGTGCCTCGCTTCCTCAACTTATGACTTACTAATGCTCTTCTAATAACACCAGTAAGACTCGCGAGCATACGTTGAATAATTAGTAGATCTTTGTTGAAACCTGGAAAGTCCTTCCTTGGGTTTGTGTAAAAGATTAAGTCAATCATTGTGCAGAAAAGTATTGCGACTTAGAATACAAGTCGAGGATGAAAAAGACATGAACCTCGCGTTCTTCTAGCATTTAAGAATGGATGATGCTTGTGGTGTTTTCTTGTATCAGCAATCACCTTGACAATTGAAGTGCTATTTATAAAGATGCATGGAAAATCATAAAAACCTTGCAAATACACTTCTTCAGTTCTTTTCGCTTTAATAACATCAGAATTCACATTATTTACACACACATGTATAACTTTATTATGCATATCTCACAGCTCTCACCGTGGAAATAAGCAGTTCAATTATTTATGGAAAATATAGTTAGCCATATTGCCGGCGTTAGATGTGAAGTGTGGACAATAATGGTTCCACAACCTTTAGGAGTTCATATCCATCCATTACATTAGCCTTCCATTCTCTACCTTTATAGAAAGTTTGAATAACTCATCCAAATCTCTCTTTGCTGTACGCAGGAAGGACAGCTTTGTGACACATAGAGCATTTTGTGATGCACTAGCTGAGGAGAGTGCAAGGCTCTCGGCGAGTCAACTTACCACCGTTGACCCAAATATCCCTCTTCACCACCGCCACCTTCACCCACCGCCCACTCTCTTCCCTCTCCCCTCCCTCCTCTCCAACCCAACGCCGCAGCCAACAACCCACGTTTCCCTCACCCCCAACTGGGATCCACCCCAAAACCCTAGCTACCCTCCGCGGGTCCATGTAAAACCCGAAACCCTCCGTTTCCAGGTCCCTCTGCTCTCCTCACAACCACAACTCATCTTTCAAGAGCGGCCCGGCCACAAGGCCATGCTCGCCACACCCTTCCAAGCCCTCCACGGCACTGCTGCTGGCACGTCGCCACACCTCTCAGCCACCGCGCTGCTCCAGAAGGCCACCACCATGGGCTCGGTGGCCACTTCTGCCATTGGCCACCATCATCATCATCACTCAGCTCGCTCGGCCAGCCACATTGCATCGCTCAGTGTGGGGGCTGACTATGGCGCACCAAGTGTTCCCCCAGAACTCGTCAAAGAGCTTGCAGCATCACCCTTGGAGAGCCTTGGGGCTTGGCGGAAGAGCGACGGATTGACCAGGGACTTCCTGGGGCTGACCGGAGAGGTCAACGCCGGGAGCGGGAGGGTCAACGTGGGGGACTTGCTAGGGTTCACTAAGGGGATGGAGCTTCAACAGGCGTACAAGCGCGAGCAATCTGCGTTGAAGATTAGTGACGGTTTTGGCTTTGCGGATCAGAACAATGCAAGCTGCTTCTCGGACTTGGAGTGATTGTTGAATTTGAAATATGGCATGACCAAAAACAGTAGTAATCTTCAGTGGGCTTTAGTGTTTTTAACTTTACGATGAATCTTTATGGCGTGGTGGGTGCTTTGACAGCCATCTAATGTCATTGGGAAAATACTAAATGAAAAGACATGGTGGAAGAAAAAAGCAAATTAGGGTTTTTTCCCTCGTCAAGTAGGCATTATCTTGTTGGAGTTAATTATTTCTTGGGGAATTGTCATATTCTTTTAGATGCATAACTTTGTTACTTGTGGAAGAGTGATGCATTTTCCTTAGTCTAGGCTTTGTTTTTACTTAAAAAGTATCTTCCCAAGCGGAAGCAACAATGCTTTCTATACTCGAAGCTTGACAAGTACCCTTTTACTGGACCGCCCGCTAAACATGCAAGTAATGACATGTGATAGAGAGAGATTATTGCTTTTGAATTGATGTCTATCTATAATGTCTCATCAATCAGCACTCAGCAGTAAAAAATTAATGGGCGTTTATAAGGGTTTAATATTGTAAAATTTATATTATGTACACCTCTGGTGTGTATGAGGATAAATTGCACAATACTTGTAAATCAATGAACAAGTATAGACATTATAATTTTTATTAATTATTTCTTCCAACCTCGTTAGTTGATCCACCCGAACTTGTGGAATTTATTTTTAGATAATCTCCATGCACAAAAAAAAAAAAAATGCAAGGTCATGTTTTATTTATTTAGTTAAATGACTCGAGAGTTTAAAAACCATCATCTCATGGACGATGTGACTTCAAATTGTGCTTGCATGAACTCGAGGTCATTTTCAAGCTATAGAAGTTGAGGAGGGTTGAGGGTACTGAATTCGATGCATATGCATGAAGATTAATTGAGAACAAAATTCGGACATGAAAAATTATTCAAAAAGAAGAAGAAGATCGAAGTGACACACGTTGACATTGTTGTCCCTATTATCAATCTACAAAAAAAGTTTCGTGCCTATAACTTGCCAAAACAAGGCATGACATAATAATGTATGGAGTAGATGATAAGGTAAGCATGAATTAAAAGAAAGAAAATAGTGACAAAAGATAGAATTGATTCGGAGGGTATGCCAAGTTCAGTATCATCAAAGCAGTCGAAATAGCTACAGTTCAAGTTGAACTAAAGCATAATATGTGTTCAATTCTCCTAATTGTAATAATGATATGTCAATGTACTTAATTGCACCATCTCCTTTCCAATATGGTGATTATACTTCATAGTTAACTAAAGATCACTCTGAGGGCTTTTAAAGATCTCTAAAACGGCCAACACATCATTTTAACATATTTTATTCATACTTTTAATATAAAGTGCCCTAATATATAAAAATTTTAGAATTTTAACATACATTGTTGAATTTTCATTTTCAATCTTGTGATTCAATTATTTAGAATCGATATCTTGAAAAAAATAATATGTAAATCTTTATTATCCTAAGCGCGTAGGGAGAGAGAATTCTAAGAAGAATTATGAAAAAGAATTAAAAGACAATTTTCACTTTTTTATAGAAAAGGTTAGAGAGTATATTCTTGGGATTTAATCGAGGATGGCAAAGTGACCAAGATAAGACAAGTAGGAGGGGGTGATGTGAGCATGTCGGTGGAACGGGCCCCACACGACATAGCACACTAATAATAGTGGTTGACGATCTAACCCCTCCTTCAGTCCAATCCAAGCCAGCCAAGGTGACAATGACTGCCCTCATTTCTTTGAATTCTCGAAGAAAATAAGGAATGAAAGTTTTCCCATGCATGCACATTAGTCAAATTATTGACAAGGATGATAGTAATAATAGTAATAGTCATAATAACAATAATATCACACAGCCCAATGAAAATGACTGCTCTCATGTTCTTTGAGTAAAATATTTAAAATATTAATTGAAGACGTTGGTATCATCCTATCAAATTTCGGGTGAAATCTACTAAAGCGGTATGGACTCATATGAAATATTCGGGATTGATGGACCATGGTAAGGACTAATGACTATCTAGGACAGTAATCCTACAGGATAATAAACAAAATTCTTATGTATAGGAAAGAAGTCGATAAGTCTAACTCCAAACGATTAAGCTTGCAAAAAAATGTCTGTTATCAGAGCTCTTGAAATTCATATCTTCTTAAGGAAATTCTTGTAGTTTCTGCCCTCACTTACTTCACTTTAAATTATCAAATTTAATATCAAGTTACTAGGGATAGAAATATCAAAAATGCCATAATTTCGTACGGTGTTTACTTAAATGTTATAACTTTTTTTTTCGACATCTCAAATTTTATAATTTTTAAGAAAATGTTTATTCATGTAAGTGCCATAAAACTTTTATAGAGAAGATAATGCACAAAAAGTTGGCATCCCTAATCCATTTGCAAGCTGATGTAACATGGGCCATCTTAGGGTTATGACACACATTTTGATGGGAAGTTCTTGCGACAGTTTGAAAAGGAGAAAGAGAGGAGTAACGAAGCAATTGGACAAGTGGACTGAAACTTTGGGGTCTACAATGCATCATCTAATAAGAGGACATCGTCCTGCCAAAATCCTGATGGGACGTAAACGGTCGAGGAAGCGAGACGGGTCGAGGCCAATTGCTAAAAATCCTATATGGTTTAAGAGGAAAAATTATTTAAGATGTTTTTAAATTTATTATATGAATATCAATTTAATTTTAAATTTCCTGCTTTAATTAATGTAATTTTTAACTTTTGACGATTTATTCATATAGTCCTTTTGACCAATTTTAATCGAAAGTCATGAACATGAATGTCAGCAGCTTTAATTCATATTAATGTGGACCATCTTGTTATAATTTTAATTGATTTTTTTTTTTCTTTCTTTTTTTCTTCCCTTATCTTCTAAGATTGGTGAGGGTCACAACGACCCACGTCGGGCTTAGTGGGAAAAAAAAAAAGGAAAATATAGAGAAAAAAAAAAAGGAAAGAAGATAATCAAAAAATTATCAAAAAATTCACAAAAATTTAGAAAATATTAAAAATATATATAAATTATCAATGTTAGCAATAATCATATCACGTAATATAGCCAGTGTCTAAATTAGCAATTTCTGACCAAAACTAAATGAAAAAATTACATTGGCAAATTGTCAAAAAGATTTAGTATTCAATTGACAAAATAGAAAGACTTAAAATTAAATTGACAAATACAATAAGCTGAGGACTTCTTTGATCATACCCCCAGTTCGAGATGAGTTCAGGATTTTATATCAAATACAAAATGTGTAACTACTAAAATGCCCTATGTTTTCTTTACATTTCTTAGGTGGTTGAAAATATAAATACCGAGTTTATCCTAGTAGTCACCCTTCCCATGTGTGAAGGGAGAAATAGAATGTTCAAAACCCCACCTCCTGAAGAGGTTGAGGTAGGAATGGTTAGCTTTAAATGTAAATTTCAACTCCCATACCTTATAAAGAGGTAGAACGAAAGTCTAAAATTAAATTTTGCTCAGAGATTAAATTGAGAGCTAGAGTTAGACTAACAAAAAAAAGAAAAAAGAAAAAAAGAAAATATAAACATTTTGCCCTTACTCTATTAAAACTCTCAAGGTTCCAATGAAAATTTGTGAACGTTAACCAAAAATTTTTTGTATAATATAACATATTTCAACCAGCCACTATTTCACACCTCACTTCTAATTGTTGATAGATCTTAGATTTCTGTGAAATTCATTGAAAAAATACATTCTGAGACTCCATGAAGATTGACAACGAAAATTTCGAGTAAATGGTTGCCATTTTTTACAGATTTGAGGTTGTGTGTTATATCTTACATAAGATTATTGTTTATCACAAAACTCTACAGCAAATTACGGGCATCCAACAGGAGCTGGACTACTTTAGTGAGACGGGTTCGGGATATTACATCTGAGCTGTTAACGAGTTTGAGACCCATTTGGAGAGCAACAAGAAGTTAATGAGACATTTTCGGTTATAGTTTTCGTTGCTATGGTCTAGGACAAGGCGGAGGGAGTAGGAACTGTTGAGGGGCACGAGCTCTTCCCTAATGGCATGCAGATATCAGAATTAAGTGCAATCAAAATCTTGGTCCGAGTGGATTCAGTGCGGTGACAATAGAAAATTTGCAAGGTATATTAGTGAAGCATATAATTTTTTTATTTTCCTGAACTTTCTACGCATAGTTTATGAATAATATCGTGATACAATTTCATGTTTTCCAATATTTATGTGTACTTGGTGATAATCACACGTCGTTGTTCCATACAGACACCATTTTCCAAGGACACCACCGGATTTCAATCCTGGAAGTGACATAGTGGTCTCTCTACTGGACCACAAGGGTTTTTTGGGGGGAAGTCATAGCTGAAAAGAGAGCAATTGAGGACTTTCGGTTTTGACGGTGGTGATGCCTTGACTTGTGAGGAAAATCACTAGTTTAAGCAAAAGTGAATTACATTCAGTTAATCTACAAGCAAAGAAGAAAACGAGCTACAGGTGTTCGATCAAACACTGATAGGTCGAAAAGATTAATCGGTTCATTTCAGTTCAGCTTAGTATTTTTTAGTGGGATATCAACTTCCTTTTAATCTACCATTTGAATTGAATTCAAACTGAGGATAATTGTCTAAAAGGTTCTTGATCTATTGTACAACAACCAATTTGATCCTAAACATTTTTATTATGCCAATTTAGTCCAAAACATATTGAATGCTGTCAATTTAACTATAAACATTTTCATGACTCCGGGTGATTTTGGCCGAAATCGCCAGAAGGACAACCATGCAAATCATCAAAATGTTTAGTACTAAATTGACAAATCGCCAAAAATGTTTAAGACTAAATCAGCAAAATTAAAAAAAAAAAAAAATTAGAACAGAATCGACCGTAATACAATAGTTTTAGGATTAAATTGATACACTTGAAAAGTTTATGACTGAATTAACCACCAGACAATAGTTTTAGGGCTCTTTTGGATAATTTTTCTACCCAAACTGACTCAGCGACTAATCAAAAATCAATTAACTAAGAATTTTACTGGCAAAATAATTTATTACAACTACAGACAGCTTCTTTCAAGATGACAAGTTGGAGTTTGGCTCAAGTTGGATTGTTGTTATCGTTGAATTTGAGGGATATTAGCAGCAGCAGATGGCATGTTCTTCACGTGTTTAACTATTTAGACATCTATGCCTATTCTTCCTGTTATATTCTGTAGGGTCAGTTGGATTCGGCAGGTCTTGTTTCTGGACATTTTGCTCATTGGTTCAGCAAACTGGTCCTATATCAATCTCATGACTCGTATTCTACAGAAAGAATCAGATTTTCTGGTTGTTTTTGGTTCGATATTCTGAGTGTCGCAATTGCTAGCATGTAAATAGGGACTTACAGCAAATTGAAGCCATTAGTTTGGTTTGTCTTTGTGTGTTATTAGTTGGAGTTGAAAATAAAGTTTTCCCGCTAAAGTAAAGCCGAACCGCAAAAGCCGGGAGGGGGGTGGGGAGAGAGAGAGAATTAAAGAGTTGAACTGGGTCCATAAGGGGTATGGTATCCTATGTTATCAAGGTACATTCATATGCTTCCATATCATATGAATGCAAACAAAAATTGGGGTCCCAGAAAAACTAAAGATGGTCGTCAGCTTGCACCTTCCACTAAATTTACGCATTTGAACGCTGAATCTTTAATTCTAAGAATAATAAGCCAATCAATCATTTTCAGTGAATACCCTGAAGTGATGAGATTCTGCTTTTGGCACTTAATTTCTATAGAGAGGATCACCTTCGAATTACAAAACTAAACAGCATATCACCTTAGAAGATAAGCTCAAAAAGTTATCAAGACCTAATGGCCCATAAAAACATGGACACAAGCATCTTGACTTTTAATTATACTAGTGGTACTGCTAACTTAGCTCTAAGTGACTCGATCCCTTGAATGGATGCGCAATAAGACAGTCCATAATGTCTACTCTTGCGACCCCAATCCAGCACAGTGAAGCAATAATACTAGCAAAAAGGAAAAATTAACCCCCTTTTGCTCCAAAAGGGGAAAAAAATGGCTGCTTTGGATATCCCAAGCATCTCACTTTTATATCTCCAAGCCTTTATTTTTTTTGTTGAATGCTAGGAATTTACCAATTCCAAGAAATTATTTTCCTCATCACCCACTTTCTTTTCAAGAGATTTAGAAAATAGCGCCAGAGGGATAACGGCCGAAGAAAATCTAAGGACATGTAACCTTTTCTAAAGAGGAGGCAAAGAGAGGCTGCTAAAAAAAAATGCTGTAATGCGAGCGTGAGTTAAAAAGTTGATGGTGTATGTGAATTTGTGCCCAGTGGTGCTGGTGATGGTGGTGGTCCGGGACAAGAAAGTGGTACTACAAGAACCAAAAGAAAGAGAGAGGCAAAGAAAAGAAGAGAAAAAGAGAGAAGAAGGGATGAGGAGGAAAAAAAAATAAAGAAAAAAGAAAAGAAGCACACAAGAGAGAAATGTCAACGGCTATCCGAAAAAGATGCTTCAATAGAAGTATGAAAGTTCTGAAGTATTACCCACATTCCTCTCAAGTCCTCTTTTTTCCTCTTCAAACTTTATCAATTTCCGTGCATGTCCCCATAAAACGTTTCACAGATTTTTGTTGGCAGCGTAAAACCTGCAAACAAGATAACAAAAAGAAGACTTAATTTAGCACATGAGCAGAAACAAAATTTCAGAAAATAAAAGTAGGCATAGGAGGGATCAACCTAACGCCTTGGACCACAGACATTTGGATGCTAAACTCTTTTAGAAAGGCTGACAATTTTGTGCATGTGTAACCCTATGCATGTTCTAATTCTACATGCTTTACCTCCAAATTCCAGCCCCATTTAGTAGGTTGGTCTGCTTGAATTTAGAAAATAATAGTAAAGAATTCAAAATGCCAAATTTTCTTGAAAAACCAAAAGCTTTTTGGCCGCTTAGATATAAACGTAAGTGAATAAAATGAGAGTTACCTTAACTGATATCCAATTGACACGCAAAGGAAAAGTGCTAGCATATGATTCCATAAGGTGCCTACAGCTTTGGCATAACAAAAAGGGAAATTCTTAGAATAACAATGCATATTCAGCACCGCCACAGAGAGAGAGAGAGAGAGAGAGAGAGAGAGAGAGAGAGGGGAGGCGGGACCTAGGGATTAATGAAAGAAAGTGAGAGTGAGAATTATGGGTATATCCTAGCTTTTAAAAAGTACATGTATAAGTTGCAGGGTTTTAGGTAATATACATGCCATTTTGCCCCATAAAAAGATGTCTCTTTCTTTCCCAAACTTCTTTTTCTCCTAATCTTCTCATGAGGCACAACCAGACAAACCAAAAGCTTCTCTGCAAAATTCCCCACTCTCACCTTTCTCACGGACAAGCAGTTGTGTCAGCTTCCATCAGGGAATCTCATCTCATCATCCCCTCTCAATAACCTTCCTTTTGCACCTTTTTCTTTCTTCCAATGCTCATCATTGCCAAACATTCTTTCCTTCGTTTGCTTCTGCTCTCTTTCCCCCCCGCTTTAAGCTTCTGCTGCAAAATCCCTAAATAGAACTCATATTTCACAGTCCTCTCTCGTATTCCATTGGGATTAAACAGTGCAACTTCCAAAAAGGAACAGGGTGATCTTTTTGTCACCACTTGAGAAAGACTCCCGATATAATTCTAACCAGCCAGTTCTGATAATAACTCATCCCATTAATACGTATACTTTTCTTCGTCCCAAATTTTTTAGGGCATCTTGACCAATGTAATGGAAGAGAAAAATAACAAAGAAAGATGAATAACATGGCAGGAAAAGGGTAGAAGAATACGCTAACATCAATTTAACAACAAAGAGAAAGAAACCTACTGAAATCGCTAGTAACTCTTAGCATGTTCAGAAACAGTACAGAGCACCGAAAATAAGGAAATCATCTATAGCACCCAATACTACAGAATTTTCTTATCATTCAGCTCCATTTTCCCAGCTCACTTTTTTTTTTTCCAAGTAGGTTTCAGACTTCCACCCCCAGCATAAATATAATTTTTTTGAGAAAATATGAACTGTAGAGATAATAACTGTGGAGATAATATTCCAAATTCCAAGTTCTTGTATCCTGCAGAATTATGGACAGCTGAAATTCAAAAGTACCATTCAGGCAAAAAGCTTCCTATAAGATATGCATCTTTTGTCAGCACATGGTATCTCGTGGGACCAAATTCTTTAACAAAGCTTTCTCGTTAGAATTTTACCAGCAGTCACAATCCATCAAAGTTTCAGTCCAAGATATTTGAATAAAACGCATTCCTTAATGCACAGTCAGCACATCACCCTTTTGAACACTCATTAAGCATATTTTAATTGTGTGAGTACAGGGAACAGTGAACAAAATGGGAAGACTAATCAAAGCTTAAAACTGGAAAGTGTGATTCATTGTGTGCTGAAGAGTATAAAATGTAAAATTATTGATTAACCTGCTAATCAAACATTCATCAAATTCATATGATCCAAGTGGTAAAGTGAATGGTATAGATATGGCAAACTATAGTCATTCTATAAAGTGTTGTAGCTTATGCATTTGATACTATATATTCTAACGTTGCAGCACCTGACAGCGCTGTAAGTTGGCACAACAATGAGGGCGCAATGCAGGCATTGTGAAGTGTTTGCTAAACTTCTTGAAAAAACCTATACTATCTCTTTTCATAGTTATGATTGTTGCATGGGAACTATACCAAATGCTCTCGTAACATAAAAAGTTTTGTTTTCTTGGCGAAGGTGCAATTACAGGCTGATTAAAATCTGACATTTGAACTGCCCTAGCGGTGGCAGTGGCTTGTCATGCATAAAATAAGAATGACAATTACAGATGAAATTTTTTGAAAAAGTCATGTCTGAGACAAAGTTCAAGAAAATCCAATCTCAATAATGGATACATCAATGTCAAGAAAGCATAGCTAAAATATCATGCACAAAAAGGCATCTACATGATATATTGCCGCCTCTAGCAATATTTTCCAAATCAAGCAACCAGCAAGCTTGAAGACACCAGAGCCTTCTGGTCTTGTATGCTTTTGCTAATCTATATAAGCTCTGTCTGAATAATGCAATTTCTTAGTGGTTTTGCTTGTTGCTCCTACAGGCTAAAAAGATGAAATAATCTTGGCACTCCAAATTGGCTAACAGTATGCTATTATCAAATCGATGTAGAAGACGGCTGTTCTTCCTTTTGTTTCCAAGAAACACTACAATAGTTAGTGCTATACTAGCAAAAGTGCCCAATATTTAATTTTTTGAGATATTGAAGGAAACATTGTTTTAAACAAAACATTTGATTCTGGCAATAATTAGCTCAGTTGGGGGGCCTATATGATGATCTTCTTATAGGCCTGATAACAGTCCAAGGGTCTTGTCCCATCAAAACATTAGGAGATAAAGATCATGGTCCAAGACAAAAACTATACCATCTTCCTTGGTCTTAATAACTCAAGTAATCCACCGATGTTATGGCATTTTGTTTAACCCAAAACAATCTGTTATCTAAGCAACATACTTTGAACAGCAGGTGATTTGCCAATGATTCACAATAAAACTCACAAGACAGCCAAATTTTCAAAATTCAAAAGGCTCCAAAATACCTGCAGTGCTGGTAACATTTACCTGTTCATGGCCTCCCATTTCTGAACAAGTTCACTGATAGCAGCTGAAAAAGCACCAGCAAAATCTTCCATGGAGGAAATTATCCAGAGAATCAACACTTTTCAAATGACATATCTACCAATATTCATCAGTGATATCTGACCAATGAAAGCAAATAGTGCTGCCGAAGGAATGGAAATACTAACATAGCACACATGTTAAGAGAGTATTTGAATGACTTCAAAGCTGATATACCAACAGTTTTCAGCTGAAGAGTAACCCAAAGAAGATAATATATCACTGCTTCTGGGGCTAGCACCTTATCCATTCCTTTCGTTCTCCAGCAAAAAAACAGAAGAAAAAAGAATAGAAAACAACAAAGCTAGCATCCAGTAGAAGAGCAAAGGAACAAAGGCAAAAGAGCAAATAAGAAACAAACAAGAACTCAAGTATGTCCAAAATAATTTGGACATATACGAAGTAATCTTCAAGAAAGAATTGAATCTTGCCCCATGGAGAACCGTCACATGTGAAGCTCCATAGCCCAATCAAGCAAAAGTGAATCATACATCCTTAAACAGGATCATAAAATAAGGAACGAGGCAAGACAGATGGACAAATTATAAGGAATCATATTATGAAAAGTAAGATCGTTCCAAACTATTTGACCGTCTTCTTGCTGTTACATAAGAGAATGAAGTGGCTGGATGAAAACAGAAAAAGAAGAGTCCTGTCGTACTAAATGATTGAATGACATATGAGGCAGTTCTCATTAAGCTTCAAGAGAAATATTACAGAGTCAACGGAACAACTAAGAGATAAATATCAACAGTTAGTTTGATATGAACAGCTGGACAATAAAAATACAGACTTGCCACAAGTTCACAAGAAAAAATCTAAATGATATCTAGGTGTAAGCCCAAAATTTTGGCTACAGAGTACTCCGATAAAAAGATTATCTGTGGATGTAATGTTTGTCCTCTTGATCATGCAAAAGAACAGCACAACATACTAGCAGTGTAGAGTGGAGAGTTGGATGTTAAGGACCAAGTCACAAACTTCTCCTTTGTGGATGTAGTTGTCTCTCTCTTTAAGTCCTCTCAAATATTGCCTGGTTCACAGCATGTAATAATGGCCAAGTATAAGTCTGATCTGGCAAAAACATTATAGAAACAGAAGTAAGATTTCTAAAGGAACCATCTTACGCCTCAATACTTCGAAGGAGTAACTTCAACAGACATCACCTAATGGCCTTATCAGAAACACTTGTAACCAATACTTTCATCATTAGCAAGCTCATTGTTGTGCACTTAATATCCTGTCAAGCCAGCAGGCTTAATCAACAGTAAATTATCTCCTATTTGCAGATTTAAGAAAGAGATCCCTGCATCATTTCTTTCTGAAGCTCAAAATGAAACTGAGCAAATGAAAAAAAAAAATTATGGCACAGCATATTGAGTGTGATTACCTGCTACAGTCAACTACACTTGAGTACCCCAAAGAGATGGTTCCATCCTATATCAATATTCATCAGATTTCTGATAAACGTCCACCACTATAATCATCCTACATTAACAAGGGATAGTCAAGAGAAGTGAAGAAGAGACCCCTTGTATCACATAAAGCACTATTTTCCACCACATACAGCATTATAACACAGGACATCTGACAGCATTAGCTTGTTTACAGTCAGAAAACAGTAACTAGATCTTATAGACTGCAGGAGGGGACACTAGAATTAAAATCAACAGCAATGGTCCCCAAACCCAACATCACCCCAATTAAGTTCAGAGATAAAGGTTCACTACCATTTGGCATGTAAACATTAAGTTGATGACAACTAACTCCTGAAAATGCAAGCATGCAAATTGAGATTGAAATTGTATCTTGTTAAACCGCATGAGCAGAGTCCCCCTCCAAGCTAAAACATCACACATACGTAAGAAACAGAAAATCTTAGAGATTCTAACATGAGATTCAGTGATAAATCAGAAAAACGTCTTTCTAAGCCAACCCGCCTGGGTAGGCAAGTCAATCTGAATACTGAATTTAATATGTCTGTTCCACATCCAGCTTTAGTCAAAGGGTCTATCCAACCCAGCTATCGTGGTTAGCATCAATTTACATATGGATTTCTCGCTCAAGTGGCATAGGCAGCAGTGGCAGATTAGCAGGCCTTTTGGGAGTTAGGGTTAGACTCAAGAGGTCAGAGAAATGCAAAAGGCCGTGCCAGCAGAAACTTATGTTCTTTTGCTGCTAAAATCTTACCTTTTAAAATTGACGACCCCCTTAAGAACAACTTTTCTTGCACTCTCGGTAGGACAAAGAATTGATAACCTCCACGCAGCTCAAGCAGCCTGATCAGGCAAATGCAAGTAAACATGTTCTCCTCTACTTGTTCACTGTAAATCAATATAAAAGATCCCTTCTGGCTATTCCTTTTTCAAGCAGCAAATACACATATCCTTTGCATCTGAAACCAGTCGAAATGTCACTGTTGAATAGCCAAGTTCAAATAGTCAGACACTAATCCACAGCGTTTGCTTGAACATCATTTCCAATTTTCCACATTCTATCTTGCTGAGAGGCTATCCTTGATAAAATTTTGCGCAACCTCCAATACCGAAGATAGCAAGTATTGGCATACTGGCAAACAGTGGCATATATCTGGAGTTGGTAGAGATGACTTTCTGTATTGACATAATTTTTAACACTTTCTAGAATAGGTACTCAGACTCCACTGACCCTATACCGCCGCTTCAAAAGAAACACTACCTCGTCGATAATGGAAAGATGCAGGAACCTGAGCTCTTACATCTTGGATGATAACTGATAGACCATAACAGCAGTTTCATGAGTAAGCTGTGAAGAAAATTTTGTCACTATTACGATAAAGGGAAAGACAACGAGGGGCTCAACTCGTCTAATCACCCACTTATTGACCCGCTAATATCCTCTCTAGTCAAATTGTATATCTTCCATGACTCAACATCATTAGACTTAAGAGAAAAAACCAGTGAGAAGACAATGTTGACTTCATATCAGGCAACTGTCTCCTTGCCTCCAAAGGGATAACTGACTTTGATCTCTATACACGCACTATCCGTGTGTCTGTCGACGGGCATGATTACAGCAAGCTTAGCTCACAGGCAGCCCTTTTGTCCATGTGAAGTGGAAACTTCCCAACTGCAACAAAGTCTAATTCATCCCTCTGGCATTTCCCAACTGCAGTTTCTGTCGCTACATCATTTCAGAACAAATGACCGATCGATGACACGGTAAGGGCCTATCCGGCACACGAAGCACGCATCCGACAGTTCGATATAAAGGGTTCGATCCCAACATCCAGCATTATCCACCCAGTCAATCTCATAAAGCACTGCGACCCATTGCATCCTCGGAATTCACCTACGACAGTAACTGAACCATGCGGAAAACTGAAGAACCAAGCATGAAGATCACCTGCCCGTGAATAATTCGGCATTCGAATTGGCCTTGATCCGTCTCCGCCGACCAACCCATCTAGCGCGGGAGTCTCGTCGCTCTCGAATCCCGCATTCTCGCTCCCCATGCGGGGATTCTCCCGCGAGCTCGCCATTTTTATCGACACAACTTGCCCGACGAGATCGCTCTCGTTTCTGCTGTATGACGAAAGGAAAGGAAAGGAAGTGAAGTCGGAGAATGGAGCGAAAATTACTCCCATAATTTTTCCCTAAAAATAAGCAATTTAAGAAAAAGCTAATAGTACAAAAAAATTCCAAATTAGTGTATCCATGACAAATATACCAAAAGTAATCCAAAACTTTTACACTTAGGCTCGTTCATTTCGCGGAAAATAATTTCCAGGAAAACGTTTTCCAAATTTTCCAGGTGTTCGTTTAAATGGAAAATGAATTCCTTTAAAAATGTTTATAAAATTATTGTGGCCCACATGATATGATTTTTTATTATATGGTTTAATAAATTATTGAAATGCTATAAAATAAATAAATAATTATTGGTTACGAAGTTGCGACTTTAATTAAATGAAAGGGTATATTGCTTTGATGGAAAACACCTTTTCAACAAACGTTTAAATAGAGTCTGGTCCTCTCTCCACCCACACATCGAACATATTTTCTTCTCCATCGATTAAATATAGAAAGGAATAGTGGGTTAAGGGAGAGAAATCGGATTTTATCATTTGGATCGAATTCCACGACAACGCTATGGACAAATGTATGTTTTTCATATATATTTGTGAAGATCATAAAGATCAAAGATCATCGTTTTATTATGAATTTCCGCATTAAGAATTATAAGAAATCTCTAAAAGTTGGTATCAGAACGTGGTTTATGATCTCATGATTTTCCATTTGTAAATTTAATATGATTTATGTATGATGTTTCGTTGGATGATCCTATTCGTACCATTTGTTGTTGTTGAGATGAGAAAGAGGGTTCTGTTGAAAACCCAACTAATGGGCATTTTATTAAAAAAAAAAAAATCCGAATGAAAAACGGATGAAAATGGAGGAGTTCGGAATTTTAAGGGCAAAAATGGAGGAATTCGGAATTTTGAGGGCAAAATAGAAACTCTCTGATTCCGGGCAAAATCCGGCCACCCACCGCTTGATTTTAGACCCATACGGTCGCCCGCCATTAGGAACGTTGGGCTTGAGTTTTTCCGGCATATCGGTGTTTGCCGGAGGCGAATCGGGCGGAGGAAGTCGCGGTGGTTAGGGTTTTGTGTTCTGAAAAATTTTGGCTTGATTTGGGGCTAATTCTTCGTCATTTTCTCCGAAACTTGGATCCATGTGGTCGTGGTTGCATGCTCTTCAAAACCCATAATTTTTTCTGTGTCAGGGATGGCTGCCAGAGACGAAATGGTGGCGAAATCACGGCTGAAAATGGCGAAAACCGGCGAAAAATCGCTTCGGTGCGCGAGGAAGAAGGCGCGTGGGCTCCACGCGCGCACGACAGTTGCAGGCACGTGGAACCCACACGCCACGTGCTCTCACATGCGCAGAGCCCGCTGCGCATCCGCGCGCGCGGGACTCCCGTGCAGTTGTAGGTGCGTGCAACGCGCGCGCGCGGGGCACGCGCCCGCCGAACTGCAGGCATGTGCTCCGTACGTGGCTGACGTCCCTACGCGTGTGTTTTTACAATCTTGCCCCTCCCGCGGCTCTTAATTACCGTTTTGCCCTCTTTTGATGGTTATTTATAGTTATGCCCCTATTTAATTTATAAT
The DNA here is from genome assembly GCA_014182555.1 of Eucalyptus erythrocorys. Taxonomy (NCBI): domain Eukaryota; kingdom Viridiplantae; phylum Streptophyta; class Magnoliopsida; order Myrtales; family Myrtaceae; genus Eucalyptus; species Eucalyptus erythrocorys. The sequence goes on along the minus strand of CM024598.1, from coordinate 21,766,129 downwards.
TACAATTCTGCCATTGCTGATTATTTTCAATTTTGCCCCTAGATATTAAATTTATGGTTCTACCCCTATGGAATTATGATTTTACGATTCTGCCCTTATGCTTTAATTACAATTTTATCCTTGTGTGCAATTTGGCAAATATTTGTATTTTACAATTATTAAAAATTCATATTATGAATGGTTTGTTAGTCACCAAAGTGGCCAAACCTTGAAGTCTTTTGAATTTTTGATATTGTAAATTATTTTATTCAATTACCCATGATTAATTGATGCTATATATATGAAATTGATATGTTTTATATCTTTATTGGTGTTATGGGTATATTGAAGTTCATTTATTATAAGAATTTAGGGATTAACCCAAAGGTTAATTATTTTCTTATAATTCATGAACATGATGGTTGATAATTAATATGACTTGTTAAATTTGTTTATATATCCAAAGATAGCAAATTAATTTTAATAAGTTATATTTACAATTATCAAATAAAAGTTATTAGCATCATTATGGTTTATATATATTTGTGTATCATAGGATCGCCCAAAGGAGAACTATGATGTACATGTATAGTTAGGTTGAATCTGATTATGTGATATTCTCAAGGCATTAATGTATGAGTATTTCTTGCATATTTGCAGTATCTGTACCTGTTTCATTGCATTCACATGCTTCGTCTGTTCCCTTATTCAATAGGATAAATTTCCCTGATTGGAGTGAACAAATCCAATTTCACTTAGGTGTCTTGGATCTTGATTTAGTTCTTCAAGTTGAGAAACCAGCTGCTATTACTGATATAAGTAGCGATGAGGAAAAGTATTTCCATAAAGTTTAGGAAAGATCGAACAAACTGAGCTTAATGTTCATGCGAATGACAGTTGCAAACAACTTCAAGACTTCTCTTCCCAAGACTGACAATGCTAAGGAATTTATGAAATTTGTGGAAGAGCGTTCTCAAACTGCTGATAAGTCACTTGCTAGTACATTGATGAGCACACTGACCACTATGAAATATGATGGTTCGCGTACCATGCATGAGCATATACTTGAGATGACGAACTTAGCAACAAAGTTAAGGACTTTGGGAATGAATGTGGATGAGTACTTTTTAGTACAATTTATACTTAATTCCTTGCCTCATGAGCAATATGGTCCATTTCAAATAAATTACAACACTATAAAGGATAAGTGGAATGTGAATGAATTGGCTAGTATGTTAGTTCAAGATGAAACAAGGATAAAGAATCAAAAGACTCATTCTGTTCATCTCTCAAGTCATCAAGAAGCTCGAAAGAATTTCAAGAGGAAAGGTGGAAAGAGCAAGAAAAAAGGATTACATGTCCTGAATGACTCTTCAAAGGCTTCTCAAATCCACAAGAAGGAACACAATCTTATTAAGTGTCATTTTTGCAACAAAATTGGACACTTGAAGAAAGATTGTCTGAAATGTAAGGCTTGGTTCAAAAAGAAAGGTAAGCCTTATGCTTTAGTATGTTTTGAATCAAACTTTACTGAAGTTCCTCATAATACTTGGTGGATTGATTCTGGTGCCACCACTCATGTGTCAAATACGATGCATGGATTCCTTACGATCCAAACTACAAAGCCAAATGAAAGTTATGTGATTACGGGAACGAAACAAAGCTCCAGTTGAAGGCATTGGCACTTATCGTTTGATCTTAGATACTGGGCATTATTTGGATTTGTTTCGAACCCTTTATATACCTACTTTTTCTCGCAATTTAGTTTCTTTGCCAAGACTTGATGTGGCGGGATTTTATTGTAAGTTTGGTTCTGAATCTTTCAGTTTATTTAAGAGTGATACTCTTATTGGAACTGGAATTTTATGTGATGGTCTCTACAAATTTAGACTTGATAATACTTTTGTTGAGACATTAATGACCTTGCATCATAATGTTGGCACTAAATGAAGTTTGGTGAATGAAAATTCTGCTCACTTGTGGCATAAACGTTTGGGTAACATATCTAAGGAAAGAATGAAAATATTAGTGAAAAATGGAATTCTTCCAAATTTGGATTTTACTGACTTTGGAGTGTGTATTGATTGTATTAAAGGTAAACAAACAAAGCACACTAAGAAAGGTGCCACAAGAAGCACAGAGCTTCTTGAAATTATACATACTGACATATGTGGTCCTTTTGATGTTCCATCTTTTGGTAAGGAAAGCTATTTCATCACCTTTATTGATGATTTTTCACGTTATGGTTATATTTATCTTTTGCATGAAAAGTCTCAATCAGTGAATGCACTTGAAGTATATATTAAAGAGGTTGAGAGGCAATTAGATAGAAAGGTGAAAATAGTAAGGTCGGATAGAGGTGGTGAATATTATGGAAAATATGATGAATCGGGACAATGTCCAGGTCCATTTGCTAAATTCCTTGAAAGACATGGCATTTGTGCTCAATATACAATGCCAGGTACACCACAATAAAATGGTGTAGCAGAAAGGCGTAATCGTACTTTAATGAAAATGGTTAGGAGTATGATGAGTCATTCATCTCTACCCTTGTCTTTGTGGATGTTTGCTTTAAAGACTTCTATGTATTTATTAAATAGGGTTCCTAGTAAGGCAGTTCCAAAGACTCCCTTTGAACTGTGGATAGGTAGGAAACCTAGTTTACGACACCTGCATGTTTGGGGTTGTCCAGCAGAAGTAAGAATTTACAATCCACATGAAAGGAAATTGGATTCAAGAACGACCAGTGGTTATTTCATTGGTTATGCAGAGAAATCCAAAGGGTATAAATTTTATTGTCCTAATCATAGTACAAGAATTGTTAAATCTGGAAATGCTAGGTTCATTGAGAATGGTGACATCAGTGGGAGTGAAAGAGTGCGTGATGCTTGCATTCAAGAAGTAAGGGTAGAAGTTCCTATACCCAAAGCTTCTAAAATTATTGTTCCTGATATTATGGTACAATCTAACAATAATCAAGAATAACAAATTAATGAACAAACACCCCATAATGGAGATGTCAATATTGAACCTCCAATAATTGAGTCACAAGAAATGGCATTAAGAAGATCTCAAAGAGAAAGGAGGTCGGCTATTTCTGATGACTATATGGTTTATCTACAAGAGTCAGAAATTGACTTAGGAATTGGAAGTGATCCAGGTTCATTTTCCCAAGCCATGAAATGTGAAGATTCTAACGAATGGTTTGATGCTATGGAAGAAGAGTTAAAATCCATGCATCAAAATCAAGTTTGGGATCTTGTCGAATTGCCTAAAGGATGTAAGAAGGTCGGGTGTAAATGGGTCTTTAAGACCAAGCGCGACTCAAAATGCAATATTGAACGACATAAAGCCAGACTTGTTGCAAAGGGTTTTACACAAAAGGAAGGCATTGACTATAAAGAGACATTTTCACTAGTCTTTAAGAAGGACTCACTTAGAATCATTATGGCTTTGGTGGTTCATTATGACTTGGAGTTACACCAAATGGATGTAAAAACCACATTTCTTAATGGGGATTTAGAAGAAGAGGTTTATATGGACCAACCCGAAGGCTTTTTAGTTAAAGGAAAGGAACACATGGTATGTAAATTAAAAAAGTCAATATATGGACTTAAACAAGCTTCCCGACAATGGTATCTTAAGTTTAACGATACCATAACTTCATTTGGTTTTAAAGAAAATACCGTTGATCGGTATATATATATGAAGATTAGTGGGAGCAAGTTTATTTTTCTAGTTCTGTATGTTGATGATATTTTGCTTGCTGTTAATAATCTTGGTTTGTTACATGAAACCAAGAAGTTTCTCTCTAAGAATTTTGAAATGAAGGATATGGGAGAGGCAACGTATGTGATAGGAATAGAAATATTCCGTGACAGATCACAAGGGTTATTAGGATTGTCTCAAAAAGCCTACATTGAAAAAATTTTAGAGAGATTTAATATGAGTAAATGCTCAGCAGAAATAGTTCCAATTCAGAAAGGTGACAAATTTAGCCTTATGCAATGTCCGAAAAGTGAATTGGAACGAGAACAAATGAAGAATATTCCTTATGCATCTGTTGTGGGGAGCTTAATGTATGCACAAACTTGTACCAGACCAGACATCAGTTTTGCTATTGGAATGCTGGGCAGGTATCAAAGTAACCCTGGAATGGATCATTGGAAAGCTGCAAAGAAAGTTCTTAGATACTTGCAAGGAACGAAGAATCATATGCTCACTTATAAGAGATTCGATCATCTCAGGGTGATCGGATATTCAGATTCAGACTTAGCCAGATGTGCCGATACAAGAAAATCAACATTTGGTTACTTGTTTCTTCTAGCTGGAGGGGCAATTTCATGGAAGAGTGCGAAGTAGTCGATTATTGCTGCATCCACTATGGAAGCTGAATTTGTGGCATGCTTTGAGGCCACTGTTCATGGATTATGGCTGCGGAACTTTATTTCAGGGCTTGTGATTGTCGACAGTATTGCCAAGCCGCTGAAAATTTATTGTGGTAACTCTGCAGCAGTTTTCTTCTCTAAGAACGACAAGTATTCTAAGGGTGCTAAGCATATGGAGATCAAATACTTGTCTGTTAAAGAAGAAGTTCAGAAATAAAGAGTGTCAATTGAGCACATTAGCACCAATCTTATGATAACAGATCCCTTAACAAAAGGACTGCCGCCCAAAACATTTAATGAGCATGTTGAAGAGATGGGCATTGTTGGACGTCATTAATGATTGTATTATGTTTGTATTAAGTTTATGTATTTGACACTTTGAGCTCATTTAAGTGTTTCTGATATTTCCTGTTTTCTATTTAGTATATATTATGGAAAATAGATGAATGTTAAACAGGATAGTTTTAAAGAGACATTATGGTTGGACTATTATTGTACTTCTCATTTATGGATCATGTTAAGTAAAGTACTATAATTGTAGTGCATAGAAGGGACTATGTCGATTAATGATATACAACCGCTATGACTCACATTAGTTTTCTTTACTTAATTGTGATTATTATGTGATTGCCAATTTTATGAAATTTTATAGCATAATCTTATTGTGCACATTACGCCTTTATTAAACCATGAAAGGAAAGTCATATGGGCCAAGTGGGAGAATGTAAAATTATTGTGGCCCACATGATATGATTTTTTATTATATGGTTTAATAAATTATTGAAATGCTATAAAATAAATAAATAATTATTGGCTACGAGAAGTTGCGACTTTAATTAAATGAAAGGGTATATTGCTTTGATGGAAGGCACATTTTCAGCGAACGTTTAAATAGTGTCCGGTCCTCTCTCTACCCACACAACGAACATATTTTCTTCTCCATCGATTAAATATAGAAAGGAATAGTGGGTTAAGGGAGAGAAATCGGATTTTATCATTTGGATCGAATTCAACGGCAACACTATGGACAAAGGTATGTTTTTCATATATATTTGTGAAGATCATGAAGATCAAAGATCATCGTTTTATTATGAATTTCCGCATTAAGAATTATAAGAAATCTCTAACAATGTTTTCCATCCAAGGAAAAAAATCTTCTAGAATAAGGAAAGTGGAAAACACTTTTCCTCACTTGATCTCTCTTACCTCACACCTATACAAATCTTCACTTTCTCCTCTCATTTCTTCTTCCTTTTTTATTTATTCGAATTATTTTTTTAGTTTTCTTCTTCTTTTTTAATTTGAATTATTTTTAATTTCCTTTTTCTTTTCTTTTAATTTCTTTTTTTCTTTTATTTTTTATTTTTCTTTTATTTGTTTCCTATCTTCTTCTTTTTTGGCTAGTCGTCGAACCGGTAAACCTCAAATTCATCGATCTTAAAGTCGCGCTCGTCGATCCGGCGAGCCTCGAGCTTGGCACTCGCGCTCATCAATTTGGTGAGCGGAAACTATTTTCCTTACCGAACACCGGAAAATATTTTCCAAAATACTTTCGTGTTTTAGCCAAACACCAGAAAATATTGTTATTTTCTTGGAAAATGACTTCTGAGAAAATATTTTCTGGAGATGGCCTATTTTCTACGAAATGAACGGACCCTTAAAGATGAATTTACTTTTTCGTTGTTTCCATTAAATTTTTATTATTAAATTACTAAGCTGGATATACATAACAGTTCATGACGTAACAATTTGGAGTTTTACGCTTTATCTATTTATTAGTTTGTGATTTTTAATTATATTAATTAACTTTTAAGGAAAACTAATGAAGAATAAATTTGTCTCAAATGTATCAATTTGGGGCTTTTAGTGGTGAAGAAATTGATTTTGGGTAAATTAAGAAACTTTTTTTAGAAAAAGTAGTCAATAGAAAATATTTTAATCTAATTTTTTGTCATATCAAATAACGAGGGAAATTATTTGTTTGACATTTATCCAAAATTAGGTCAAGATATTTTCTTTACTTAGTGTTATTATGTGAACTTTGTAAGCAATAGCATCCATGATCATCTTGATTAAATTGATATTGGCATGAGAGTTTGTTCCATTCAAATAATATTTAGACAAATAAAAAATATTAATCTATTTGAATGACCAAATTCATGTATAATGTAACTATCGTAACTTGTAATATTTTTCCTTAAAGATGTAACACTATACGATCTGAAGAGATATAATAACTTAAACATGTACTTATCAATTAAATTTCCTTTAATCGAGGTGTGTTTTTTTTGTTCGAGGGAATGTGTGTATATCAAACTTTACCACATAAAGAAAATTTATGACAATTTTATTAATTATGTACTAAATCACAAAAAACTTGTATGTCATGACAACTTTTTACTATGGAGCTTGTCTTGTTACAAGAAGTGTATAAGTCGGCATGAACTTTTTGTTGCCACAATCTAGGCAAATGGTCTAAAAATTGTGAAAAATGTCCTTTTATCTCCAAATCCCGTGATGATGTGTATATATTTGACAACAAAAAAACACATGTTGCTACAACTTGACGCGATTTATTTGGTGGGTCAATTTAAAACATGATGTTGCGACAAAAATAAATTGTAACAGTAGCGTTCGTCGTAAAAAACAAATTTTCCATTAATTTTTTCATCATGATAAGCAACATATTTAGTGAAAAACATTGTCAGCACTGTGTACTACTAATTATTCATAAAAAAAAAAATGACAAAAATATTCATAAAATTAAATATTTTCTCACCTTCTTGTGTTTCAAAATTGTGTCACTAAATAAGTAAATACAATATATCTTCATAACAGAACCTTTGGTCTTGAAATAAGTCAATCAAATCCTCGAAACAAATTCTTTTGTAACAAAAAGCAAATCGTCACAAAATTTTTATGCAATTGGGATAAGTAACTTTTTTACAATTGTCATAAATTTACTAATCAACCAAGTTATATGACAAAATCAGTAAGGAACTCATAACGCACAAGTCAAAAAGACAAAAAAGAAAGAAAATCCAAAAGGAAATTATTCAATTTGGGTAAGTGTATTCAACTAAACTTACGTAGCTCTACTGAAAAATTCTTCACTTTGAATCAATGAATAGATAAAAGAAAATTTAATTTACGTTTATCTGAAAAAGAATCTACAGTTAGGGAATTTCAAAATTTTCAAATTTATATTTAAAAAATTACATTACTTTGCTAGTTTACATAGCCTACGATGGAAAATACTTATCAAAAATACTCTGCTAGTTATATTAATCCTTACTAATTACAATATGGTCATAAGTAGACTACTAGAAAAGGACTCGATTTTGATAATTGCATAAATAAAAGAAAAGTAAATATACATTAAGGGTGAGCATATTGGATCGCTCGGACTAGGAACCACCCGGATCAGACCGGACTAGCCAGTTCATTCCAGTTCCCGAGGGCGTCGGTCTGATTTCTAATTCCATAAAAATGGAATCAGTAATTTTTGGTCCAACTCTCGGTTCCGAGGAAGAACCGGATCGAACTAGACCGATGGATCGACAGGCTCTTTCTTTTTTAAATTATATTTTTAAATTTCTTAAAAAATAGTAATAAATCTCAAAATTGTAATAACTCTAGTATTTTTTTTTTTTTTTGGCTAAATGGCCGGTTCCATTCTAATCTTTACCGTACATCCGACCCTGGCACGCTTAGAAGACAATAACTAATTCGTTCGAACTCCTATCGGATTACTGACCAAAAAAAAAAACTCCTATCGGATTATCTCTAGGTCTAATTCAAGTGGACTTCTGGACTATTTGGCGATTTCTACCATTTAGCAGCGTCACAAGGCGTCCCTAACATTGCCGTAGTTACAAATAAAAATGCGAAAAGGAGAATTAATATATATATATATATATATATATATATATATATATGTGTGTGTGTGTGTGTGTGTGTGTAGAGAACCTATTCATAAGCCTGATAAAAGAAATCAGGACAAATCAGATGTCCGTTATCTAAATTGATATAGAAAATCATATATCCTAAATATCTCTAATTGATATTTTGATATCGTTAACATTTCTAATATCCCTAACATCCCCCTCAAAGTTAAAGTGACAATGTCAACGAAAGTTTGAATTAATGCCACGAAAAACTTGTTCCTCCGATGGCATTGCGAGATGGACTTGTTGATCCGTGTGAGGCGGTATGTGGAGCAACATCTTCCAGATTCGGATCGTTTGAGGGCGGTGAGTCATTCGGTGGTGGTGTTGGTTTCTCGAAATGACGCATGAAATGTCGAGAATTGGAGTGGAAAGAGCAAGCGGTCAATGTGGCTAGCTTGCGAAATAGTAACTGAGCCATGCAACCTATACGGTTGGTGTCATAGCATCGAACAGCCTATACGGCTTGCTTGGGAAGCTAGTTATTGAGTGACGCGGCTTGTGATATTGGCACCAAAAGAAAGCCTCCTCCATGATAAAGGCTCGACTATGCAACGCAGTCAGCATGAATGGGATAAAAACACAACTATTATGAAATGGACTCGATTAAGTGCTTCCTCAAATAAGACTTGTGTGCACAAAGTGAACATTGATGAGATGTGCGAACAAATTTATTTGGATGTATAGGATTCCATAGGAACAAAAGCTCTAATACCAAATTAGAAATAAGAATGTGGAAGGGAAAATTGTGAGATTTTAGTATATTTTGATATATATATATATATATATATATATATAGGTGCATTAGAAATTCTAAAACTTATTATGAAAATGCAATTGAGTCATAAAACCTTCAAAAAGTGCAATTAAGTTCTAAAACTTATCGCGAAAGTTCAATCAAATGCTAAAACTTTCAAAATATTCAATAAAGTCTTAAAACTTGTCTTGAAAATGTAACCGAGTCCTAACACTTTCAAGATGTGCAATCAATGGAAGGACTTAATTGAACCACTTTGACAAGTTTTAGGATTTGATTGCACTTTTTGAAAGTTCAAGGACTTAATTGCACTTTTTGACAAATTTTAGGACTTAATTACACTTTGTAACAAATTTTAGGACTTAATTGCACTTTGTGAAAATTTTAGGACTTAATTACATTTTCATGATAAATTTTAAGACTTTCAATACACTTATCCCATATAAGGGAACATAGAGAATCTATTTATAAGCTTAGATAAAGGAAATCAAAAGAAATCAAATCATCTGTCTATAATCAAAATAGATATAGAAAATATCCTAAATATCTCTAATAGATATTCTAATTTTGCCCGCATCCCTAAAATCGCTAACAACCGCGACCAGCCACCTCCATCCTGCCCGTGAATGAGTCCCAAGTGATGTGTTTCGCTGTACTGGCATCCTTGATCATAACTAGCTACTCTCCTTACTAAGCCCATTTGTGCGTCTCTTGAGTTAGTACTAATCAAGATGTGATTAATCTTGTGTTGTTCTTGATTTATGTCTTGATTCATTGTTTAACATGTAGTGGTCATATCTTCGGTTAATTTAATTCCCCTAGGTTATCATTGCATAATGGGGCATCAAACCTTTGAGCCAAAAGGACGGACCCTCAATTTCTCATGCACCTGCATATAATGTTTAACATAAAGTATCTAGAGTCAATTTCTATGCAAATCAATCGAAATTGTCATGTTTGCATGATAAAGTTGACGTTTAGCGATTGTGGCACGCGCTTGACACAATCAATGATTTTTTTAATGACGTCTTATGTTCTCAATGAAATTCATGAATATCGACAAACTTTGATGCATCATAATTTTCTTGATACCATTTGCATAATAGTTGCATTTAGATAATCTCTCTTGCATATAGGACTTAGGTTGCATTATTAACTTAGTGTGTATATTTTATAGCTTAGGTTCTTGCATATAGAATTTGATGGGGATAAGTATATCATGAGTACCATAACTTATGTATGGCACTCACTTGAATGCCATAACTTTCTTTTCGCTCACTTAAGTACTACATTAAAATAAAATCGACCATTTGAGTACCATTTCAGGCAAATCATCTTATGTGGATTTTTTTTATTGATTTCCCATTCTAATGTGGTTTTTTTTGCTTTGAATTTTTTTATTAATTGTCTACTATGTAGGATGATTGGCATCCACATCGGATTTTCCAACGAGACAAATCATTGATGGCATTTAAGTAATCGATTTTTCAAATTTATAGCACTCAAATAAGCGTTGTACAAAAGTTATAACACTCCTATTATATTTATCCTGAAAATGCTTATACATGTGCCCGTTGAAGGAGTGATTATTTAAATATTTGTGAAAATTATCGATTTAGTCTTAAATTTATTATACATATGTCAATTCAGTTTTAACTTTCCAATTTTGTTAATATAGCCCTACACATGTGCGTGATAATTACATGTAGGCTTTCCTGCCAATTGCCGTTGCCAATGGTGGCATGGATATCAACAAATTGCCCACATTAGCAAGCCACTTACAATGACCAATGATGACTAGACGCCTTGTGGGCAATTTTTTGTGGCGATTGTCAAGAAAGACTACATCGAAATATCACCCAAAAGTTTAGAACTATATTAACAAAATTGAAAAGGAGTTAAGCTAATTAAGTAGAATAATTAAAGAGTTGAGCTAATTAAGTAGAATAATTAGTTATTAACAAGAAAATTATGACAATTGTAATTGCTTTGTAAGACAATCCAATCAAACCATTCGCAAATACATATTTTTTTGTCAATTCTAAATGCATAAGAATTTCCAAAGAAATAGAATAAAAGAAAGTAAAAAATAATCTTAAATATAGGACATGCAAGAGATATTGTGGTCAATTTAGAGTAATAGGAGGCATCGGAAATCAAAAATAAATGGAAAAAGCACGAGTTTTTGTGCCTTTATCCTTTTCACATAATTGCTTATTTAAATGTTAAACCTAACCTTCTTATTTATATTTGAGTTGATGCAAGTAAATTAAGGAGAGTATGTTAGGTTTCTAGATTCAAGGGCCATACTGTGGTTGGGAAAAAGGAGAGGCGAAAAATGTAATTTGTAATTAATGCTACTTATGTATCAATACATAATAATAATTTTTTTAATTTCAATCTTTGTCGAAAATTAAATTTAAAATATTTTGGATTTTATATGCAATGGGCCTCATTCATGAGAATTTTTTTTTTTTTTTTTGGTCAGTCCTACTCTATACCTATTCTACACTCACTCTCAGACTTTTGCCCTACCTCTTGCAAGGCGTGGGCGTCGAAACCCACTCCTGAAACTTGCGCGTCCCCACCCCATCCCTTCCTGAGAAGGTGGAGGTTTGAATCCCTCACCTCCCCCTTCCATGAGAAGTACTTAGTTTATATATATGATACCCATTTCTATTAATATGTCTTATAAATAATTAATTAATACAAGGCATTTGTCTCCGTGGGACCCTTATGATAAAGTTCAGAGGGATTATTGCATTAATTGGCCCTCCCACTTATAAATAAAAATGCTTGGGATAATGCCAGTATGACTGCTCTAAATTTCGTATGGCGCTCACTTGAGTTTAACATTTTCTTTTCACCCACTTAAGTGTCACATCGAAGTAAATCGAGAATTTGAATGTCATTCTCGGCAAATCGTCTTATGTGAATTTTTTAAAATTAATATTCCGTCTCAACATGGAATTTTTAAAATTTTTATTAATTGTCCATATCAACGCTGTTGTCACATAGGACAATCAATATCCGTGTTGGATTTTCCAAGAGGCAAATTGCCGATAGCTCTTAGTTATAGCACGAGTCAACACCTTAGGAAAGTTATGATGTTTCCATTGTTCGCGCCTCGAATTCGATGCATATAGGAATCATGTAGTAATTTAATCTATGCATGCTTTATACATGATACTTTTAATTATAATTCGGATTTGTTTTTATGGTATGTGTATAATTAGGACTTACTACGTGTTTTCCCTCTTTGATTTCGGCCAATCAGGTAGGGTCTTGGGTTAACTTAGGTTTTGTTAATTTAACTAATGAAGAAAAATCCAAAAATATTTCATTAGTATCTCATGTATGTTGCATTTGACTATAGAATTAATTCATGTTTAATTCTATAATGTTCAATCATGCATGTTGCAAATTGCAAATTGCATATCATTTAGTGAGTCACATAGATCAATTTTGATTGATATTTCATATATAGTTTGCACTTAATCATTGCATTCTAGGCATAATTCGTGTTCATTTCATAAAGTTAAATACACATAGTTTAAAAATTCTTTATGCACGCATATGTTTAAGGGTTAATACCAACAAAAATTTTGAATTGATATATCCATGACATATTTATCTTAAATTATTTTTTATGCCATAAAAGCTCTCAAACTGCTATACTTGTGCTACATTTATTCCAAATTACTTTTTTATATTTTTAAGATTGAATTAGTGTATTCGTGCTACGTTTACTCTAAGAAAAAAAATGCCATATGACTGCAATTTGCTGTAAATGGGGGCATATGTATATCAATTTATGGTAAATATGATATGGGTGTATTGGTGAAAGACTTTTTATGATATGAAAATTAGTTTGGGGATAATGTGACGGGATACTAGTTTGAGATTTTCTGTGATATTAATCTATGTTTAATGCAAGTCATTTAGTATTTAGTGATTTAGGTTATGCATAATAGAATAAAATATGCATGTCATGCCACTTAAGAATTTTAGTCATGTCGTCTCATTTAGGTTGCATTTGTTGGAGAAAACTCCTTTACTGTTTTGAAGTTGACAAAACATTTCCAAAATCTAGTCTGAAGACATCCATATTCTACCGTCAAAGTCTGAAGACCGCCAGACTTTAGTTTCAAAGTCTGCCCACTCTGACAGTTTCCAGACTGAAGAATGAAGACTTATCTAGATGCAGGATTATCTTCAAGGATTGGATTCATATGGTTTATGGATGACCTTATGGCTGGATACAACACCTACCTGATTAATTATCTTTATTGGAATAAATTCCGATATGAAGATCTCTTGGAAGGCAAGCAAATTTAGAAGGTTCTACTTATGGAAACCAAGATCCTAATTTATGGGCGAACAAGATTGACGAGCTTTCATCACAAATCATCTAATGACTCGAGGTCACCTTGATTGATTTTGTCCAACAAGTAGATTGAAAGAATTCCTTTGGAAAGTGTCAACGGTTGTGAAGGCATGAAGAAGTATTTAAGACAGACTCTCTAGTTGTTCGAAAGAGAGAAACTCTTAGTGAGACTTTGTGAAAGACCAATAGAGACTCTTCACTAAGAAAGTCGAAGATCACAAGCTGTAAAATCTCTTTTGATTTATAGTGGAATCCAGCTAGTGGGCTGTCAGCGTAGGAAAGTGGATGTAGGCTTAATTTAAGCCGAACTACTATAAACCTTGTATTCCTATTCTCTTCTCTGAACTCTTGAACTCGTTACTTTTATTTGTAGCTTTATTTGTTTGTTCAAAGCTGAATACGTTCATAATCCATTATTTTCTAAAGGCAATTTAATTCTACTAAGTCTTGCGAAGATTTTTATTTACACCTATTCACCCCCCTCTAGGTGGTCGCACTAGCCCTCTCAATTGGTATCAAAGCTTGTGTGCTTGTTTATTGAAGGCTAAAGTAACACCAAACCTCTTTACTTTGATGGAAAGGTATACAATGTATAGAAAAATAAGATGAAGACATTCCTGAGATCAAAAGATCCCTTGGAATGGAATGTGGTAGAAAAAAGAATTATTCCCAAAGTTACATCAACCTCAGAAAGTGAAAATGAAGTTGCAGATGCTGGCGAAATGACACAAACAGAAATAACCAAGAGACAAGCTCTTGATGCTAAAGCCATTTACTCCTTCTACTGTGCTTTATCTCCTACCGAGTATAATAGAATTTTATCTTGTGAAACAGCAAAAGAAGTCTGGGATAGGTTGCATGTTACCTATAAAGGAACTGATCAAGTCAAAGAAACAAAATTCAATATACTCCTCGGACAGTATGAAGCCTTCAAGATGAAGCTTAGAGAATCCATCACTAACATATTCAGTCATTTCACAGAGATTGTAAACGATCTAGCATATCATGGATAGCCAATCTCAGGACCAATGAAGGTCAATAAATTGCTGCGTGGACTCTCCAAAGAATGGAATCACGTGAAGACTTCAATAAGAGAAACCCAGAGGATCATGCCTCTCTCAATAGACTAACTAGTTGGCACTCTTCAATCATATGAAGTGGAGCAAATCAATAAGGAAGAAGATCCTAAAGGTAAGAAATCAATTGCTTTAAAATCTAATGATGATTTTGACGGTACAGATTCAGAAAATGACATGGACAACGAAAAGCTAGCACTCATGATTAAAAAGTTCACAAAGTTGAACAGGAAGGGAAGAAGATTGAATTGGAAGAAGTAGAGCACTCAAAAATTTCAGAAGAAATCAACTGAGGATAATGAAATCAACAAAGAAGTGATATGCTTCGAATGCAAGAAAAAGGGGCACATCAGACCCAACTGCCTTCTGTTAAAGAAAAAGAAAGGAAAAACAAAGAAATACAAAAAGACTCTCAAAGAAGAGACATAGAGCAATATCGAATGCAAAGAAAGTGATGAAAAATACGCTAATATATGTCTAGTAGCCAATTTAGAATCAGACTCAGACTCTGAAATAGACTCTAATTCAGACTCAGACAAAGAAGTTGAGGCTAGCAATTTAAAAATCCCTGTTAAAGTTTCGAAATATATAGATGAACTTTGTCTTAGTCTCAAAGCATCTCTTAAAAGAATTTCCAAGCGGAAGAGGGAGAATTCTAAACTGAAGCAACATGAAATTTCTTGGAAAGAAAAGTTTGAAAATCTGGATAAAAGTTTTGTTGATTTGAAAGAAAATGCCTTTTTGAAAGAGGACATTTCAAATATCACAAAAAGATTTTCAAAAGGATTTGAGAAGTTGGAAAAGGTTCTTTCTGTACAAAGACCTTATTTTAACAAATCTAGTTTGGATATGACACCAGAAACTATTCCTTTAATTGATTTTCCCAAAATAAAGGAAAGAATCAAATAAAGACCTACAAAAACATTTTACATAAATCATTTTCAAAATTTTTTTGTAAAGCCTGTTAGTTGAAATGCTCTCAAATGTTTAAAGTGTAATAGTTCAGAACATTTTGAGAAGGAATGTCCCAAAGTTTGGAGACCTGTTAAGAGGGATTGGACAAAGACTGTTTTTAATGCTAACTCCCATGGACCTAAGAAAATATGGATACCAAAGAAAGTTTGAATTCTTTTTATGATTATAGGTCACTATCAAGAATAAGATTAAATGGTATTTGGATAGTAGCTGTTTGAGACACATGACAGGAGATTCAAATTGTTTTATAAAGCTTGTCCAAATAAATGGTGGAAAAGTTTCTTTTGGTAGAAACATTAAAGGAAGAATTGTTGAATGTGAAACTGTGAAGATTGGAAGTCTCACAATCAACAATGGCTCCTTGGTGGAAGGTTTGAATTACAATCTACTCAGCATAAGTCAACTGTGCAATACTAGATTCAAAATTAATTTCCAAGAAGGCATGTGTTTGGGAACTAGTAAAGATTTCTCTCAATCTTTCACTAGTTGAAGACATAGGAATATTTACCTTCTGGATATAAAACTAGAAAGTTCTCAGTGTCTAATATCCATTCAAGATTAAGCAAACCTTTGGCATCGAAAGCTTGGCCATGTTAACATGAAGCAGATTGCCAAGATTTCCTCCAAATAGCTTGTACGTGGACTCCCCAACCTGGCTTATCAAAAGTCTGAATTATGCACGCCATGTGTTTTGGGAAAACATATTAAAAGTTCTTTTAAACCTATAAATCAAGTTTCTACTAATCGAGTTTTGCATATTCTGCATATGAACCTCTTTGGACCAACCAGAACTCAAAACATTGGTGGAAAGAGATACTGTTTAGTAATCATGGATGATTACTCTCACTTTACTTGGGTTTACTTCCTAGTAATTAAGTTTGAAACCTTCTCACACTTTTCAAAGTTTTCCAAGAAGGTTTAGAATGAAAAATGATATGCTATTTCAAGCATATGAACAGACCATGGAGATGAATTTGAAAATCAAGACTTTGCGAAATTCTGTGATGAATTTGGTTTCCAGCATGTTTTCTATTTTCTATACACTCCAGAACAAAATGGAGTTATGCAAAGAAAGAATAGATCATTGTAGGAGACAGCAAGAACCCTCTTAATTGAGAGTAAAATTTCCTCTTGATTTTGGGCTGAAGCAATTTCTACAGCTTGTTACATCATTAACAGAGTATTCTTGAGTCCTATTATAGAGAAAACTCCTTATGAAGTGTTTAAAGGAAGAAGCCAAATGTTTCCTACTTTCATGTGTTTGGTTGTAAGTATTTTGTTTTGAAAAATACAAATGATCGAATTAGTAAATTTGAAGAAAAATCAAACGAATGAATTTTTCTTGGCTACTCAACCTCAAGCAAAGCTTACAGAGTATTCAACAAGAAGACTCAGTCTGTGGAAGAATCTATAAATGTCAAATTTCAAGACTTTATGAAGAATGACTCAACTTGAAGAATCTAAACCTGCTCCAGACTTTATAAAGTCTACTTCCCCCGAAGTGGTTCAGACTTCTAAAGATCAACAACAAGAAGAATCAGAAGATTCAACTGAAGCAGAGGATTAGCAGACTCTCAAACCAACCAGCAACTGAAAACATAAGTCAAGTCATCCCAAAGAACTCATCATTGGCAACAGATGAAGGAATTCGTACAAGATCCAAAAAGCAAGAAGAGTCTAATGTTTTAGCACTTGTTTTTGAGATAGAACCCAAAAGTGTAGAAGAAGCCTTGGCTAATGAAAGCTAGATTGAAGCTATACAAGAAGAGCTTAGATAGTTCAACATCAACGATGTTTGTAAGCTAATTCTTAAACCTAAAGGTAAGTCTATTATTGGAACTAAATGTACTTTCAAGAACAAGGTGGACGAGAAAGGAAAAGTGATCAGGAACAAAGCAAGACTTGTGGCCAAAGGATATACACAAGAAGAATGAATAAATTATGACGAGATCTATGCACCAGTAGTGAGGTTAGAAGCAATTAGATTATTACTTGTTTTTGCTTACTATAAAAATTTCAGATTATTCCAAATGGATGTAAAAAGTGCATTCCTAAATGGATTCATCCAAAAAGAAGTTTATGTGGAACAACCACCTGGATTTGAAGATCCAAGAAAGTCAGACTCAGTCTACAGATTGAAAAATGCCCTATATGGAATGAAGTAAGCACCTCGAACCTAGTATGAAAGATTAAGTAAATTCCTAACTCAAATTGATTTTGTTAAAGGAAAGGTAGACACTACTTTTTTTTTTTTTTTTTGGTAAAGTAGTAGACACTACTTTGTTCATAAAAAGAGAATGTAAAAATTTTCTACTTATTCAAATTTATGTTGATGATATTATTTTTGGATCACCTAATGAAAATCTATGCAAGAAGTTCTCTAAATGTGTGCAGGATGAATTTGAGATGAGCATGATAGGTGAATTAACTTTCTTTCTGGGATTACAAGTTAAACAATCAAAGAAATGTATTTTTATTCACCAAGAGAGGTATGCAAAAAATCTCATCAAGAAGTTTGGATTGGAAAATTGCAAAAAGACAGAGACACCAATGTCAAGTTCTTCAAAGCTGGACAAAGATGAAGAAGGAAAAAATGTAGACCATAAGCTTTACAGGAGCATTATTGGTTCACTTATTTACCTTACTGCATCTAGAACTAACATTTTGTTTAGTGTTTGTATATGTGCTAGATTCCAATCAAATTCCAAAGAATCTCACTTAAGTGCTGCAAAACGCATCATCAAATACGTTGCAATTACTCCAAAGCTAGGTCTGTGGTATCCCCAAGAAGGAGACTTAACTCTCCTTGGATATTCAGACACAGATTTAGCAGGTTGTAAAGTTGATAAAAATAGTACCTCTGATACTTGTCAACTGCTGGGCAACAAGCTAGTGTCTTGGTTCTCAATGAAGCAAAGTACTGTTGCTCTTTCAACAGCTGAAGCAGAATATGTAGCTCTTGGGAGCCGTTGTTCTCAAATCTTGTGGATAAGGCAACAGTTAAGAGACTTGGGTATTGAAGAATCGTGCACCAAGATCAAATGCGACAACGCTAGTGCCATCAATCTCACAAAGAAACCCAATTCTTCATTCAAGGGCAAAACATATGGAGATTCGACACCATTTCATTAGAGATCATGTTCAGAAAGGAGAAGTTATAATTCGGTTCATTGACTCGAAGAATCAGCTGGCAAATATATTTACAAAACCATTGGAGAAAAGTCTATTTGAGTCTACTCGTGCTAGACTGAACATCATATCTTCTATCGGTTAAAGTCTGAAGATGTTCAGACTCAAAATGTCCAGAAGTTAAGTCTATAAGTTAATGCTTTCTCAATGTAAGTAATTTAATTTTAAGATGAAATTTTGAAAATGTACGTTGATTTAATTTTATTTTTAGAAATTATCTTTTTCGAGTTTTTGAATCTTTAGTAGTTTTTCATTGTCAAAAAAGGCAGTTTTATTTTTTCCTTTGTAACGATTTGTATACCCCGTTTTACTTGCTTTATATACTGTTGAAATCCTCCTTCTCCATTTACACTTTCACAAACCCTAGAATCCATAAATATTATTCTCTCACTTTTACTCTCGAGTTTTTTTTTTTTTTTTTTTTTTTTTTTTTTTTTTTTTTTGTATTCTCGAGTTTGATCTACAAAGTTTTCACTTTTTCAACCGAGCAAGTTCAAGAAATCCTCCTCGACAGTGACAATGTCTTTCTAGAGGAAGTCTTCTAGAATTGCAAATAGGGGACCACAGTACATGCCAAAGGGTCCTATGCACTTTGACTTAACCGAGGAAGAAAATTCTCTTTAGCAGCAGCATCAACAACAACATTCTCAACAGCGCCACTCTTCACAACAAAGGATTCAAGATCCTCCGCACCAACAAGTAGAATAAGAGATCGTGGAAGATGTCGAACCGGTAAGAATGCTGAACCCTAATTTCGCTTTAAACTCTACTCTAAGTTAAAGGAGGATGGTAATGCAATAACTTTTATCAATGAGTTTTTGCAAGAGAGAGGTTACAAGAACGAAAATTTGTTCTTACAATCTATGGAAAGGTTAGGCATTGCACCTGAAAGTTTGGCAAGCAGGACTTTTGCCAACTTTCCAAGTGATCCACGGCTAAGTTCTTTTAATCAACCAGAAGGGAAGGTTGATGATGAGAGGATGTATACGAATTTTCAGCCTAAGATGGGCATTGCTGCAAATGTTTGTGGTGAGGGAACGAGTTTATTTCGTTCTAAGGACCACAAGAAAACTTATTCGAAACTTTTGAAGAGATGGGTGATGAACCCTTGAACTGTGGACTTTGATTTTCTTGATTCTTTGAAGGTGAAGTTGAGGGAGAAGTCAACTTGAACGATTTTGCTCAAAGACCTCTATTGCTTACTCCAAATTAATTGTTTATTTCTATTCAATTTTTTTTTTTTTTTTTTTTTTATAGATGCAAATAGATTTCATTTTATGGTAAGGGACAAAGAATTTGTGGCGGATGTGGACACTTTAGCAGATGTGATTGTTGTGGAAAGAGTGAGTTTCCAACCAATAAGTGTGTCTATTGGTCACGCAACAATGGCTCTTGTTCGGGACAAAATTGCTGAAAGCAGAATTTCTTACCCCAGATGACTACCTCCAATAATTTGCTACACAAGATTGTGATCAACTACATCAGACCCAATCCACTTCCAAAATTGATGTCTCTCACTCTAAAGCAAAGCTAATGTACGCAATCAACATTGGGTTTAAGTTCTCACTACCTCACACTATTCTAATGCACATGTATTGGACAATTGTGAAGGACAAGGGACAACTACCTTACTTTGCGCTTGTCACTCGACTGTTCAGACATTTCCATGTTCAGTTTCCAGCTACTCTATGTGTTCGAACCAATATTCTTATGGTGATAGGACTGAAGATGGTTTTGAAAATGAGACTGAAGGAGCTGAATAAAGCTTTGGAGCGCCTAAAGGAGAAGCCCCCAATCAAAACAAAACAAGACTTTGCCGCGAAGAAGAGAAAAGGCAAGGAGCCCATGAGCGCACCAATCAAAAAAAGGAGAAACCTTATCTTGTAGGACGAAGAAGAAGATGAGGACGATCTCACAATCTCCGCTTTTGCCTTAAGAAATCAACGGAGCTTTATTAGTTTTGAGCAGCTAGAAGACAAAGAGAATAGAGAAAAAGAAGAGATAGAGCAGAGAGGTGAAGAAAAAGAAGAAAGAAGGGAATGAAGTGAAGGAAGAAAAGAAACAGAAAGAAAAAGAGAAAGAAGAGAAGAAAGAGGAAAAGAAGGCAGAGAAGCTGAAAAAGAAGAGGGTCACAATGACTCTTTTAAGCCAACCTTTGCAATTCAGAAAAGACTCAGAGCGGAACTGCTGGAAAAGCACAAGAAAAAGAACATCACTTAGGAGCTGAGAAAGACTAAGAAGAAGACTTTTCTTCTCCACCTGCAACCACAAAGACAGGGGGAGTTGCTGAAAAAATATATACTTCTTCTTCACCTATTTTTTACAAGTGATGTGAGCAAATTTTCGGCAGATCCAGAGCATGTCTATGCCTCTCAATATCTTGAAGCAAATGTTGAAGCATCCTCTCCAAGTATTGGTGATTGAACTGCTGATGTTCCCTCACATCTCAATACTCCGGACATTGATTTAGCTGGACCTAACGCACCATCAAAACCAACAGCAGACTATCAAAGACTGCTCAAAATCCTTTTGGATTTAAAGGCTCGGCAATATGGATTAGAGTTTGAGATGAAGAACCTCAAGAAAGTTTTCCAGTCCACTCCAGACTCTCTACAAGAACAGATACAAGCCTTGAAGCTTCAAGTGCAAGAAACTGCAAATGGTGAGGATATTGAACAGCTGAAGGAGATTCCAAGGAAGTTGGAGGAGACTGTTAAGTCTATGGGGGATTTCCAGATCGTTCGCATTCCCAAACAGCCCTAATTTTATCCAACTCTTTTTAAAGTCCTTCTCCATTTTTGGCATTGACAAAAATGTGGGCAAAAGAACGCTTCAAGTGCCAAAAGTTAGCACGAAGGGACACTTAAGTGCCAAAAGTTACGAAAGGTACACTTAAGTGCCACATTCAAAAAGAAATGGGACACTTAAGTGCCACTCCGGCCAAAATCCGGCCAAAGTGCTGACGTGGACAATTTCCGGTGAAATAAACGCAAAACGACACCGTTTTGTGTGCCGATGTGGCCAAATAGTGAAAAACGACGCCGTTTTGCGTTGACGTGGCAATAAATTAATATAAAAATTAATTAAATTGAATTTAAAACTAAATTTACTTAAAATATTTTAAAATATTAATATTAATATTAAAAAATTCAAGAAAAAAAAAAAAGGGGGGGTCGATGCGGGCGAGGGCCGGGCCCTCGGCCCCGCCGCCGCCTCCCAGGGGCCGGTGCCCCTCGGCCGGGGTCGCCGGGCCACGGCCGGGGGCCGGCGACCCGGCCGGCCGGCGCGAGGGCCCGCGAGCCCTCGCCGGATCCGGCGAAGGCCGCGACCCTCGCCCAAATCACCCTCGCCCGGATCCGGCGAGGGTCGGCGGCCCCTCGCCCGGCCGAGCCAAGGGTCGCCGGCGACCCATCGCCGCCGCGACCCTTGGCCCGGCCGGCAAGGGCTCGCGGGCCCTCGCCGCCGGTCGGCCGAGGTCGCCGGCCCCGGCCCTTCCCCGGCCGGGCGCCGCCGCGAGGCGGCGGGCGACACCGAGGGCCCAACCCTCGGCCGCATCGACCCCCTCCCTTTTTTTTTTTTAAATTTTTAAATTTTAATATTAAAAATTGTTTTTTTTAAATGTTTAAAATAAATTTAATTTAATTAATTTTTATATTATTTTTTTCCACGTCAATGTTAAAATGACGCCGTTTTGTTTTTGTCTCGCCGGAACATTGCCACGTCAGCGTTTTGGCCGGATTTTCGCCGGATTGGCACTCAAGTGATCTATTTTGCTCCGATTTTGGCACTTAAGTGTACCTTTCGTAACTTTTGGCACTTAAGTGTCCCTTCATGCCAACTTTTGGCACTCCAGGGGTCCGCGTGTCCAAAAATGTGGAGAGTTTGTGCAAATTTGCTATTTAATTTGTCTTTTGATGATGACTTTTTGGTACTTTGGTACTTTTTGTGTTTGGTATTTGGACTGACTTTGGACTTTTGATTGTTGTTTGACTTTGAATCTTTTTTACGCTTACAGCAATTAAGTTTGTGATACTGATTATGACTGGATGGTTATTTGTCTTATATCCAAGTCCTAATCATCTTATTTTTTTAAGATATCATGTATTACTTAAGTGTTGCTTTGCAGGTCAAAAGTTTTTCAAATCTGCAGGAAACTTTTGTTATCATCAAAAAGGGGGAGACTGTTGGAGAAAACTTATTTACTGTTTTGAAGTTGACAAAACCTTTCCAAAGTCTAGTTTGAAAACATCCAGATTCTACAGTCAAAGTCTAAAGACCGCTAGACTTTAGTTTTAAAGTCTGCCCACTCTGACAGTTTCCAGACCAAAGAATGAAGACTTATCCAAATGAGGGATTATCTTCAAGGATTCGATTCGTATGGTTTATGGATGACCTTATGGCTGGATACAGCATCTACTTGATTAATTATCTTTATTGGAATCAATTCCCATATGAAGATCTTTTGGAAGGCAAGCAAACTTATAAGATTCTACTTATGGAAACCAAGATCCGATTGTATGGGCGAATAGGATTGATGGGCTTTCATTACAAATCATCTAACAACTCGAGATCACCTTAATTGATTATGTCCAACAAGTAGATTGGAAGAATTCCTTTGGAAAGTGCCAATGGT
This sequence comes from Eucalyptus erythrocorys, assembly GCA_014182555.1. Classification (NCBI taxonomy): domain Eukaryota; kingdom Viridiplantae; phylum Streptophyta; class Magnoliopsida; order Myrtales; family Myrtaceae; genus Eucalyptus; species Eucalyptus erythrocorys. The sequence goes on along the minus strand of CM024598.1, from coordinate 21,742,798 downwards.
CATGAAAGCATGAAGGAGTATTTAAAGCGGACTCTCTAGTTGTTCAAAGTAGTGCGTGAAAGAAAATTTTCAAAATCTGAAACTTTCTAGTTCTTTACTTTTTCATTCATCGAGCTCAAAGTTGTATGCAAAAGAGAGAAACTCTTAGTGAGACTTTGTAAGAGACCAGTAGAGACTCTTCACTAAGAAAGTTGAAGATCACAAGTTGTAAAATCTCTTTTGATTAATAGTGGAATCCAGCCAGTGGTCTGTCAGTGCGGGAGAGTGGACATAGGCTTAATCTAAGCCGAACCACTATAAACCTCGTGTTCCTATTCTCTTCTCTAAACTCTTGAACTCTTTACTTTTGTTCGTAACTTTATTTGTTTATTCAAAGTTGAATACGTTCATAGTCCATTATTTTCTAAAGGCAATTTACTTCTATTAAGTCTGGCGAAGATTTTTATTTACACCTATTCACCCCCCTCTAGGTGTTCGTACTAACCCTCTCAGCATTTAATTTCATATAGTTGCATGTTAATTAGGATAGTTTTGATTATAACTTGTTTTCAGATTTAGTTTCAATCCATCATTACGATTAGAATTGTATTTAGGTTACATTAACCTATTTGTTGCATCTTTGCATCAGTTTATGTCATGTAGTTTAATATGCGTAATATTTGCCACTTAGAAGTTCATACTAAAATATTTGTATATGTTTTAATTAAATCATTTGTGATAGTTTAGTTTTATACATGTCGATTTAATTCGATTTTCATGTCATTCCATTGCATTGCATTGCATGCATAGTTTCGGGCCTTTAGTGTGCTAGACTCTAATTGTGCACTTATTATGTTACTTGAATAAGAATATACCAATGCGTCGGTTAAAATTTCTATAAGCAAGAAGAGAGGGAAAAGAAACAAAGAAAAATAAGACTATAGCAAAAAGATCAGTACAGGATGCATACTAATTAATTCTGCATTATAGTGGTAAACAAGTTGCGCAATCATGCATGATTTCAAGCATCTCATATGGTCTTCCGTACATCATATCATTGCATATTTGCTTTTGACCCATGATTTGCTGAAACTCCTGTCTTGATTGTCAATAATGTGGCTTTCCTATGTTTACTCATTGCATCTTAGGTTCTTCAATTTTTCCGCAATTTATTTGTACGTAGTCTCTTTATCATATTTTCCTCCACTGTCATTAGAGGATGTACAAATGGAACTATTGTATTGGTCATGCTTCAAATCGGTTTTGCTTTTTATAATTTATTATTGAATTTGTGCTGACTAAATTATTTCTTTGCTTTTCTACGTTCAACTTGTATGAAAGTATAGTAGTTTTTGCGTATGGTGCTCAATTTAGTGCCAAATGTCTTAGCTAGATTACTTAATTTCCAAATTAGAGAAAAACAATCACTTAAAGTGCCTCTGATAATAAATTTCGACCAAAAGTCTTACGTGGCATTTGTAATTAAATGTTTATTCCAACGTGGCTTTTTTAATCAAATATATATAATTACGTGGCTTTATGGTAAAAATGAAATGCCAACCTGGGAATTTTGGCCCCTCTCTCTTTTTTATAACCAAACAATGTTGTTCCTATTGCTGATCTCTGTCTATCTCTAGCTCCTATATTTCCCGCCAACGTTGTTCTCTATTGGACTGGTTTTTTGAACTTCACTCGTTTGATGCCTTAGAACATCACACGAGACACGTATCTTTATCGTTTATACTCATAATTATAATTATGCATGCGGAACCATAATAAAATTTCACAGCACCCCTTACAAGGAAATCACAAGAATTTAGCAATATATATCTCTTCAACTTTATACAAACACCGGTATTTATTATCACAACAAAATCCTAGAAATAGTTAGGGTAACTTAACACCACTACACCCATACCGACCAGGCTACTATCCAACTCAAGGATTGATGGTCCTGGACATCTCGTCACGTCCAAGGCACCATCCTACAAATCTAAAAAATGGTAGGTCAAAACCTAGCAAATGAAATATTTAAGTCTAAGATAGGAGATCAGCTTATCATTCAACATGGTACCAACAAACAACGTGAATTGAAAGCAACACAATAATAACATTGTATAACAAATGCATAAACAAATACTCTATCTTTACTCTCATGATATGCTAGTGGAGACCATTAATAACATTGTAAGTTCATATATTTAAAAGCAACAAACATGTATTCAAAACAACACAAAAATAATCATGTATAACACATACATAAGCAAATGCTCTATCTTTACTGTCATGATATGCTAGTGGAGACTATTAACAACATTGAAGTTCATTTACTCAAAAGCAAGCATATGATATATTATTTTAGGCAAAAGTACACCCCAAGTGCCAAAAGTTGGCATAAATGGACATTCAAGTGCCAAAACTTACGAAATTGACACTTTTTATGAAAAGTGGGACACTTGAGTGCCACATCCGGCAAACCTCATCGGAAATCCTACGTGGCAATTTTTTATTAACTTTTCGCTTAAGTGGCTCGCCGGAAGACTGACTCAATAAACCACACACAAAAATGACGTCGTTTTGGTATAATTCGAATTATAATATAATAATTAATTTAATGTAATTTTAAAATTAATTAATTAAAAATTGGGGGGGAGGAGGAGGAGGGAGGTAGCTAGCAGCCGAGAGCTCGCCCTCGCCGCCACCGCCTCCCCTCCGTCGCTGAAAAGGTGGGGGAGTGTCGGCCGAGGCCGCCAAGGGCCGGCAACCCCAGCCGACCGGCGGCGAGAGCCTACAGAGCCCTCGTGCAAATGGGGCGACCCCCTAGTGGGCGGTGGCCCTTGGGTCGGCCGGTGAGGGCCGCGATCCTCACCAAATCTAGGGGAAGGCCGCGACCCTTACTCTAGATCTGGGTGAGGGCACGCAAGCCCTCGCCACCAATTGGTTGGGGCCGTCGTTCCCTAGCCGACACTCCCCCACCTTTCCGGCAACGGAAGGGAGGCGATGGCGGCGAGGGCTAAGCCCTCACCCATCAGCCGCCTCCCTCTTCCTCTTCCCCCCACCCCACTTTTATAAATAATTAATTAATTTTTAAATTAAATTTAATTAATTATTATATTAATTATTTACCACATCGCTACCAAAACGACGTCGTTTTTATAATGTTTAGCCACATCAGCATGCAAAACGATGCCGTTTTGCACTTACTTCACCAGAAATTGCACACGTTAGCATTTTGGCTGGATATTGGCCAGATTCGCACTTGAGTGATTCATTTTGCTCCGATTTTGGCACTTAAGTGTCACTTTCATGATTTTTGACACTTAAGTGTCCATTTGTGCCAACTTTTGGTACTCTAGGGGTTCGGGCATCTATTATTTTATGATGCACCAGAATCACCTAGTAGCTCATCACTATACACAAGCTTATACATAGGCAATTTTATAGTTATCATGAAGCTCACAAGCACACACGGGTGAGTCTATACTTGTTCTTGGCCAAGACTATCTCAACTAATGAGGTATTGTCACCACTAACTCATGGGGGATGAGATCATACATGCCTTTTGACACACCTCAGCCCATTCTTTTCCGAATATCCTCTACATTAATGAGGATAAATACACAATTGCACATCTGCATAATGATGGTCATTTCTTAATATCATATCATGACTATAAGAGCCATGTCATACTAGGATTGCAAAAGACATGTCATACAATGATTATAAAGGCCATGTCATATTATGATTATACGAGTCATGTCATTATAGGATTTCATATAATATCGACCTTGTAGAGAACCGTCTTATACGATAAAATATGTGGCTAACTCTAGACTTTCATCCACATACTCATATATGGGAATTCACTCGGTGGAGAATAAGTTGTGGTAAATGTCTCAATCAAGTGGCATCAAAGACATACGGAATTACCATCTGCATTACAATAATTTGTCCTTTCTCATGCAACAAATAATTACATGCACACATGTACCTTCCTCCACTTTCTATGCTAAGCCATCATCATTAATCGTAAGTCATAAGTAGGAAATCAATGCTTAAGACCCATACTTATAAATCAATAATGTGAATATTGACAATCCAAATAATCAACAATGTAAACATCAACTTCTCAAACAATTAACAACGTGAAAATCAATAATTTAAATAATCGACAATGTGAACATCGGCAACACTTAGCTAGTAAATCAATAACTCAGTCAAATTGGAAGAATTTTACTTTTTAGTCTAATCTCATCATTTCCACTTACTATTTAAATGAATTTTATGGAAATCGATTGATTACAACCTTGGCATGTAAAAACTCATCAATTCAAGCCAAATAAATACAACAATTCAACACTCAATCATTGAAACTTTCTCAGGCTTAACATCAAAGTTCAAACTAAAATTTACAACCATCAAATAATCAAGTCAAGAGTACAAAGTAGATTAATCTAACTTAGCCCCTAGAGTTTTCACTTACCGTTAAACTAAATTAACAAACATCAATCAATCAAGTCAAGAGTACTAAGGGTGAGTTTGGCTCAACTTTGCAGATGAGCATTGGTGTAATGCAAATGCCGCAACCCAAAAGCCTTTGAACAAATGCAAAATGTGTTTGATAAAAAATTCTTTGCAAATTGAATTTGGGTTCAAGTAGTATTTGGCAAAAAAAAAAAACTTTTGCAATGAACTTTGGCTATATAATTTTTTTTTTAAAATATTAAAAAAGAACACAAACCCTTTGCTGGAGCAAGCAAAGGCTATGAGCATCAACTAAGGTCGCTTGACCTCGGGCAAGGGTCGCACGACCCAAGCAAGGACCGCCTAAGGCCGCACGACCTCAAGTGACCCTTGACGAGGATCGCGTGACCCAGGTGGTGCTCGACACAAGCGACTATTGCCTAGGTCGTGCGAGACCCGAGCAAGGGCCACTTAAGGTTGTAGGACCTTAGGTGACCCTTGTTGGCCCTTTGCAAGGTAGATCTAGCTTCACTGGCCCCTCACCGGCCTTTTGTTGACCAGATATGTCCTCATCGGCTGCCCTCATGCAAAGAAGATGAATAGTTAAAAGGAGGGGCCAAACTAGAAAACTAAAAAATTGGTGATGGTAGTTTTAGAAAGAAAAAATATATAGTTTCAGCATTTCACATATGCTACTTTAGAATGCTGGGTAGAAGTAGCATTGGGCTCTTAACTTTCTCACTGTCAGCATTTGGCCAAAAGCTATTTCAAAATGCTTGCCTAATGCTCTGGAATTTCCCCAAGGGGCTTTGGAGGCTAAGGTCGCTTGAGAATGCTGAATCAAACGCATCCTAAATAGATAAACCCAACTTAACTACTAGAGTTTTCACTTACTATCACATTGAAACTAAATTAACAAACATTATCAACCAAGTCAAGGGTATTAAGTAGATCCATCCAATTTAACCCCTAGAGTTTTTGCTCACCTCAAATAGAATACTTGAGTAAAATCAAAACTTTAATCACCTGCAAAACAATATAATCAAGAACAAAGGTTAACATCTCTTGACCTTTTTTATCAAAACTAGTTTAATAAAAGAAAATAACCCACAAATTCACCTTGTAAGCTCTTGAAAAATTGAATTCTGAAGCTTTGACAATACAAGGATAGGATCTTTCTTTTCACACAAAAGATTGGAATGTGAAAATAAAAGAGGAAGATATCTTTTTCTTTGTTTGCAAGAACAGGTTGGAATTCTTTTTGAAACTTAAAGACATATGGAGACCTATTGATAAGCTAAGGGAGGTAAGAACAAGTAACTCAAGTTAAGAGAAAAATTGACTTGAAGTTAAAGAAAATGTTAGGTGGAAGTGCAAAAGAAGTGGTCAAGTTAACAAAAAAAAAAAAAAAAAAAATCACAAATGGTGTGATCATATGACTCCATCCAATGATAAGGCTAAGGGAAATGAACCAAGTAATAATGACATTGGGCTAAAATCACAAGGTCTAAAGGTAGAAAGGGTATGTGTGCCAATAGAATTGCGCCAAGTGGCCCTAAGTGAGTAGGTAGGGTGCAAGTGGCCTGATAAGATTAGCCAAAATAAGATATTTAGATTCAACTAAAAGATGTCTTCTTCTTGGCCAAGTAAAGTGGATGAATCATGAAGGCATTAGTATGCTAAAGTTGTCATGAATGATGTAATGAATAATCCAATGCATGATCCCATGATTAGCCAAGCTCAATGTCTCAAACTAAGGAAATGTGATTGAAAATACTTGGTGGATAAATGAAAGAGAGATGGTATAAATTAGAGAGGGACAAATGGCTCACTTGCATGGTTTCCAAAGTAGATATTTTGTTAAATTATCAAAATATCTAGTAAATTAGTATGTAAACAAGGAAATCAATGTTTGTTCCCAGCATTGATAAAGCAGAAAAATATCTTAAACTCACTAGAAACATTGGTGAAAAATAACATATACTAGAAATAATCTTAACTTGGAAAATTTAAAACATGAAAACCATCAAACAAGTAATTTAAAGAATATCCATCCCTTTCTACAACTAATACAATCGCAATGGTCACAGAAAATCATCCTAAATATTATTATGGAAAGTCAAAAATTTTGGATGTCACCAACTCATGTCGTTAATGTCCCTACATTAGAGCTTTAAAGGCGGTAGCTTGTCTTGGCGAATTCCGATGCTTCTAGTTGGGGAAGCTTCTCGAGCGCACAAAGCTTTGTGGCTCCTTATTCTATGAGCGAAAGCTTTGAAAAGCTTGAGTCTCTAATGAAGATCACATATAGACTCTTATTTAGATCATACTCATATCTGTTGGTGGCCATTAGTTACCGTCAGTGTCATTTTTGAAAGAGTATCGGGATTACTCCGTCCTACTCTTTTTCTTCTTGCTCCCCTTTCGAGAGCTTCAACGTGGTTGAATCTCGCTAAAAGGTTCCTCCACTATTGTTGATTCTACTCATCATCACTCCCCGAAGACTCTAATCACCAAACCAAGCCTTTTTATTAGATTCATTAACAAGGGAATACTTTTGCTTGTTTGTTCTTTGAGTTGGGGATTTGGTCAATTTGACCAAATTAGGGTTTTAAATAAAGGAAAATCATGCCAAACAATGTCATTTGGGGTAAAAATGCTAAGTTCAATTGCCAGCAAGCCATGTCGACCCCAAGAAAATGATAAAATATTATCATGTTAGATTTCTGATGATCCAGGTTAGCGCTAACACTTAAGTAATCGTTTTCTTTTAAAAAGTGTGATTTAAGTAACCAAAAAAAAAAAAAAATCGGTACTAAAGTGGACATCATATACAACTCTTAGCATTATTATTATCTTCTACCTTTACTAAAGCTCTTGTCTTGATGGTCAATTATGTGGCTTTTCTTATGTTTGCTCATTGCATCTAAGGTTTTTCCATCTTTTATGCAATTTATTTGCATGCAATCTCTTGATCATAATTGCCTCCACTATCCTTAGATTCATCAGTAGAGCTTGGATGGCTATTTGAATCACACTACATGGACGATTAAGTAGAGGTCTTTGTGGTTGTCCTTGTCTCACTTGAATTTCTAGGAGGTTGAGAACTTGCTCCATTCATCTTTGGAGGTTCCCCATGGCATAGTTGTGACATCCGGAAAATTTCTACCTATTTAATACCTAGGAATTTGGTTGCGATCGATGTCATGTGGTAGGAATTTTATGTGGTTGATTAATGTGACTGTTATAGCAATTGGTTAGAAATTTACTAAGTTAATTATTTACTTATATTTGGAAAGTTTTGCTAAAAGTTTTGATGAGTTCAAATTAATTATTTACTCATGTTTGGAAAGTTTTGGTAAATATTTTGACAAGTTCAAAAATATTGTTCGGATTTATCAATATTAAGAACGGACCCTAGTTTCTTATTTACGTACTGATTTTCTTGATCTGTAGTATTTCAACTGAAAAAGGTTATTTTGGAAGGTTATTGTAGCACCCCTGAACCAACTGAGGCTGCCACAGTTACCTATCTAACTTCGCTTTACATATTGAGCCGTAAATTCTTGGGCTCTCATTTTTTTTTTTTTTTTTTTTTTTTTGCGAAACGGTCCCAGCGTAAAATCTTACAGCGGAAGTAAAATTAACATCTTCATTTCTTTCCCGACAATCATAATATAATGCACACCAACTATTTCATCGAGTAGAAAGTCAAGACCTGAACACTCTATATAGTAGAAGATGGACATCATTAGTCAGTACATCAAAATGCCGTCGTATTTCTATACTTAACTATATTTCAAAAGATGACCGACATCTCTTCCAACAGTCATATACTTAAAGTCCATCGATCAGTGTCAGCGTCCAAAAGTTCCTTCCTTTGCTGTCCTCCTCCTGGCAACCATATCCAGCCACTCGGTCTATCTACTGGTGGCCGTGTTGGTAGAGGTATCTTGTCTAGTCTGAAATGTTAGTCCCCAAAAGGGGTGAGTACAACCACTCAGCAAAGATATAATCTCTAGACTACCTATACCTTGCAATCAAGCACATCACAACAACATGTAAGCAACATAGACAAGCATTTCAGTCATCAAGTTGCAGTCACATCATGCTTTCACAAATCAGCATTTTAACAATGTACATACCTCTTGTCATGCAAGCCTTTCATAATCTCACAAGACAATCAAAAGCTTTTGAATATCAAAATCATGATCACGGGTGAACATTTCAGCCACATGTCTTGACATTAACCTCAAAGCATACATCCATCAACCATGTGTGCTCATAGTGCAAGTATTTCTCATGTTCACCTAGTTCATCACCCATACACATTTCACATTAGCATCTTTTATACATATGAGCATGTCACATCATTCAGCGAACACATATGCCAATGTTTCACCCCATGTGCATGACTCACATGATCAGCTCAATTCATGCTCATGCATATCAACAATGTCGTGTGCACCTTTTAAAGTTTCACAATGCTCATGCATATGACCAACTTTATGTGCACCTTTCACGGTTTCACAATGCTCATGCATTCATATCAAATTCTTGCAATTTCAAATGCAAATCCCGGTAAGAACCAACCGGCTTCCAGCCCCCCACATTCCGGGCATCTCACACCCAAAACTGGCATCGTGAGGCATCACGGCACACACGCTCCGTGCTTCCGGCATTTACACTCCACAGTCGGCCGGGCATCTCGCACCCCAACTGGCATCACGAGACATTCACGGCACACACACTCCGTGCTTCCGGCACCCCCAACGCTCCGGGCATCTCAACTCCGAGGCCATCTAGATTTACGCACACAGGGCTACTGGGCATCCGGCATTTTCACTCCCTAGCCGGGCATCTCGATACTCCCGAGGAATAATCACCCATGTCATGCAATTATCTCTTTCATATGCATGCTCTTATGACATGTTACATGATGTTCAATTAGGCAACAGCAAACTACATCACATGTCCTCTCTCACAAGACATGGATTTCACTTAAACATGCCTCATTACATGTTCCATGCTATTCATGAGCAAAAACAGCAAGCAATGCCATGTATATTCACTCACATGACATGAATTTCACTCAACATGCTTTAACATATCAATGCTCCACGATTCAGCATGTATTCGTTGAAAAGACAACTCATTTAAACCACATATATCCTTAATAAAGTATGAAATTCATGCATACATAACAATTATGGCCACATGGAATGCTCCTCATGTAATATGCACACTCCAATGATGAATACCAAAGGAAATGACACACGGCCATGTCATCACAACCATATCTTTGCAAAACAGCATACATAGCCTTCAAAGAATCCATATTTTTACCATTTATTTGGCCATATCATGTACTACCATTTAACCACAGCAATATTCATACTCAATAGCACAACTTTCATCAAGGAATTATTCTCAAATAGCTCACACTTGAGAAGATATGAATTTTACAAAAACAGGTTTTCTATTCACAACATCCAGCATACACGGTATTCATATTTCAAGAAATTTAATGCCCTAATGTTGCTCAAAAATCACCATTTTTAACTATGTTGTAGCCAAGAGTCTAATGAACACATTCCATGAAGAAATCATCACCAAATTCGTGCTCCAGGAGTTTCCACAATTCACACTAATCCTCGGTATACTGTTTATCACCGCCCAGCAGAACATCACAGCAAAACGACCTCAATTGAGCTATCTATCCACCTCCTTTTGTTCTGATTTTTAGATATGTTATAGACCAGCAAGTAATGCACAACTTTCATGAAGAAATCGAGTTAAGAAAATCACAAAAACATCACCAAAATAGCCACGCAAGTTTCTGTGTTCAATCCAACAATTTCCAGAATACAACGACAAGAAAACTCAAGCATTTCACCAAGCTAGACTGAACAAAATGGGCTCAATTTTTAGTATGGTATACCCCAAGATGTCCTCAAAAAATAATAAAAGAGGTTGAATCGTAATTCCCAACAAAACTATACAAACCGCTAGCATCAAGATTGAAAGGTCTACAAACAACTCCGAAAACCCTCCGGTTCCTAAGGAATTGGTTTTCACCCCTCAAACCCCATTAAAATGCCCTCATTTTCGACTATGTTACAGTTCAAGAGGTGTTCTACAACTTCCATGAAGACATCAAGGTCCAATTCCCACTCTAAGAACCTCTACCAACGCATACAAGCAAACCGTGCAAAGCTGTTCTTAGTGACCCGATTTACTCCGGTTTTGGTTTCCCTCTAAAAACTCAACCATCCAGCCAAGAATTTCGTGATTTCTACCACTACACACCATCACAAGAAGCATGAGAAGACCAGAGATTGATCTTGCCTTTGATTTGAGCAAAAACGATGGAGAAACGGTGACAAACGATGCAGCAACTTGTCGGTCCTTCCTCCCTCTTCTTCTTGCCCGAATTTCCTCCTTCTCTCTCACTCTCTCACTTTCTCTCTCTTTGGTCGACCTAGAGGGCTAAATGGCCGGTCACTCCCTTCTTTTACACCTCAATTGCCACTTATCAAGCTTTAGAGTCTCCACTCCATGCGCGGCGACATGTGGCAGTGAGGTGGACAGCTTGACGCCACCTCACCAAGCTCTCCCTCTCCTTGGCCGAAGCTTGCATTTCTTTTGGGCCTAGTTGGTCCAATTACATTAAATCATTAAGCCCACATGAGCCTAATTAAATTAAGCCTTGACCCACCCAAGTAATTCCTTGGCCGTAGAGCATATATGTATACATAAATTCACTCAATTCCAAACACTAACCAATTTAAACCTCATAGCCACTATGTCCACCAAAATAATTCAATTACAACTCAATAAACCAAAGTCTAGAATTTCACAATTCAATTAATCACAACCTCACATCTTGATAAGTTGCCAAAATAAAATTGAGGATGCCACAGTTATTCTTTTAACTCCTCCTTTCTTCGGTAGGTCTTACTTTGCACTCATACTTCTTGCTTCTTTCCATCGGCAAGTGAGACAATTGAATGTAATCTTGTTGATGGCATGCCTATTTCATCTATGTTAACTTCTACTCCATTAATACAAGGCATGACTCACCTCTTATTTGGCAAAAGGAGATGAATTCCTCCCAAATATCTTCTTTTGGCTTATGAGATTGTGCCACATACTTAAGTTATTCACTTAGGGGTCACATGAACTCTTTAATTGGAACAACAAGCCTCTCTACTCTTAGACCTCATGATTTTACCCTTGGTTAATTGAATATTTCATTCATTCACTCTTAAATACTTACTCTATGGAAGGTAAGTGCTCAACTTCCAAAGAGAGAACTTCCAAGAAAAAGCCCCACTTTATTACTCACTCCCCATTTTCCTTTCAACTCTTGATTTTGATTTCAAGAGTAAAAGCAAAAGATCCCACGTGTGTTTTATTAAAGTCTCGAGTTTGTTTCCAGGTTTGAATGAGGTAAACTTATTTATTTACTCTACTCTTCATAAATGGGTTTGTTGTTTCCAAAGAAAATTGATTAATTTTGGTTTTGTCTTACTTTGAAGTAAAATTAAAACTTTGATTTTACGCAAGCTATTTTCAAGATAAGTGAAAACTATATGCGGTAAGCTAGGTTGTCTTATTGAATACTTGACTTGGTGGCTTGATGGGTATTTACTTTAAGTGAGTTTTATAAATATGTGTGAATAAATTTGGTGATAGCATGTTGGATTCTTCACTTGTGTGAATCCTGATGATGATATGTTGAGTTTTGCTTTGATGATTTTATTTGTTTTAATAAGAAGCACCCTTGGTGATCAATGGTGTTCTGATGAAGAGAGTGTTTTGAAAAAAAAAAAATTACCGAATATGGTAGTTATCAATTACCAATTATGGCAACTTACCAAAGATGGTAATACCGATTACCGATCATGACAAGCATTGATTATGGCATGTATCGATTAACAATTATGGCAGGTTACCGAGTATGATAGTTATCGAATGGGGAAAAGTTATCGATAATAGAAAAAGTAATAATATATTTTTTAAAAATTATCAATAAAAAAAAAAAAAAGCTTTTCTTTCCTCATGCTTTCTATTTTATGGATGTCTTAGTCCTTCATTTTTTAGCATCATTATTTAATAAATACATATCCATTGTATGTTTGTTTGATGTTAGTTATGTAAAATGATGTTATGCATAAATGTTGACATTGAATATGTTCAATCAGTAATGGTTAAGTGAAATGATGTGGTGCATTGAATATTGATGTTAATCATCTTCATGTGCATTATTGTTGCATGATAACATTGAATATTGAAAGGGAAAAGTGTCGTTGTCCACATGAGGGTGGGCTACCCCGCGTGTTTTGGGAATCGAGATGCCCTGCGTAAAATAATGATTTATGTATAGCGGGATACCCTATGGGCAAATGTTGTAGGATGCCTCGGAAGGTGAAGTAAATAAGATGATGCATGCTTGTGAATATACATACATGCATATTGATAAGGCATCAAATTATACCGATGCATCAAGAAATCATATGGATATGTCTGCATTGAATAGATAATACCTTGTATTCATGTGAGGCACTTCTAAGAAGGTAAAATGTGTGTTCATGTATTAATTATATGCTTTGTATGTTTATGATGGTTAAGCCAGGGCAGGTGCAAAGGTGAATTATTATTTTAGATTTAGAGATTTCACTTACTGGAGTTTTGGCTCATCCCTTTATTTTTCAAACATGTAGGATGGCTCTTTTGTTGCCACTACTTTTTGGAGCCCCTACTCACATAAAGTATGATTATGAGGAAGTTGTATTGCCTACTATAATGTTTGCATATACTAAGTGTATTACCATGGAATGGGTCAATGTAGGACTAGTTGAAAGGGTTCCTTATTGGTATATAGCTTGGTACGCAACCTTCGATGGTAACTAGCTAGGACCACTTGAAGGCTTTGATGATTCTCCTAGTTACATTGCTGAGGCGCCGGAATTGGAGGAGGTTATTGATCCTTAGATGATGGATCAGTGTTGTACATGCAAGCTTTTGAGAGCATTGATATGGTAGTGGAGATAAGAGTTACTGAACCTTCTTTGGTGTTTTGTATTGTGCTTTGTTGATGTAAGTAATACCTGTGTGCATCATTAAGAATGAGAAATAATGGTATGACTTGTTCATTTAAATTGTTGTGCTTCCGCTTGCGAATGAATAATTAAAAAAGAAAGAAATATGACTTGCGTAACGGGTGATGTATCCGGGCCATCACAATAGTTCATTATGGGTTTGTTTTAAAGTCAAGCCTGGGAGTACGAGACAAAGAATGAAATGAATCGCTTAAAACTAGTTTAACCTAGAAGTTCTTATACTAAATTGATGTGTTGTGAGATTTAGAGGCTAATGGAAAATGTTTAATATGTTTGATGGAAAATAACATGACGAGTTATAAGATTGTGAGAAGCTTGAAAATTCTATAACGTGGGGCTTGATGGTTTCTTAATTTAGAGGTTTTTTAATTGCTTTTGAATGATAAAAACTATGGGATAGATGAATGCCCAGTCAATGCACAAGGGAATATTCTACCTACCAAAAATCTAGGACTTTAATTTTTATTTTTTATTATTATTATTTTTTTTTTTTGGTAATCGAGGACTCCACCACAAGGCCCCGTGCCCAAATGGCACCGAAGGGTCGGGGCCCCTATAATTCAAGATAGACTAGCACAGGACCTCAACACCATGGCCCACCACTTATAATGCTAGCAACCGACAAGATTTGAACTCTCGACCTCAGCGATGAGGGAGGGACTCTGTGACATCCTAGGATTTCAATTCTGCTTTTCAATTGAATAAATCGGGCATTTCATCAACGTACCTATAGTGCTATTCTCAGAGCTGATCACTCGTGAGATAACTAGACTATCTTGGAAAAGCATTAAGAGATTTTATGGCAAATAGATTTGAGGATTCGACCATGAATCGATTACTCAACCGTGCTCATCTGCAGAGATCATTACGGCACATATATAAGTCAATTAGAAATCAGAGATAGGTCGATTCAATCGAGATATGTGATTAAACGTGGGTGATTCCACTAAATTGCAAAATTCTCGTCGATCGATACTAGATTAATTTTTTTATCATTTTGGTACCTTGTGTCCGTATTTAAAACCTCAAGATTTCACGATAACCAAGAGTCGTCAATGTGTTGAAGAGATTCATTGTGGCTCGAAGAAAATCGACCACGGGTCATTTGCACTAAAAATTTCTGAAAGCTATCGGGTAGCCTAGTTCACGCTAAAATCGCGCTGGATTGAAATTAACCGCGAATTTGAATCCAATTTCAGAAATTGAAAGTTATGTCATGTCACAGGTCATTTTATGAACGTCGACTCAACCTTCGAAGATTTTTCTACAAATCGAGACTTTTTAGGAAAAAGTCGAGGTAGGGTCGTTTTTGTCCAGAAAATGTCAGAGATCGTTTTTGATCGCGCAATTAGGTTGCAAGTGGGTTATATTGGTGAGGAAAAATACTAACTTGATCGAGGGCTCGATAATTGAATTTATAGAGGCCGATTAGTGTTGATTCAAAGAGCATTTGAAGTCCAGTTGAGGGAAAACTTGTGAAATTCGTATGCCCCCCTTACCTATGACTATTGGACCACTTCAATAGCTTCTTGAGGAAGCCAAAGCTGCTAGAAGTGTGCTGTGGAAGCTACCCATGGAGGTGGGACCGTTCAAGGGGACAATTTGAGAGAAGAAAAGACCAAGTGATCCCCCTTTCCCCCTCTCCCCCTTAGCCAGTCGACTAGCCTCTTCTTCTTCCTCATTGTGCATTGAGGACTTCAAAATTTCCAAAGCCGCAGACCAGCAAGCCCGAGCCGTCGACCCCGCCAGCCATTGGCGTCACACATCACCGTTGCTGCCATCGCATGCCCAACCGCGAGGCCGTGCAACCCTATCGTCCCAGCCGCATCGTCTCGCCTGTCTCACCTCCCAGTCGATGCCTCAGGCCTTGTCAAGCTCAGTCGAAGCCTGTGCCCCGCCGTTTCGCTGCCGAACATCATTGCCTAGACTCGGTTCGGCCCTCTCGACTCAGCTCAGCCCGTTATCGCCTCAACCAGCATCGATCAGCCCCTTCTCTCGGCCAAGATCAAAACCGCGGCAAATGGGTCTCGAGGTGGCTGTTTAGGCCCATTTTGGTGCTTTCCCAACCTCAAAAGCCAATCCCCTTTTGGAGTTTCTCGTCCCCCGTAGCGTTCCCATCGTTTCGATCTGAGCGAATCATTAATCAAGTGAGTTTAACTCACTAATCATTTCTTAGTAAGTTAATGAAGTTTAAGGGTTGATTAGTTTAAACTAAGTATGGATTAGGTGGATAGTTAGATTAAATTAGCAATTTGAATAATTATTGTTGCATGTTAGGTGGTTAGAGTAATGTAGTTAGAGCTTAGATAAGCTCTTGTATTTATCTAGAGAAGTTCGGAAATTTTCCGGGCTCGTCTTGGCTTCCAATTAGGCTTTATCAGGCTTAAGTTGCATTTTTGGCATTTAATAATTATTTTCTGTAATTATTTATTTATTTATTTATTTTCCGAAAATTAAACTGGAATAGCCAATGACCGAAATTTCGTGCTGATTGTAGTGGTGCTTTCTATTTATTTAATTAAGTACGTGATTGTGTAATTTGAGTGTGATTGGTGATTATGGGTATTTATCCCAAAAATTTATAATTTTGGTAATTAATCAGAAAATTACCGGGCTTCGATCTACAGCACTAAAAATCTATTTTAGGACTGCCGAAATTAGTGGTAGGTTCAAAAGTGAAAAATATTATATTTTGGCTAAGGCCAACCGTGTACCCACACACGAGTATTTTTATCAAGTATGATAAAAGTTGAGAAATCACTGGTTGATTAGAATGGTATACAGTATACCCTAAGTATTGCACAACTTCAGTGAGCAAGTAAGGTTCACACAGCTTTGGTGAGCACTGTCACTATACTATATTAACTCAATAACTCGATATGTCACCTTACGGAAGGAATAAAATACTATATTAACTCGATGACTCGATATGTCATCTTAGAGAAGGAGCAGTATACTATTTATTAGCCTTTGAGACAAGCTACTACCTATATTTCAGCTTAAGGTGAGCAGTCCTTGATGAGATCGGACTTATACATAGTATTAATTGAATTGACCATGGGATGGTCCGTTGATATGTAATCGACTGAGTCAATTGATCGATAGTTCAATATGATTGGATTGGATGATATGGGTTGTCAGTATTTATTAATTAAACTAACTTGCAAGAAGAAGTAGAGGCCAAGGTAAGTCTTCTAACTCGTGGTTGTGCTTAGGTAGCCTTGAGAACGTATTTTCTTCCTAATAAGATCTTAGGGAGTTGAACTTGCTGAGATGTCGTCTCACCCCGTCGTGGGATAACAATTTCAGGCCCATAGATGACAGCTCCACCTAAATATTTTGGTCAACCAAGGAAGATTACAGAATAGAAGAACTACATTTCGATCCACGAGCATCCGGAGGGACTACAATACAAACTGGTAAGAACCATAGTCTAGGTTAATGCGGGTTTACCCCAAAAGGTGCCCCATCAATACAGGGCATGGTATCACCTGTATCGTAATGGGCAAAGAGATGGCCCCGTGCCGGAATGTGAGGTACCTTCGTATGTGATGGAGGTTGTTTTTGATAAGGGAACGGCTGATCCTCCAGGAGGTTCGGTGATAGACCCGAAGGACCCAAAGCTTGAAGAGTCAAACTCCCTAGTGTACTCAACAGTAAGCTCCAGTTAGAGTGTGGAGGAAGGCGAAATCGAGGATGAGGAGGATGAGTAGCCATAGTTTGAGAAAACCCCCCTTGTTTGTCAAACCTTATGTATATAGATATATATGGTTTGGTTTGTATTATATATATGACTGGATATGTTATGTATACAGGCATGGTTGTTGTTTCTGGTTTGAAAGTTATGGCATTGTTTTTCTATCCCATTGTGTTACTGTCTGGAAATTATTATTCGCTTCTGCAGGCGTATTAAAAAGAATAGGTCGGCGATACGTCCTGGGACATTGCTATTTTATCGACCAAGTAGGGATGGGCACACAGGCTCAGAGGTTTGAAACGTGATAGACTCTAATACCAGCGCGGCTACCCACAGTTGGGTACTAGGACTTTAATGTTCACCTCCAAAGAATTGGACAAAGAACATGTTAAAGGAACTCACTCATTTGAGGAGGAAATCTAATGTTTCACTAAAACTTAGATCTAAATTCTACATTTTAGAATGTACCTCCTATTTATAGAGGAACTAAAATATAGGAACAAGGAAATATTAAAGACTTATCGTTAACAACATGTGAACTAGGAAAGACATTAAATTAAAACACGTGAAACATAAAATTCAACCCCAACCTCACATTTCACCCTACAGCCCTGCATTGCATCCAATTTTGTCGAATGAATTCAACTCCAAACGTGTTGGGTTTCGGATCATGTTATGGTTGAAAATCTCTCCTAACTTGCCTAACTGGTTTAATTAATGAGGTTTGAGTTGGACTTGTGAGTTAATTATCTTTAAAGGAATATACAAATTTTGATGGTCCCATGAGAAGCGTATATAAGATTGCAAGGTTAGCATCACTTTTCAATGTTATGATGCATGTGTGCATGATGGGGAATGTGTTTTGAGTAATAATGAGATTCATGATAGATGATGATCACCATCAAGGCATAAAAGATGTGCCACCAGTCAAGGATAAAGATTGAGATAGATGAAGTTCACTACAAAGTCCTAAAGAAACATGACCAGTCAATGATAAAAGGATATCGAGATAGGAGATGTACATTGCCAAAGCCTAAAAGAAGCCTGACAGCTAGTGATAAAAGACTCCTTGAATCATCACCTAGGAACTTAGATAAAGAAGCATGTTGACACTTGATTTTTAGTTGATATTTCAAGTACTTTTATTTTAAAAAGAAAATATAAATAGTTAGTAAAAATAATAATAATTAAAGAAAAGGGGGGGAGAAGAAGAAGATAATTGAGGTCTTCAAATTTCGGTCAAAAGTAAGTGGGCTTGATTCAATCTGCTAAGCCCAAATAGCACAGCCCGATTGGGGCGAAACATGAGCGTGCCCACTCAAGAAGCTTGCGGCATCCTTAGGAGCTTTGCCCATTGGGCCTTATTGATAGAAACGGTACAAATAGCGTGGCCCATCAGGCATCAAGAAAGAGAGAGTACTCGATCTTTTAGGTCTTTCATATCCTCCTTTGCAAGGACCAACATGACCCATGTTTAACCCATATACATTCCTAGCCCAGGTACCTCGTCCGTATCCCCTTTTGCAAATAAAAGAAGAGGAATAAAAAATAAGGAAAAATCAATAAATACAAAATTTAACTTTGAATATATTTTTTACATATTTTTTAATTGAAATAGAAGTGAAAACTAACTATACAAATTTTTATCTAGGGTAGGATGAAAAAAAATATTTAAGAATAATAATAAAAATAAAAATTTGAAAAAATAGAATCATTTTCTTGAAAGATGGTTATAAAAATAGGCTTTGATTAAATGGTTAGATCTTAGTATTAGATTTAGCTTGGTTTAATTTAGCCAATACGCACATAATTTAGGATGATGATTTTCTCTAGTTTAGTTTAGGTTAGGTTTAGGTGGATTAGTCTCTAAGGAAAAATTGAATTTGATTTGAATTTACTTCATGGAGTGTTGTCATAAAGTTTATTATAAGGTTAGGTTATATTTTTTATCAACTTGTAACATATTACTTCAGTACATTTTGTCTTTTACTTGTTCTTTTATTACTACTTTTTAGTGGCTTACTAACAATGCATTTTATATTTTTTACCAAGATAAGTGCATTGGAAAATCCTAAAATTTGTATAAAAATACAATTTAATTCTAAAATTTTCAAAAAGTGCAATTAAGTCATAAACCTAGTTACAAAAGTATAATGAAGTCCTACAACTTTTAAAAAGTGTAATGAATTCCTAAAACTTATCAAATTAATCAAATTAAGTCATTTCACTTATAATACTTTTTGAAAGTTTTAAGACTCAATTACACTTTCATAATGAGTTTTAGGACTTGATTACATATTTTGAAAGTTTTAGGACTCGATGGCACTTTCATGACAAGTTTTAAGACTTAATTACATTTTTTGAAAGTTTTAGGATTCAATTGCACTTTTATGACAAGTTTTAGGATTTCTAGTGGACTTATCTCTTTTTTTACTTGACTCATATCGGATTACTTTAATGCAATTTGTCTTTTACTCATTCTTTTTTTTTTTTTTACTATCTTTCATGAATTGGTTGTGATTTTTTTTATATAGCTTTTGTGTTATGGTATGCTTGTTTTAGTTAAATGGTTAGGTCACATCCTGAGATTATAATAAACACCAAAAACATTGCGTAGACACTTAGCGGATAGACAAATAATCGAGTTCAATACTGAAAGGGCATTGATTGAATCACTAGTGTAATCAAGTCCTTGTATATAGATCTATGGTTGTGTAGGAAATTAAATATACCCTCACATCTCATTTGTGGCTTCTATCAAACCCTAATAGGTTGGTGGCAATTCCTTATCACGTAAAATTTCCATAAGATTAATTAATTAAAATGACAATTCCAAGATTGTGCGAGGTAAGGATTGGGGAGAACCCACTTCAATTGAGGACCGTTTGTTTTAACTCGACATTATCTCTGAACTTGCTCCTTGAATCCCTCCGGGAGGGTCATGACAAAGCAAGATATAAATTCGCTCAATTGAAGAAAATCTCATATATTCATCAAATTCAAGTCTTGCCTATGTATAAATAAGATTATACCTCTATTTACAGAGAGATTTTGCTAAATAAAAGAAAGTGACTCTTGAAATCCTAAAAATCAAAATGATTTTTGGAGTATTCACATAATTAAAACTAAGATCATAATAAAGACTCATAAAAACTAGGATTAAATACATTTTATGAGGACTAAATTCATTTAATTATGACCAAATGCATAGTAACTAAAATTAGACTTTCCAAATTCGTTCACCAACCTTGGATGCTAAATAGGTATCTTAAAAAATCAACAATTGGTGATGGAAATTGACTAGATTAGCCTCCAATTCTAGGTAGTTGATAAGTAGTTTCAAAATCAATAATAAACTTGTAAAACGACATTGTGCTAGTCGACCAGCAACCACAAAATCAACAATTAGTCTTGTGAGTCAACGACTAGCACATTGAATTGACATATTCAAACTTGGACACATTGAATCATGTTGTAGTCGAAATTGGCCTTTGCTTATAGAGTAAGGATATGGTTGTGTCAATTGATGAAATATGAGTTGAGCTTGATAATTGTTCCATTGAGTTTAATGCCCCCAGATCAACTATTGAGATTTGATCTCAAATCTGATATGCCTTCATCTTTGAAATAAGGAGAAAAATCTCTCACATTGAAAGTAGCCGAGTCGCCACATTCTCTTGGGAGATCAACTTTGTATGCATTGTTGCCTATTCTCCCGAGTACTTTTTAAATAGTCTCCCACATTAACAGTAGTCATATGTTTGTGGATGATAAGATATTTGGAATCACGATCTAAGATAATGGCCTTGGGAACCCAATGTAGATGAATAATTTCCTTGAAATGCAACTCAATCACATGAGAAGCATTATTTGTCTTATAGCACCTAATGAAATGTGCCCTTTTCGGAAATTATTCAACAACTATCATGATGGCATTTTTCTTTCTCTAAGTTCTTGGGAGTGGCACTATAAAATTCACACTTGCATCTTCTGAGGGTTGTGTCGAAATTGGAAGTGGAGTATAAAGGCCTTCTCATGGAAATGAATCTTCGCACCCTAACACGTCGAGCATCTAGAAATGACAGCACATATATCTCCATTCATCGTCGGGCAATCAAAATGTTCTTGAGGGGCTTCAAGAGTTCTATTCATTCTAAAGTGGCCTGTCAATCCTCTACCATACACTTCTCGAACTAATAGCTCTCTTAAGGAACTCGTTGGTACGTATAATTTTCTTTCCTTAGAAGGGAATCCATCTCGATCAAATAGGTACCATAATCTCCACGTTTGCAAATGTCGATGATAGATGAGAATTCTAGATTTTCAACAGTTCTTTCATCGAATTGACACCAAGGGCTTGAGAGCATAGAATGGACATCATTAAGTACCTTTTCGACAAGGCATTTGCTATAACATCAATCTTGCCAACTTTCTATTTCGAGACAGAGGAAAAAGATCTCATTTGGTGTGTCTCAAGTTGAGTTTGTGCTGGCCACTAATATATCCTAGAGCCTCATAATCAAAATGAAAAACAAATTATTTGGGCCTCAAATAATGATCCGGTGATCGAGTGCCCTGATAATTGTGTAAAACTCATTGCTGTAGGTAAAATAATTCTTCCTTGACTTTGTCGGTTTTTCACTGAAATATGTTAGAAGACTTTGGGCTTGGATGAGATTAACCTCGATGCCAACTCCACTAGCATCACATTCAATGTCAAATATTTCATCAAAGTCTAAAAGGGAAATGACAAGAGACTAAAAAGGCTTTGGTTTTATGATTGAAAAGGCATTGTGGGCAAATTTACTCCATTCGAAAATTCCCTTCTTCATGTGTTTTGTGATTGGAGCCGCTGAAATTTTTCACATACTGTCAATAAAAATAAGTCAAACCATGGAAGCTCCTTATATTGGAAATTGATTTAGGAACCAACCAAATCCCGATTATTTCCACTTTGGACTAATCGACAAAGGTCCCATCATGGGAAACTACATGGTCCAAGAATGTGATGCTTGTAAAAAAGAAATGGCATTTCTCTAATTTTGCACAAAGCCTCTACTTTCTTAAGACTTCAAAGTGTTGAGCTATAAAGAGCCAGATTATATAGCTATAAATGCATATGATTTTCTTATTTAGGAAGCTTTTTCTTTTATTCTAATTTGATTATGATTAAATCCACAAATTATGGGATTGTAGCGGTTAACCCACAAATCGTGGGATTGAAGCTTTTCTCTCATTTTGGCTTTGTTTCCTATTTTGTTTGCTAAGATTTCTCTATGTATTAGCTTATAAATATAGCACTATAAAGCAGCAAAATATATGAATGAGAATAAGAATTTATGTCCATCTAAAATTCCACATGATATCGGAATAGGAAATCTTGAGTTCAAATCTTTTCAGGCCCTTGCTTGCGTCCCCAATCATATATTTCCATGCTTTAAACTTAGGCAAAAAGTCAGCCTACGCATGAGAGGGAATGTTAGAGTAAGTAAATATTAAACCACACTTTCATCTAATATCTTAAGTTTTTATAACAGCTGACTATGATCCTACTAGAATTTTACATGGTCTCATGGAATTTTAGATAGAGGGAAATTCTTATTCTCATTCATACATTCTACTGCTTTATAGTATTATATTTATAGGCCAATACACAATCCTAACAAACAAAATAGGATACAAAGCCTAAATAGGATATAAGCTACAATCTCACGATTAGTGGGTTAAACGCCAATTTAATCAAAATCAAATTAGGATTAAAAAACTTCCTAAATGAGAAAATCCTACGTATTTACAGCCATATAATCTAGCTATTTACAGCTCAACACTCTCCCTCAAGCTAGTGAATAGATATCTTCCATTCCCAGCTTGGTAACCAGCTTGTGAAAAATTCCACCACTAAGCCTTTGGTCAAGACATTTGCTACTTGCTATCCTAAAGGGACATAAGACAAACAAATCAATCATTCTTAAAGTTTTTTCTTGAGGAAGTGCCTATCAATCTCAATATATTTTGTTCTGTCATGTTGCACGGGATTATGAGCAATATTATTGCAAACTTATTGTCACAATATAACTTATAGGGCTCTATCATTTGACCTTCAAGTCATCAAAAATGATCTTGAACCATAAAAACGCACATATTTCTTGAGCCGTTGCTCTAAATTTAAAATTCCGCATTTGATCTTGCCGACACATTCTATTTTTTACTTCTCCAAGTTACCAAATTATCTACAAGGAAGCTATGATAACCAGTTGTAGACCTCCTATCAACCACGAATCCAACATAATCCGCAACTGTATAAGCCTCAAACTTGAGATTTGGACTCTTCTTGAAAAGTATTCTTTCTAGACTCCCTTTTAAGTAGTGGAGGACTTGATGAACAGCTTGTAGATGTGACTCCTTTGGATTATACATCAATTGACTAAGCAAGCTTATAGTATAGGAGATATTTGGTCGGGTAAAAGTATGGTACATCAACTTTCCCATCAATCACTGATACATTTCTCAATCTATTGTTGCTCCTCCTTTACTTCGGCTAGTCTTTGGTTCGGCTCAATTGGAGTAGCCATTGGTTTGCAACTAAGCTTCTCAGATTCTTCCAAAATATCCTTCACGTACTTCCCTTGTGAAATAAAGACCCTTTGCCTTGAGTACATAACCTCAATTTCCAGAAAATATCGTAGCTTACTCCTTTATTTCAAACTCCATAATCAAGCATTGTTTTAGCCGCCGTTTCTCCGTTTCATCATTATCCATGACTGTTATGTCATCAATATACACCAACAATGCTATAATTCCCTTATGTCCAAGTGTTTTTATGAACATTGTATGAACTCATTCATTTGTTCATATCCAGATGCCTTCATAACTCTAGCAAACTATCCAAACCAGGCTCTAGGTGACTACTTGAGCTCCTATAATGCTTTCTTTAAGTCTACAAAAATTTTCAATTGTTTCCTTTCCTTCAAAACCATATGGGATGTTCATGTAAATTTCCTCTTCCAAATCTCTGTGTAAAAAAGTATTCTTTACATCATACTGTTGAGGTTCATAATCAAAATGAGTAACTGTAAACAGTAAAATTCTTATAGTCTCATGATAATCCATTCCATATGTTTGAGCACAACCCTTCGCAACCAATCTTGCTTTGTACCTCTCCAAAGAGCCATATGCCTTGTACTTTATAATATATACCCACTTGCAGCTAGTTAGATTTTTCCTCTTTGGCTTGTCAACAATTTCTATTTTTACAGTGCCTTCATCTCTTCTTTCATGGCATCCCTCCATTCCTCTTTCAATAGTGCTTCAAACAAAGTATTAGGGATAGCAATAGTGTTTAAACTCATAATAAAGTTCATGTATGGTTATGGTAATCTATTAAGGGACACATAATTTAATAGTGGATATACTTGTTTCTTGATGCACTCGCTAGTCCCTTTTCTAACAACAAGTAAATCATGATCACTCTTGGGTGTATCACTAAGCTGTTCATTCAAAGGAGATTTAGAACTTATTGTGCTCTCATTGATAGTAGTTAGAGTGGTATTTTGGACTTGCTTTTGTGTTGGAACGGCTGTCCTCCTTGAATACACCTGAGAAAAATCTCATAGAATCATGAATATGAGTTGGACTAGTGGGAATATAACTAGAAAAGGTTGGTATGTGGGAGATTGTGGTGGACAAGATATAGGATTTAAGGTAGGTTCATGGCAACATGGGGCGAGTTTGAGTTGATAAGGACATTGGACAATAAATCCAAGTTATCAATAACACCAAGGTTCTTATCTTCCATGACTGAAAACTCCCCCTGGAGATAAGATTGTGAAAAATAGGGTTTATTCTCAACGAAAATGACATATACAGAGAGACAGAATTTTTTGGAAGAAGAATAGTAACATTTATAACCTTTTTGTGTTTGTGAGTAACCAAGAAACACATATTTAATTGCACGAGGATCTAATTTTCTTCGTTGATAATGACGAATGTGGACAAAGGAATTACAACCAAAGACTCAAGGTGTAAGACCATTAGACATACAAAAGTGAGGATAGAACTGAGAAAGAATTTCCATAAGGGTCTTGTGGTCTAATGTACGCAAGGGTACGCTATTAATCATGTATGTAGTCGTAAGAACAGCTTCCCCCAAATATGTTTTAGGGACTTACCTCTAAAACAACAAGGCACGAGTTGTGTTAAGGAGATGATCATTTTTTCTTTCAACAACCCCATCTTATTATGGTGTATTCACACAAGATGACTTATGGATAATACCTTCCTTTTGAAAATAAACGGAAAAATGCTTGATTGAAGTAATCTCTAGCATTATCAAATTGAAAGACCTTGATCTTGACCCCAAATTGAGTTTGAATCCTAAAATCTAAGGAATGAATAATGCTACTCATATCAGATTTATGTTTGAGTAAGAAGGTCCATGTGACCTAGAGCAATCATAAATTGGAGTGATAGACCAATGAGTTACAAAGATGTTTGGAATTGTGCAAGGTCCTAAAATGTCACTATGGATTAAGTCAAAAGGATTAGAACTACAGTGATTGCTAATAGGAATTGTACATGATTATGCTTGGCTAATTCGCAAACATCACAATGGAAATCTTTAATATCTAGATCTTTAAACAAAGATGGAAACATAATACTCAAGACTTGGAAGGACAAATGACCAAAACGAAAATGATGAAGCCAAATAGCTTCTTTGTTTGAAGTACTAAGAAACAATGAAGATAGATTATTCATGATTCTTATTGTAAAGAAAGGTATCTCAAGTTAGTATAATCCATTTTGTTCCTTAACAAGTCCAATCCTTTTGTCCAAGTCCCTATCCTAAAAAAATATAGTAAGATACGTGAAAAATAGCTTGACAATTAAGATCTTTTGTGAGTTTTTGTATTAAGATAAGATTGGTAGATAGTTTAAGGACATAAAGGACATCTTCAAGGACAAGATTAAGTTGGAGATGTTCCATCTCCATCATCTACAATAGTGGCAAGAGACCCATTTGCCATAATAATCTTCCTATTGCTAGGACAAGTTGTATAGGTGCCGAAATGGGATAAGGTGTGAGTCACATAATCAGTAGCCTGAATTAATAAATAAAGGATTACCTAATAGCGTTAGTGAGCATGCACCATAGGGTTTATTAAGAGACCCTAACAAATCTCTTAATTTACTAATTTCTTCACTATTGAAGGTTGCTTTCTCTTGAACTTCTTCCTGACTAGCTTGCTTAGTTAGGTGAAACTGGAGCCTTGGCTGTGTTGCATAGTTTTCCCGCTCTCAGCCTAAAGTAGTTGGTTTGTCTTTCAATTTCTAGCATTGTATCTTTGTATGTCTCGGCTTCTTCCAGTGGGCACACCACAAAGCTATCCTAGTTGTCTCTCCTTGGTAGGTCACCTTTTTCATCAACATTTCTTATTGTCAAGGTTGACCCTTCCACCGCTTGTGGTTCGAGCATGATGGATCAATGGCTTTCTTCGGCCCAGATCAAGGAAATTGTTTCCTCTAGTGCCGAGATTTTTTCCTTGCCAAGTATTTGAATTCTAACTTGGTCGAATTTAGAATTATGCACAACTAAGAAATCGTAGACTCTATCATTTTCACTAATATTCTTCAGAATGGCTGCATCTTCTGGACATTGCATCCAGAATACTCAATAATTATTGAGTTCTTGCCATAAGTTTTGTAGAAAATTAGCATACTGAGTTACAGTCTTACCTCCTTGCTTTGTCCCACTAGTTTTCATCTTAATTTCATACACCTAGGCTATATACGAGCCTTTGAGTACATATGTCAAATGGAATCCCATATCTCCTTTGCTGGTGGTGGAAACATGCAAGTATCGCTTATGGCCGATTCCATAAAATTCCATAGCCATGACATGATCATGGAATCAACCTCATCCCATGCATGGAAATCGGGGTCTCCTCACTAGGGTCCGTCCCAAGTAAATGGCTAAGTTTTTCTTTACCCTTAAGATATGTCTTGAAAAATTGTGACCACTTGAGGTGGTTCTTCTCATTCAATCTGTAGGTTGGCTTAATATTCTGAAGATCACCTGTCGTGTGTTAAGGTGACCTCCTTACATTGGTTCATGATAGGAGAGATAGGATCTATGGGTGGTGTGGTTCCCAATGTGGTCATTTTGGAGAGTGAAGGTAAGGAAGAAAACAAGAGTAGTAATGTAGCTATGAAGGCTATGTAAAGAGGATAATTTTCTAGAGAATAATAGACATCAATGACGGTTGCAATTTGAAACCTAGGAATCTAGCTTAGGGCTCTAATACCATGCAAGATTTTGGTGGAACCATAGTTTGCTGTTTTAAAAACTTAAACTATTATAGGGAAATGTGGTTTAATATGTAATTACTCTAACATAGAGACATGTCTTAAATGAAATATATGCTACCCCCGATTCTTGCCACAAATAAAAATGTCGTCGAAAACAGAAAATGATGATAGGGCTTTTCTTCGAAGGTTCTTGGAACCAACATAGTGAAGGTGAAGAAATTGCCAAGAAAGTTACTCTGTCTAGAGAGGGAGGTTGATGTTGTAAGGTTTATATTTTTTGAAAGACATAAGAAAGTAGGGAGCGAAAGTTGTATTATTTGAAGAGGTAGAGGATGCTGGAGTCTGAATGAAGAGAAATGGTGATTGATCATGCAAGGCCTACTTTCTTTTTCAAAAAACACTAAAGAAAGAGGAGAGAAGGTGTTGTATTGATCAACCAGGAAGAGAGATGATGTAGGAGTACATACTGGTTCGATCTAATTCGAATGGTCGGATGAACGGTTCCACATTTAGAATCGGGATCCGAACCAGTTCCGAGGAGTACCGACCGGTTTCGGTTGGGTTCGTTGAGCACTCCTAACATTCGCGCTAGGAAGAGTGGGTTTCGGTGAGGGGCATTCTCGTCTGTGCCTGCATCAAATAAAGTTTCTATTTCCAAGGTAGCAACGGAAGAGACGATCGCTCACGCGTTCCGAGAAGAATGAAGATACTCTCCCGACATGATTCCGATTCTCTCCCGTTCTCTCTCTCGCCCGTCATCCTCCACGCCGCCGCCGCCGCCGCCGCTGCCGCCGCGCGGCCGTTCGTCATCCGTCGCTCCTCCCTTTTCGTGCGGTCATTCCTCGCTCGCAGCGGCACGGGGGAGCAATCCCTTTCTCAGCTCGCGGTTCCCCTCCGGGGATATCGCCGGCCGCCGGGACCTCTTCTTCCGGTTCGAGATCGCCGCTCGTTTCCATCACCGGAGGCTTACCCCAGGGCTCGGCGGCGCTCGCCTCACCTCGTTGCTGGCCACCGTTTTGTCGGATCGCAGAGTTCTCCTCGCCGGATGGAATCGACATGACCTCGCCGAGCTTTAATCACGAGACTATCGCCTGGATCTCTGGGTTCCCCCCATTCGGATGAAACTGGTCCCGATCTTCGAGAAAACGAGGCCGAGGTGGATCTCGCTCTGCTGTTGTCCCTCCGCTTTTCCTCCTGAGACCTAGCTTCGAGCGAGATCTGATGAATTGTGCACGATCTTGAGGTTCGCAAGACGGAGCTTCAGTGGATACCGTCGGCTTCTTTCTGCAGATCATCGCTTTGCTGGTTCTCTTAAGACGGTGCGTTCCAGTTCACGGCTTGTTGCTTTTGTTTCCGATTAGTCATAATTGTGCGACCATTAGTGAGCGAAAGTGCCGATTTGCTGATTCTTCGGACCGATGGGAGAATTGCGATAAAACAGTGGTTTGAGGACACGCATCTTCTGTTTGACGTATCGTCCGAGAGGTCGTACACCTGCGCTCGGTCTTGGAGGACATGCGCCTTCTGTTTGGCTTGTTTAAGCTTTTCTCTATCATCTTGTGCTGGTGGGATTGGGTTCTGTGGATATTTTGCTCACTGGAGTGGTCAGCAGTTATGGGTTTGATTTGCAAGAGACTTACATGTTGAGGTCAGTGGAGGGTGATGGAGAGATGAAGGATTTAGCAGGGACTTACACTACCAATTGGAGCAAGCCCCATCGTGAGCTGTAGGAGCATAACCGGAAGCTGAGTCAAGTCAAATTGCGAGTCAGACTTGGCAGTCCAGAACATTGCCAGGGTGGAAGTCGAAATGCCGGAATGAATAGTGTTCAGGACCAATCTGTTCACTGTTACTGTTGCTGCATTATCTCGAGCTCACGTTCGTGTTGAGGACATCAACCATTAAGCTAAGTCCAATGCTTTCGATCTCTTGATTTTTCGTAGCCTCATATGTGCATGTTGCTTGCTTTGTTTAAAGCTTGTCATTTCTTTTTGTTTGATCTGTTGTTGTCTTAGGCGAACTAGCAAAGTGAAAATAGGGGCGTTATTGCTGGGAATAAATCACTCATGAATCATTGCCAATCCAAATTATATCGCGTGTTCTCTTGAACAAGTAAGTTTTGAGACTGGTCTGGATTTATTTGCGTGTTCAAGTTGGTCCATTTTATCATTAATCCATTGAGCTTAATAGAAATAAAAAGTGAGACAAGAAGGTCACAAACTTGGCGTATAAGTTTGAAGGATCTCATCTAACTTGTCCAAGTTAGTAGAATTGAGATAATGGGAGTTAACTTAAAGTATTGTTGTTGTTTGATTCCAAGCCATTCTAGCGTACTATGAATTAGATTAGCTGATTGCGAACCAAGTGTCACTTTGGACATTCAAGTTGCCCAGGTTTGAGTCAAGTAAAATCAATAGCGGTTTGATGTTACTTAAACAGGAGATGCAGAATCGGTGCATCTCTGAAAACATTTATCGATATGCAAAGTACTTTTCCATGTACGTTTTCATGTGATGGGTTAATGAGTTGAGTTCTGGATGTTAATCATTCATTTGCTTTGATAATAATTACCTTAATCAAATTGTTCACCAGGTGTTTGATGAAATGCGCAAACCAAAGTCATATGAATTTGTCTCTGATTTTGGATCACTTCGTATGCATAACAACATGTTTTACTTGGAGAAATTTCTCATTGGTTGTTAAGCATGAATTCTGTCATTTTCTTTTATCAGCAAGTACGAATCTGAACAACTTTTCTTTGTATTTGTCTGTGTTGTTTATGTACTCCGGTAAAGGTGTGGCTGTTCTTGACTAGATAATGGTGTAGAGTTTGTGTGATCTTCTCTGTCATGTTTCATCTTATGGTTCATGTCCTGCACATCTTCGTGAAACTATGTTGTGAGTACCGGATCAATATTTAACTGTGGTGATTCCAGGTGATCAACAGTAGTTGCTGGTGGTCTATATGCAACTCCAGTGATGCTGTGAATGCCTATAGAAGTTCATTGTTAAACGTAATATGCAAGGTCAAAAAATTCGTGAGGTGCTCTGAAGGGACTAAGTTGAGGAAACTCGTCAAGGACAATGATGAAAGAGAGACCAGAGGGGAAGGAAAATGATAAATGAAGAAATTCAGAAAAAGAAAAATCGGAAAATTGGCTAGAGAAAGAGGTGTTGGTTAGGTTATTGCATTTCAGTATTAGATTTAGTTTAGTTTCATTAGACAGTACACACTTGATTTAGGATAATTTATGAGGTGCCGGGAACATTCAATGAACAAAATGACATGACTAGCCCCTCATAAAGGCCTCTGGTTTTGGAGGCTATTTTTCATTTTTCTTCTTCTCTCATCCAGATCTGATGTAGCCACACCTCAGATCAATCTTTGAAAACACTGTCGATTCATGGAATTAATCAAGCATATTGTCAAGTTTAGGTATGGGGTACCCATACTTGATCATGATGTCATTGACAGCTCGACTGTTGACACAAACTAAAAGAACCATCCTTCTTCAGCACGTGTAGGGCCGGAACCAAACAAGGAATCATTTTCCTTATGGATTGCATCGATAAGCAGCTTTGTTGGGTATGAAAGCACTAAAAAGCATATCAGTCTTGATGCTCAATTTCTCTTTTCGCAAAATTTAATTCGACTTTTTCCTTGCTCGAACTCTGGTTCTTCAAGGTTTCCCACCAAAGTGAGATATACTTCTTCAACTTGAGAATAACAACTTTGCATTGCTTTTCTTCGAGTACAAGTGGAAATCAAATACTCATTCGATATTGTGTAGCCAGTAAACAAAATCGTCAGGATTAAGGTTATCCTTAAATTCCATCACCTCCACTTTGACTCGAGGTCATTTTCCTCACACCTTCTTCTCCTCCTAACTCGGTGATTCGAATCACTAGAGTCGCCTCCAATGTCATTAGAGGTGACTGGTTCCCTGTCTAGTTCGATTCCTAGTTGGAATTGGGAATCGGACAGGGAGGACCAATTCCCAATGTTTGGGATTAGGGACCACATTGAATGGTCCTAGGACTAGGAATCAGACAGGTCAATCTGATTCGGTCCGATCCCATGGAACCGATCATTTAGCCAAAAAAAAATAATAAATAAAATAAAATATAGTAATTTTTTTTTTTCTATTTTTAGGGTTTATTGCTATTTTAAAAATATTAAAAATATATATTTTTAAAGAAAAAGAATCAGTCTAGTTCATCTATCCAATATCGTTAAACCCCCGAGGGAATTGGGAACTGGACCGACATTCACCGATTCCATTTTTATGGAACGAGGAACCAGACTGATTCCTCTAGGAATTGGACCAAAATAGCTGATCCGGTCTAGTCCGAGCGGTTCCCGATTTGGGCAGTCCAATATGCTCACCTCTAAGTGTCATTGGATTCATCACCAAAGTTTTTATGGGGACTTGGATTGTCACGGTGTGGTCAATTAATAGGTCCTTCTCATTGCACCTGTCTTGTTGGAATCTCCAAGAGGTTGAAGACTCACTCCATTTGTCTCTAGAGATCCTCTAATGCTCGGTCACACCTTTCATTGTGTTTTTGCTCCAAAGTCAAACCTCTTGGAAATTGATCCACCATTTTCATTTTTGAATGGAAGTATGAGAAGGATATCAGAAAAACTTACTCAAAATGAGGTCAACCTTGAGTTTTGATACAAATTGATACATATGCGTAATGGGAAATGTGTTTTGAGTGATAATGGGATATGTGATAGACGATGGCTACCATTAATGCATAAAGGACATGCCATTAGTCGAGGGGATAAATGCAGCTCGCTACCAAGGCCTAAAGGAACATCACCAGCCAAGGATAAAGAATTTCGGGATAAGAAAAGTTAACCTCCAAGACCTAAAGGAAACCCATTAGGCAAGGACAAAGGACTTCTTGGTACACCACCAAAGAATTTGGATAAAGAATTGGTATTGAAATTCGCTCACTTGAGGAAAATTGCAAGTATTCATTGCATTCAAATATTGTTTGTCATACAAATGAGATTACACCTCCATTTATAGAAAGATTCTGCTAAAAAAGAGAAAGTGACCCTTGGAATCCTAGAAATCGAAATGACTATTGGAGTATTCACATAATTAAAACTGACATCATAATAAAGACTTATGACAATTAGGACTAAATGCATTTAACGAGAACTAAATGAATTTAACTATGACCAAATGCATTAGTGACTATTATTACTCTCCAATTTCTTTCACCCGCCTTGGAAGCCGAATACCATCTTAGAAGATTAGCAATCAACAATGGAAATTTACGAGAACAACTGCAAGTTGCTAGGTAGTCAATAAGCACCTCAGAATCAATAATCAATTGGCAACCATGAAATTGACATCTCGTCTTGCGAGTCGACATCTAGCATGTTGAATCGACACCTTCAAATTTGGACCCATTGAATCATATTGAAGCTGAAATTGGCTTTTACTTCCAGGAGTAAAGATAGGGCTGGGTCAATCAATAAAATATGAGTTGAGCTTGATAATTGTTCCATTGAGCCTGATGCTCTCATGTCATCCTGCATTCGTGGCATGGAGAAAGAGGACTACGTCCAGAATAGCCCGCATAACCCTCACGACTAGGAGCCATTGCACTTCCCTAAGTTGACTTGAGGCCGCGTGATGTAGTCTTAAGAGATGTGCAAGCTATTTACCAAACATAGTCCCGTTTCTCCATGCTTAGAACTTCACAGAAACTCAGGAGACCTCCATCCATCCGTGGTAATCAACCTATTGACTTGAAGGCCAACATGCGCATCTTAGGTGCTATGTCAAATACCTATTTGAAGAAAGACAGCGAAGTTGATCAGGAAACTAAGCCAAGTCTAGAATGAAGCTAAAAACAGATCGAATTGAGACGAGTGATGGTGATCTTACCATAATGACCAGCGTGGGTGAGATCTATAAAGGTCTTGGGACTGCTGAAGGGATGACTTGGCCCATCGTCTGTTGTATTTCTTGCCAGGAACCATGCTTAGAACTTAACAGAAACTCAACAGACCTCTGTCCATCCACGGTAATTAACCTATTGAGTTGAAGGCCAGCATGCACATTTAAGGTGCTATGTCAAGAACCTACTTGAAGAAAGACAGCGACCTGGAACCAAGTTTTCTATAGAGTTATTCTTGTGCATTCTGGCGGGTGTTGCCGAGCATAAAGGTAGACGGCTTTCTTCAGAAAATGTTTTGCATCAGCTTTGTGATACCCAGCCTTGACTTCTTAAGATAACTAAAGAATGGCTTACTTGATACGGGTATTAACTTCACCAACCAACCGATTGGCCAAGATGCTGCCGCCAGCAGAATGCAAGCTGCCCATTGCCACCAATTTAGTCTCTCGGTATCGGCAAACTTCTTCAGAAACTCCACCATAATCACTTGAAGCACAATCGTAATCCCAATAATTGCAATAAATAAGTGATTCTTATGAATGCCTTTGAATACATTCTGCTTGTCTAAGCTCCTTGAGTTGAATTCATTAAAAACTTGGCAAAGCACGAAAATATTGAAAATTAAAGTATCATTCACCCCTGCACTGACATTGAATATGGACTCGCCCCTGAATTGCAGGGTCAGGAGAACTGCTATCTGGTAAAGTGCTTGGGCTAGGAGATTCCTCCACATCACATTGGTTATGAGTGGTTCTGTCCGACCCACAGGTGATTTCTTTATCAATTCATCGCTTGGTCGCTCTGTGGCAAGGGCAAGGGCACCTAGTGTGTCCATGATGAGATTTACCCATAGTAACTGCACTGCGGTTAAAGGAACCTCACCTGCTGAAACTGCTGCAATGAAATTAATTACCAAAGCAGCAACATTTACGGTTAGTTGAAACTGTATGAATTTCTGGATATTGTTGTAAACGCATCGCCCCCATCTCAATATTGTCACAAGGGAGGTGAAATTGTCATCCAATATGACGATGTCAGAGCTCTCTTTGGCAACCTCAGTTCCTTGAATGCCCATGGAAAGTCCAATATCTGCTTCTTTTAGTGCCGGTGCATCATTTGTACCGTCTCCGGTGACCGCAACCACATGGCCCTTTTCTTTCAGGCACTGCACCATCAGCAACTTGTCAAAAGCAGAGGACCTAGCCATAACACGGATTTGATCAACTTTTTGCATTCTCTCTTCGTGGGTGTAGTTTTGAAACTCTGAACCCTCCACCACCTCTATGCCATGATTTGCAGTATCCGGATGAAGAATCCCGCACTCTATCGCGATAGCTTTTGCTGTGAAGGCATTATCTCCAGTGATCATTTTTATGCCCACACCAGCTAAGGCACAAGTTTCTACAGCTTTCTTGACCCCTGGTCGGCATGGATCCTTGATGCCAACTATTCCTAGCAGTGTCAAGCCATCTTCCTGCAGCATTCTCTTGTCCTTCTCATCGTATTGGAATCCACCGTCCCTGGCTTGCTTGTAAGCAAAAGCGATGCATCGGAGGCTACTAGCCGCCATACCTTGGATTATTTTCTCAAAATTTCTTCTTGCAGCATCGTCCATGCATTGTCTGTTACCATCAATTTGATAGTAAGTCGAGCACATGGCTAGAATCATCTCGGCAGCTCCTTTCCAGTGCACATACGTGGCGGCATCGACCTTCTCATTTATGAGGACACCGCTGCGTTTCTTTTCAGAGTTGAAAGTTTCGACATTAAGAATGTTGTATTTCTTCTTAATTTCTTCCATTTGCATATTCAATGCATGGAAAGCCCAAGAAAGAATTGCTTTTTCAGTAGGACTACCAGAAATTTCGGGTTCAGCTACTGATGAAGGCATAAACACACTACCTGTAGTGTTTAGTCCAACAGCTTGATGGAATAGCTTAACAACATTGGGGGCAATTATGCTGTAGTGATCTTCTCCAATGGATTCTTCCCCCAACCAAAATTGAGTTACCTTCATCTGATTCAAAGTTAGTGTGCCAGTCTTGTCTGTACAGATTATGGTGGCCGAGCCCATGGTCTCGCAAGCAGAAAGTTTTCTGACCATCGCCTGGTCCGCCATCATCCTCTTCATGGAATATGCCAACGTGAGCGTTACGGCCAGGGGCAAGCCTTCAGGGATTGCCACCACAACTATCGTGACGGCAGCGGCAACAATTTGGACGACCGCATTCAATATGTCATCCGTACTAGTTTTGCTACCATTGTACTCCTTATTTCCATTCTCATCTTTAGTGTTCCTAGTAAAATAACGGACTAACATCACAACAAGGACTAGAAAGGCTACAGCGAGGCCTACCTTTCCGATGGAAGAGGTTAGTTTATCTAACCGAGCTTGCAATGGCGTTCTTTCATTTGAATCTCCAGATATGGAGCTCATCATCTCGCCCCATGCAGTGTTCATTCCGACTGACACCACGAGCATCCTAGCGGATCCATCAACCACCTTAGAGCCAGAAAATAAGAATGGATTCCGATCCGGATTGATTTCAACATGGTCGCTCTCTCCTGTCATGCTCGACTCATCAATTTGCAAGGAATGGCCGTCCAAGAATAACCCATCCGCAGGAATTTGGTCGCCAATACTTAGCAAGACGACATCCCCGACCACCACGTCAAAAATGGAGATCTGTTGAGGTCGGGCGTCTCTTACGACTTTGACTTTTATGTTGTTGCTTATCTTGGATAGCTTGTCAAACTGCGTCTCCTGTCTATAGTTACTGAAAGCGGAGACAGCTATGACCAGGAAGACGGCAACGAATATGCTTCCACCTTCATACCACCCTTCTTGTACCCCATGTTCTTTCATGCCGAAGCCAAGAGAAAGGCCTGCGCAAACTAGTAGAATGAGGATCGTGGTGTCTTTAAATGCATCTATCACGAAATGTAATAGCCCTTTTGGAGGCGGCTTGTGATAAGTGTTTGAACCAAACATATCCCGCCGCATGGTGACATCAGAGGCATCCCCTCTAATCCCCCTGTCCTTCTCCGTCTGAAGACTGGCCGCGATGCCTTCGACTCCGCCAACCTGACAAAGAGTCGCGAGGTCCTTGTCCTTGACCAACTCAATGAGTTTCATGTGATCGGCACTTGAGACTAATGGGACACTGGCAATCATTGACGCCGGGTGCTCCCGACCGACCAACCCAATGTCGAGGGCAGAATGATTGCATGATGTGTCAGGATCAGTCGGGTGCTCCGAACTAACCAACTCAATGTCGATCACAGTGTAAGAATGACTGCATGAAATGTCTGGATTGGTCGGGTCATCCGAACTGATCAATCCAATGTCGAGGGCAGTGTTGGAATGACTGCATGAGATGTCGGGATCGGTGCAGCTCCTACGGGACACAATCTCTTTGGCAAGGGAGAGCATGACTCGGTGGGAGTATATTGCGAAACACGCAAAGCGCCATCGCTTCTTAGCTTTGTTGAGGGATGTCGTCGTGATCTCTACTAGGAGGAAGGAGTAGTAATCAAGAGGAGAATAGGTATTTCTTTCCATTGTTTTGGGTTCTTTCTCGTAGACAAAAGGCACAAAAGGGGGCAATCAGAGTGAAAATGCTGTAGGAAAGAACTTCATTCCCAGAAGGGCGTGCGTTAGGACGTTTTATAGCAATTTCAAAGGCGGTTTTTGGCCCCAGTGCACTGGGAACTTCATTCCGATAATATCCCTTTACAAACAATGTTTGATAGACAAGTCAACGGTCAGCCATCAACAGCCAATGCAACCCGAAGAAGAAATTAATCGGTGACAAGTATTAATTTGAACTTCTCTGATGACTTGCAGAGCTGCGAAACGCGTGTTTGGATTAGATTCGCGCAATTTCTTGGGAAATTTCCGGTCGTCCCAATTCCCAACGGCATGGGAGGCTTGATTTCAGCCGTTCTTTAATGAGACTTGTGCTAGAAGAAGCGAAAGAGGAGAGCCCAAGTTCACAAATTACAGATGGAGCATGTCCCAGGCTCAAAATGTGCGCAAATTAGAAGCCTTTGAAGTTCAATTTTCTACTAAACACAGACGAGGATCCAGTGCAATTTGCATTCGTCCTCTCAAGGGTATTCAGATTGGAAACCATCGGAAAATTCAATCCTGTACCCGTCAATTAACCTCCCGAACTCTCGAGGGGATTAAGATTGGGACCCATGAAAAAACTCAAACCTGTACCTATCAATTAACCTCTTAAGTGCTTGATCGAAGTGTTGGAAGGTTTCTATCTCAATTTTGGAACTCGACTCTGAAAGTCGACTATTTAAGTCTCACAAATAGCGTGTCAATTGCTGTACATGAAAGCCATTTGCATGGTTCAAAGGCTTAGACTCACTTGGTCCATAAGACTTACCGGATATCCCAAAAGCCTTTAGCAATTGGCCTTTGCACCCTACCCTACATTATTAAGAAAAAATGGACTCTCGGATCCAAAATCATCCGATTTTCCTGGACTCCCGTGCATCACTAATAAACCTTGTCGATATGAACGTTTCGAGAATTATGGTTGTACATTATTCTGTAATATGAATTCTACCCAACACCCTCTAGAATAAGACACTATTTTTTCCGACGAGAAAGTTCACCTGAGCCTTGTAGATCAGGTAACGCACAAGTTAAAGTTCGAGCTAAAAGTCCAAACATTGGAATCTTAAAGACGGTTCCCCTTCATTTTCCCACTGACTCCGTCTAACAATTGAAATTTCCTCTCCAATCCTCGTGAATGGAAACAAGGTTCAGGTAGGTAGACACCCAATTCAATGTGCGAGGACCCCAAGGACAAAATGTCCCGTGTGCCATAACTTCCAAGAAATTCCCAATTCAATAAAAAAAAAAAAAAAGGAATTATTAGTTAAAAAAAAAAAAAACATAAAAAATGAAAAGAAAAAGAAGGACGGCACATAGAATAAGAATCACTTTTTGGGAAGTTAATACCTAAAGTTGTGCAAAAGTGGCTTTTTCGCTACTTTAAAAAATGGAGAACGAAATCGGGGGCATTTGTACCACGGCTCCCTTCGTAAAGGGACGTCCGTAATCGGAGACTTTCGACGGATTGCCGTGCTTGAAAAGTCGAGCCGCACGTCTGATAAGAAAATTGACGACAAGGTTTTTCAAGGAATATTTTAGATAAGGATATGAAATAGGATCATACTTAAAGTGGATTTAATTTTAAATTAAGAAGTTAGAGTGATCGGTATAATCTCAAATATGTGTAAAATAATTCAAGCCTTTCAAACTTGACCAACACATGCATGTATCGTTGAACCAGATGGATTTGGACAAGAGCACTTGCTAGGGGGATTTGTGCTATCAATTTCATGAAGTGACTTTTTTATTTTTAAGTCTTGAAAAGACTTCGTCTGATTGGAAGCGTGAACGGAGTGAACAGTTCTTGGAATTGTTCAATTGTGGTTTTCTGTAAGTATTTTCCTCACTATTCCCTTCCATCCATTCACTGGGGTTCTTAATCATTTGAAAAGGAAATGAAAGCAAAACGAAATGAGCAAAAATTGGATGAAGTCAAAGTCAATTTCGGATTTTTATTCAAAGTTAAGTTGCTTTATGTCATTATTTGAGAGATGAACTCAATACCATGCTCTTTACTTAAAAAGCAGTCTCACTTCAAGTCTTTATTAGAAGTTTTTTCAAAGTGGTACTGAAATGGAAGAAGACAAAAATGAAATTAGAAATTTTTCAAAATGAAATTGGTAAGAACGGTTCTTTTTTTTTGGTAACCTAGTAGCATGAGTAAAGAGTACTAATTACTTGGAGGCCTATTATATTGCTTATGAGTACAGAACAGTTCGGTCTGAACTTTTGATCTGTGTAAAGTAATCTTAACTAAAATCAATTTGCATGTATGAAATCGGTGTTTATGTTATAGAGAAATATTTACGTAGCGAGAACGGTATATATGTAAAAGAAAGTGGCATGCATAAGTGTTTATAAAAGCTAAATTGACACAAATGTAGTCCAGAAGTAATTAATCCAAAAATAGTTGGAATGCATCGATTCCGTAAAGAAAGACTTTGCTGAAAGGCTTTAGCAGTCTGTATTGGTACAATGCACAAAAGTCAAGGGAGTTGCAAACACCCTTGTAAAGTCTTACATAAGAAATCATGAGCCCTCTCTTTTTTTCTATGGCAATACTCTTGAACTTTCCGGATAAAATATCTATCTCGTCAGTTTCTTCGAAACTGCGTCCCTGAGGATACCCCAGCTCCCAAGGCACGCACCGTGCAAGAAGTGCCCCCGACATGTCTTTTCTAACTTTTATGGGGACGTTGACTGCGACTCAATCGGGATGTTTTGCCTTTTGCAAAGGGGATCCAAGGGAGAAAATTTGTAAAAAAGGACAACTCTACTTTCCGTCCTTTTTTGGTCCTAGACGGGCTTAAGCGAGAGCTGCCGTCCCGTCGGCATGTTGCTCATGAGTCTGCTTTCTCTTTGAAGCCATCCGCATCAAACGCCAAAAAAGTTGGATGGGATTTAATGGGTTGGCATTTGAAAAATAATTAATATCTTAAAATTTTCAAACGAAAGTCGGGCGCCAGGAATCTTGAAACGTCGGAAGCTGAAGGCGCCCAGGTAGGGCCAGGGCTTTCAAACCAACAAATGCTGAAAATATTTTTTCTCTTCCTAAACTACCCTCATTAATCTTTCATATTTCCGTTATTGCCCTTATATTTATTTATTTTTTTCTTTTTCTTTTTTTGAAAATTCAGCCAAACCCTTCGCCGGTCCGGCGAAGGCCTACGCCGCCGGCGAGCGATCTCGGCGCCGGCGGCCCCGCCGAGGTCGCCCGAGGTCGGGCGACCTCCGCGAGGGGTCGCGCGACCCGTAGGGCCGGGAGGTCGCCCGACCTCGAGCGACTCTCGGCGAGGGTCGCTCGACCCGGGGGCGCGCGACCCGGGCGACGCCGCCGCCGGGGGTCTCGCGGCCGCAGCGCTCGCCCGGG
Organism: Eucalyptus erythrocorys; assembly: GCA_014182555.1. NCBI lineage: Eukaryota > Viridiplantae > Streptophyta > Magnoliopsida > Myrtales > Myrtaceae > Eucalyptus > Eucalyptus erythrocorys. The sequence goes on along the minus strand of CM024598.1, from coordinate 21,702,302 downwards.
GTCTCGCGAGGGTCGCGTGACGGCGTCGGGTCGCGCGACGCGACCACCCGTCGCCTAAGGTCGGACGACCTCCGGTGAGGGTCGCGCGACCCGGCCGAGTGTCGCCCGAGGTCGGGCGACCTCCGGCGGCCCTCGGCTGGGTCGCGCGACCCTCGCCGGAGGTCGTCCGACCGGCGACCTCGGCCAGTACGCCGCCGGCGCGGATCCGCTCGCCGGCGCGCGGCCCTTCGCCGGACCGGCGAAGGGTTTGCGAATATTAAAAAAAAAAAAAAAAAAGAAAAATAAATTATATATATATATTATACCCATCAAAGCCCCTTGCGAAAGTGTTGTTTACCAAACGCACATTCAACTCAAAGTCCATTTGCAAAATTTTTTTACCAAACACAATTGCATTTTCCCTAAATAGCTTTGGGCTTTCGGCATTTGCATTGGACTCAAAGCCCATTGCAAATCTTGAACCAAACGCACCCTTAATGGGTTGGCATTTGAAAAATAATTAATATCTTAAAATATCTTAAATTAATATATATGTAATAAATTTATTTTAAATTATTTTTTATCATGAAAAATCACAAACTAATATACTTGTAACAAATTTACCCCGATCGATCGAAAAAATCCTAAACTTGTACATTTATGATAAATTTACCTCAAACTAAATTATTTGATAATACAAAAATCTAAAATTAGTAAATTTGTGACAAATATAACATTTACTAAATTGGATTAATATCGCAAAAAAAAATCACAAAAATTGTAAAATGTGATAAACAGAGCGTAAAATCCCAAATTGATATACCAGTCAACTGTCATGTGTTATTTAACTTAATAATTTGACAGTAAAATTTAACGAAAACTAATAGAGGTAAAATTGTCATAAGTGTACTAGTTTGGGATAAATTTGTTTTGGTGGTCAAAAAAAATAGTATGGGATAAATTTATCACAAATATACCAGTTTGGGGTTTTTTAGGATATTAACCATATCTAAGTCAAACTCAAAAATCCTAAATTTATTATACTTTTATTGATTTAGTCATATATCTTTCTTAATTAAGTCTTAAATCTTTTTATATTTTATCAATTAAATTTATTTAAAAGGAATTTACTGACATAAACATCGGTCATTCTACATAACCAGACCGTAAATAATTTTTAATAATATTTTAATATTTTTCTATTTATTCATTTTTTTATTTTTGGATTAACATTTCAAAAAATCCTAAACCATACACATGTAATAAACTTATCCTAAATATGTATTCTCATTTTATATTTATCACATTAATTGGTTGACCATAAAAAAACTCTAAATTATTACACGTGATGAATTTACTTCAAATTAAATTTTTAACTACCAAAATCCCTAAATTGGTACATTTGTGACAAATATATCATTCATTAACTTGGTTTAATATTATGAAAAATCACAAAAATAGTATACCATGAGAAAACCTCAAATTGGTACACTCATCAAGTGTTACATGTTATACAACGCAACAATTTGATAATAAAATTTAAAAGAAATTAACAGACAGTAAATTTATCCCGAATACATTAGTTTGGGATTTTTAGTGTAAAAAAATTAGTTTTGAGTAAATTTTTCATAAATATATCGGTTTGGAGTTTTTCATGTTAAAAAAATTATTTTGAAGTAAATTTATTACAAATATATTAGTTTGAAGTTTTTTTTTTATATTAACTATTTTCTTTTTTCTCTTTTTCTCTTTTATTTTTTTTTCTTACAACTAGTGAGAGTCACCCTAGCAAGTGTCATCATGTCCTCACCAACCACGGGCAAGACTAGCCTCTCCATGGCCTCACTAGCCATGGGATTTGAGACTTTTACCTTGGAACAAAAACTTCATCATACTCAAGATTGGGGCGATGCCAATGACCATATTTCCAAGAAAGGTAAGGAACAAGGAGGCACGAGTGCAAATCGAGGCCAACCAGGTCATCTAGCCATCGGTAATTGCTTGAGTCGTGGTGGCCACATTTGTTGTGGGCTGTGGGTGCGATTGAAACTAAATAAGTTGTGAATATAGTTAAAGTGTACCCTGAGATCAAGTACAGCTATTCTATAATCCTCCATGGTAGATCGCTTGATCTTGAAGCTTGCAACTTCCATGGCTTCGAAGCTTGCTTCATGGCCATTTGAGCTCAAAGCTTTCAGTTGCTCTGCTTCGAAGGTCATGGCTATGGTCATTTGAGATCCAAGCTCATGACTGCTTGAGCTTAAAGATTATGGTCGTGGATGAGGTAGCCTTGCTTAGATTGGACGAGGCCAACCTCACTCGCAACAAGCGAGAGCCTGGTAACACTCACTGGCTATAGTAAAAGAAATGGTTAATACCCTAACAAAACTTAAAATTGATATGCATGTGACAGATATACCACAACCTAATTTTTTTATCACGAAAAATCCCAAATTGATATATTTGTGACGAATTTGCCTCAAATAATCATAAAAAGCTCCAAACTTGTATACTTATGACAAATTTATCCTATTTGAACGCCAAAAACTCCAAACTAGTATGTCCATAAAAATTCTATAATTGTAACAAATGATGAGTAAAATCTCAAACCAATACATTAATCGAATTGTCACATATAATCCAACTTAACAATTTAATAGTAAAATTAAATAGAAATTAATAGAAGATAAATTTATCACAAATGTACCAATTTAGGTAAATTTGTCGAAGGTGTACAATTTTGAGATTTTTCAAGGTATTAATCCTAAAAATAAAATAAAATAAGGAAAATGAATAAATAATTAAATAATTAAATAAATCGAAAAAAATATTAAAGTATTATTATTATTTACGTCAACACCGGCTGTGCCACTTAAGACAACCCGTGTCTACATTAGTAAATTTTAACTGAAATTTGTCAAATAGACTTGATTAGCAAAATTGAAATATTTAAAATTGAATTAATAAAATTGCAATAAATTTAAGAATTTTTTAATTAGTTTTTCAAATGGCATCAATAAAGCCTTTTTACTTTCACAAATTTATAATTAAATTCGTTTGACATTAAACCCGATTAAATCCGACCGACATGGCTATGGAATTTATTTGGAAAAGTTGCGGCCGGTTTGTCCAGTCCGATCCGGTTGGACAACATGACCCCGTGGGGTCCACTTGTTCGAACTATAAATGTGAACGGGATTCACGTCTAGCTAGTTGGTACGGTTTTCTATTCACCGCGTGTCGTGGGGGGCAAAGAATAGTTGCTCCTTGCAAGACGTCACTGGAAAAGTCGGCGTTGCTTTGGGCTCACGCAAATCATTAAGACGCCACATTTATAGAGGATTGGTACGTGACGCCATCATTATCTAACTCCACATCACGAGATTTTACAATTAAAACACACGAGCAAGAATTGATTTTACTAATGGTGCTTGGCTAAAATAAAAAGGTAACTTACTTGCTTATCCCATCATTCAAGTACGCACGTATAATATATATGCACAAAAAAAAAAAAAAAAAACTTCATTTAGTTTATCAAGCATAGAGATTTGACTAACATGAATCCATAAATTACCTTACAAATTCTGTGAGTAAGTTAAATATGATGAGCCTTGGCATGTGCTGGACGATCTTAAAGTGAGATTTGAACGGGTGGACTTCAATTCATAAGCTGAAAATCTTCTCATGCCTCACTAAATGTGCTAACTCATGAGGTTATAGTAACTTGATTTACATGAATTGTGTCCGCTACATATTATATTCCTTCTGAAAACTATAGTTGAGTAATCATATGCATGCGTTGGTGGTATTTGTTTCATTAAGAGTAGGTAAAATTGCTAGGTGATTTTGAGCCTATAACATCCCTCCATCAATATCATGAACCAGACAAATCAAAATTCTCTTCCTTTACACACATAACCTTGATATATAATTTGGTTGTTCTTGATACGAATAGGAAATCTTATTGTTACTTTTTATTTAATTAAAAGGGTTGTGAGTAATAACCAACGATGTAATTACTCCCGATAAGCGTTATCATAAGAGTCTTTTACCCTCCACAAAATATTCATTTTAAGTCATAATTACTAAAAACCCCACATTAAGTATACAGCCTGTCACCACCACCATTGATATGTCAGAAGATGTGAAGTCTTTTCACATGACATAGCAAATGTCCATGCTATGATATGGCCAAAGATTCATTGATGACACACAGATCAATTTAGTAACTTGACAAAATATAATGTTACACTTTTCTTATTAGCCTGAGAGGGTCGTCAACATCTAAGAAATTTTAGTTTTTCTTCTACGTCGACAAAGAGTCACAATACAAGTTTCCGCGAAAAATCGACGTTGACCAGTGGGGAAATCCAGGAAATGCCGCCACCGCAAACGAGAAACATATGGGTGGCACGAATTTTTGGGCCATCGATATATATATAATAAGGAAAAAGGTCAATGTAGTCATCAATGCACCTTCCATGCAACTTCATATGTTTCGTTAGTCGTGCAAGAAATTGTGCACGGAAAAGATGGTGGAAGTTTTGTCTAGCACGATGTCTCAAGCTGTCCTTTTGGGACCCAGGCCATTACGACTTTCTACGGCTGTCATTACTATCGTCTGACTCAGCGTGAAGCCTAGACTGAAACACGCAATCAACTCCGAAATCAATTCATTCGTACATTAAAGTTTTTTTGGTACATTTATTTCACAAAAATCAAAATATTTAAAAAATATTTATCTTAAAAATAACAGCTATATCATTTGAAATAATTATTTAATATATTTTATTATCAATAATAATTTATATCTAGATATTTTCATAAATGATAAAAAAAATTATTCATTCATTTTTATAAATAATACAATCACTCATTTTCAACAAAATATTTTTTAAATTATTTATTTTTCTCCAAATAAATGGAGTCTAAATTTTCTTTTTAAAAAGGTAACTTCCTTTGTATGATTTTGTCAATATGACAAACAGAAAGTAGCTTGGACAACTCAAAAGTTATCACGTGGGAGGAATTGAAGAAGTGACGATTACCATTGGGCTTAATTTTTATTGCACTTTTTTTTTTAATAATGGTTTTAGGATTTGATCGCCAACCGAAAAGTTTAGGATTCTATTGCCTTATGTAGTTTAGTCTAGTATGCCAACAAAACCTCATTCACTAAATATTGAATTTAATTAGTAATGTCAAGCATTTTAAATGGCTAATTTACTATTTAATTTTTGTAATTGTGATCTTGCTGGCGCAAGTCAATTAATACTTGTAGGAAATTATATGGCCTACACCTTTATGTGCTATTATTGGATATTTGACTAAATAATCATAAGGCAAAAATCCTAGGCAAATGAGTGACTGTTGTGACGTCCTGAAATTCGAGCCCTAGGGATGAATGAACGTGAATTTCGTTAATGCATTGTTGGTTGATCTCACTTGAAATTAATCACTCCCAAGATACTGACCTTGAGAGGAAAGGCTAATGAGGACAAAGTTCATGCGACTAAAGAACTTGACTTAGAAAAATGACTTGACCATGAGACTTGCGTGAGGACAATCCTATAGATAGGCAGGCTGATTTCAAGGAACGACTAGAAGTCGATTTGCGGACAGAACATAATGGAACAATAATGGGTGATTCCGTTTACTGTTATCGAGCCTGCGAACGACCCTATGTCGATTCTCGGAAATCATGTATTTTGAAATAAGAATTTATCCTCCGCAATTTAATGTAGTCAAGGATGTCCATGTGTCGAGATGCCTTGAACGTAGTTTGGCACAAGTCGGTTACGCATGAATCCTCGAAGCTACCTACTAGTCTGAGTGGTACCAAAATGGCATACGAGCGAAATTGACACGGCATGAGAATCCAAGATTGGACTTCAAATTTTCGGGAACATCTGGGACGGACTTTTGGAAGATGCTACTTTGACAGTCAAAAGTGTTAGTTGAACTAAGTAAATGGAAAAGGGATTTACGAATCGAGAAAGCGAGCCTGTAAGGACATGGGCCAGGCAAGGCCAATGTGGGCCTCAGGCCCAAGGTGGGACAGCCACCATGGAAGGCCCGAGACAAGCAAGTGAGCCTGTTGGACCCAATCAACCAAATTACCTTCCGAGCCCACTGTAGCCATTTCAAGCCCAACCAATTCCCAAGCCCATTCATATTCATTTCCAAGCCCATTCCTTAGGCACGCCCATCATTTTCAGCCCAAGGGCAGAGTAGGAATTGTGCAAGGTGAAATGACCATTTTGCCCCTAGTTGTTGTGAAGAAAAGTCAAGAGAAGAGAGAGAAGATGAGGTCATGTGCATAGGGACTTTAGGCAGCCACTCTCTCTCCCCCTCTTCAACCCAATAATTCGCAGCCCCTTTCTCTCCATTGTTTTCTCTTCTTCATGTTTTTGCTCCAACAAAACCTGAGTTGTTCATTACCTTCCCGTGCAAATCAGCGCTCATACCACCCACCACCGTGCTCAGGACATCCAGTCCATACGGATGGTGGTGGTTGCTCGCCGATCAGAGCCGCCGGCTGACTCGCCAGCTAGCTTGAAGTCGCCGGTCCACCTGCCCACCTGCCCACTTGCACTATTTTGCCATTACAGTTGTTTTTCTTCCATTCTGACCCTACCTCCACCCATCCCAACCACCAACAAGTCCCCCTTAACCCCTAGGTGCCGCCGGTCGCTGACCAACCGGTCACGCCCCAATCCTCGAGCACGTACCCATCCCTCGGTAGTCGATTAACTTACGACATCCAAAGACACGTCGCCGACCCATTCATTATAAAGCGTGTGGAAGCATATGAATAAATCCCCAGACAGCACAAAGATGGGATAAGCAGGACCATAATTTCACAACCAAAACAAACCTTTATACACAGTCGACTAGTTTATAAACAGAAGTCTACAAATGATCGGTTCTCAAAACAAAGCTATCCTAAGACCAATTAGCCGGACACATTCGCCAATCCTTCGGTCTCCACAGGCTCCGGGGGCATCGGGTCCTTCACAACACCATCAGTAGGGTCAGCCACATCCTCACTTAGAGTAGCATCAACTACCACAGTGGGTATTTCAATACCCTGGAGGGGACCCACCTTGAATCCATTGGACCCATAGCGAAACCACGTTCTGAATCGATGAGGCACCCTCTGAGGTAAGCCCTCTTCGACCCAGACGGTGGTCACTACCAGCTCATAGACCTAGTGGGTTCCGGGATCGGGGTAGTTAAAAACCCGCTCGGTAACCCTCATGGGCCGGCCAAAACGCCGGAAGAACTGCCATTTAAGAACTTGAAAAGGTTAAGCCCACGATGGGGTGAGACAATGTCTAAACAAGTTCACCCCCTAAACTCCGACTAGAAAGGAAATGCGCCTAAAAACAGTCTATGTACATACAAGATAGAGGACTTACCTTGCCTCAATCAATTCGATTCAAACCATCGATCAAATAATCCACTCAATTCGATACAATCAATATCATCTATAAATTCAATCGATACGATCATTGCTCACCCAAGCTAAAATAGATGGTTATAGCTCACCCAAGCTAAGATACGTTAATGCTCGCACAAGCTGAAATATATTATAATATATATATAGAATTGCTCACAAAAGTTGACGATTCACTATGTTAAAAATAGCCGTGTATAGGCATACGGTTGGCCTGAGCTAAAAATGCAATATCTTTCTTTTTGAAAATCCCACTATTTATATAGTGTGTAGACACATTTTCGGCGTTGAAAACTGACGCTCAGTATTTTTTAATTAAAATACCTTACACAATTTTGGAATAAATATCCAAAATTACAATTTCCACTCAATTTGCACAAATTAGCACAAGCACACCATTGCAATCAACATGAAATAGTATAATTTTTGAAAAATAATAAATATTAAATAAATACTAAAAATAATTAAATAAATGTAATTAATTATCAAAAATAGAAACTTAGGCGGGAAACGCTTAATTATACATTGAAACGGGCCCGGAAAATTTCCGAACCTATATAGATAAATAGTACAACTTATATAGTCTCTAATTAAGCCGTTCTAACCACCTAACATGCAAAACCAAATAATTAAATCGTTAATCTATTCTAACTAACCACCTAATCCCTAATTAGCCTAATCTAAACACCCCTTAAGCATCATGAACTCCCTAAGCAGAGTTTCGTAAGTAAATTCACCAGTTTAGCAATCCGATGAGTCCACGATGACGGCAACTTAGAAACGGGCGACAAACCACCCTGTGGTGACACCAAACAGGGACGAGACGGGCCTGAAAACTGGTCTGAAGTCCAAAGAACCTTGCTGGCTATTCGGTTCTGCTCCAAGGTCGAGCAAGTTGGAACGGCGACAAAAAAGGCTGAAATGGCAAGGGGACGAGCGGCTAGGCGTGCTGGCGAGGCTACGACAACCAAGCGGAGTTGGATGGCGATGAAAGCGAGCTCGGGCAGTGACCAGGGGTTCGACAGCGACCAAGGATAGCTCAGGGGACGCGACACACAGGCGCTGGATGGCGTACCGCATGCGGGTGACTAGCAAGCTCATGGGCGCGCGAGTGCTGCTTCAACTGCTTCAGCAACGTACGACGATCCAACGGCAGCAGGGGGGAAAGGCTGGCAATTTCTCTACAATTTTTGCAACTTCAAGGGTGACAACAATGGATAAAGGAGGCTAGTTGAGGGAGAAGTGAAATGGGCTAGTGAATCAACCTAGAGGGGGGTGAATAGGTTGTTGCGGAATTCTTTTGGAATCTTTTGCGATGCAATACGTTGATATCAAAGATATATCAATAATAAACAGATTACGTATTCACAAAGTAAATAGAGTAGGGTAAGAGAGAATTGACACAAGGATTATAGTGGTTCGGCTTAGACCAAGCCTACGTCCACTCTCCACGCCGGCAGCCAAACGGCCGTAATCACTATGTAGCAAAAGAGTGCCTTTACAAGTAGACGGATTAGACTTCTTTAATTGACGGTCTCTCCTACGGTCTTTCTGCTGTCTTTGCTCTATATCTCACTCTCTTTGTTACACAAAGTGTAAACATGAAAGATTTTAGAGAACAAGTGATTTTGGAGATTCTAACATCAAGATTTCTCTCCGGTCTTTCCTTGTTTCCAAGCAACGTCGATCCAACTTAAATAATCTCGGTGCCATCATACCCGTTGGCACATTCCAAAAATTCATCCAATCAACCCGTTGGACTGAATCAATTTAAGTGATCTCCTTGTCCCGAAAACGTAAGTAGACAGTAGCTCGTCAATCCTGTTCGCCCATACAATCAAGATCTTGAGTTCCCAAAATTAGATTCTTCCAAAAATAAACTTGATCTTTAACGGATAGAATCCGAAGAATCAAATCTTCCAAGCTCTTGATCACAACCAGAGATATTCTATGGTTAGGATTAGGAAATACGAAATCCAATATCTGTAGCCATAAGAATAACCTGTAGCCAGCCTGTAAAAAAAATCGCGGACTATCTTTAGACTTAGATTTGGGTCTCAAGGGTCGTCGGGGCCAAACCGAGTCTTGAAGGTCTTCGACGGAAACCGAGTCTTGACCGACTTCGGACGGAAAAACTTCGGACCGAAATTCTGGGTCCGACTGTCTTTGAAAACCTTTAAACTTTGATAACTTCGGACATAGCCGATCGAGTCTTGGAGTCCTTAGACCACACTTTGTTGAGGCTGTTTTGTCAACTTCAAAACTCCAAGGGATTTTTCTTCAACAATCTCCCCTTTTTGATGGTGACAAAACCCTCGGCAGATTTGTGAATTAAAAACCTGCAAGGAAAAACTCATATATATTTTGAGGATTATATCTCGCAAAACAGCAGTGTTAGTCCAATAACAATTATCCTCACAAAATATAGTAATCCTGCAATCAAATTCACAAGTCTAAATCCAAATCATCACATCAGCATAAGGTCATAGAAGTTCAAACAATCCAATCAAAATCCGAAATAAAAACAGTCTAAATAAAATCAAACTTCAAAATAGATCAAAATAAAGTAAAAATTCTCCAAGCTTCCTCAGCTTCAAAAAACTTCAATCAAATCTTCAAAACCAAAAACTTCAATCAAATCTTCAAAACCTGCAATCAATTCTCCCCTTTCGTCCCATCAAAGAGGTAGAGTGAAATGGAGATAAAGTTTTGAAAATTTTCAGGGCCCGCAAGGAAACGAACAAGCTGAAACTTGCTAAGCTCCCGGATGACTTGTCAAGTTTGGCAAGATTTTCCTTCACCGAAGCCAATTGCACTCGCACCGGTCCGGTTTGACTCCACTTGTGCTCTCGGTGCATTGATTTGTTCTTGCATGTTCACTGAAGTACTCAGCAGTGCCTTCTTCAAGTCTCTCATTTCAAAGTCCATCCCAAAAACCTGTTTCTTCAGGTCCAAAGATAACATCCAACAGCTGTGAAAATGCTGTGGAATTAGTATTGCTTCCACTTGGACCAGCGAATAGGTTTGAAAGCTAGAGCTTCCCTTTCAGCCCTTTCCTTCCCAAAGAGGTGAGGATTCTTCATGCTCGGGAAGTGTGATGCAAAGACCTTCCTCGGGGTCAGCACCGGACCTACTCACATCACTAAAATGTAGTGGCGATATTATTCCTTGTTCTCGCAACAACTCCCCCGAATGAATGCCGGTGGGTGGAGTGGAAAATTCATCGCCAACATCCACATCGACGAGGATGTTTCTCGGTCTCTTCCCCAAAAAGATGGCTCAAATGCAGCAGCCATATCCTCCTGCATTTTGCTTTCTTCCTCACCTTCCTTCTTCTTTCTTCTTCTTTAGCTTTCCTCTCTCTCTTCTTCTCTTCTTCTTCTTCTTTTTTTTCTCATCTTCTTCTCTTCTTATTCTTTCCTCTTCTCTTCTCTCGCCTTTCCTCTTCCTTTCTTTTCCTTTCCTCTTCTTTTCTCTTTCTCTCCTCCTCTTCTCCTTTCTTTCTCTTCCTTCTCTTTCCTTTGTTTCTCTGCTTCCTTCTCCTCTGCTTCTTTTCTCGCTCTCTCTTGAGCCTCTGTTCTCCTGATTACAGGGCTCCTCATCTTAGAGAGAGTGGACAAAGTCATGGCATCTTCTTCATCCTCCTCGTCTTGCAGGATGATCTTTCTTCTTTTCTTTTCAGCCATGGGCTCTTTGCCCTTCCTTTTTGATGAAGCAAAGGGAATTTCTCTTGAAGGTGTTTCCCTCCTCAACCTTTCCAATCTTTGCGATCGGTTAAAATTTCATCTTCATTACCATCTTCTCTCCAACGAGCATCAAATTCAACTTTGTTAGGCACAAAGATGCAGGGACTTGAATATCAAAATGCCTAAACAATTTGGTGATGATTGATGAATAAGGCAGCTGACCCTTATCCTTCACCACTGTCCTATACATATGGAAAAGTATGACATGTGGAAGTGAGAAAGGTCTGCCCTGGTTGATGGCAAACATCAACTTTGCCTCTGTTTTGGAAACATCGGTCTTCGAGGTCATTTTTGGCCGGATGCAGTTGATGACAACTTTATGCAACAAAACATTGGTGGCATTCATCCTAGTGTAGGATATCTTGCCTTCAACAGATCTGTCTCGTACAATATCCAGAGTTGCATAGGCTGTTGAGACTTTGATTGGCTGGAAACTCCTTCTTTCCACACCAATGATGTCAGCCAGCAAGTCAACATCAACAATATAATCTTTGTCCATGAAAGAAAAGGACAAATGATTTGCATCCAAAAAGGATATATTCGAGTAAAAGTAAGCTGTTAATTCAGAGTGGGCCACAGTCATATCCATGCAGAAATTTTCCAATTGCAACCTAGCAAACTTCCCTCTCAAATTAATCCTTATTGAATCTAGGAAGTCAAAATCCACACTCCTTGGATTGACCACTCCCCTTTTTAACAGCTTCGCATAAACTCGTTCATGTTCCTTTGACCAAAATAAACTCCCCGGAGGACAAACAGTGTTGGCAACCACACCAAACCGAGGCTCAAAATGAGAGAAAAGTCTCTCATCATCATCTAAAGTTTCAGCGGAGCATTCTCAAGTGGATCACTCGAGATATTTTCCAGCGTCCTCTCGTGCAAAGTGCCTTCACCAACAACCTTCAGCTTTTCCATCTCCTTCAGAAACGCATACTCACTCCTATATCCCCTCTCCTTCAAATACTCCTCGATCGTCTTAAGGCTAACCTTCCCTTCTTTGAGCCTTGTATAGAGATCGTAAGCTACATTTGGCTTAAGAGTTCTTACCGGTTACGCTTCGGTAACAACTTCCTCGGAATGTTGACGCTACCGCTTCGATGAGGCAAATCTTCCTCCGTTAGGTCCACCCTTGTAGGACCCTCTTGCTGTCTCTGTGGTCCCCGCTTGCAATTCTGGAGGACTTTCGAGACGACATTCTTGTAGAGCAAGCAAAGTTTCAACTTGTACGTGAGGAAAAATGGAAACTTTGAGGCGAAAAAGGGACGAAATGGAAATGGCAAAAGGAGATTTTTAGGGTTTTGAGAGTGAAAGAGTATGAAGATGAATCGCAATGGAGTAGCTGAGAGTAAAAGTGACGGTTCGAGAGTATAAATAGTGGGAGAAAAATCACCGGAATACGAATCGTCGCCAAAAAGTGAAAGAAAAGAACTGCCAAAAATAAACCGTAAAAAGAAAACTGCCATTTTTTGAAAATGTAAACTGCCATTAATGTATGTCGGAAAAAGAGCGAAAAGAGATTTTGAAATACTAAAAGGTAATTACCAAAAATATGTTAAAGAGAGAATACGAAAAGGAAATTCGTAAAAGATAAAATAGTATAGAGTCGACGGATGTTCGGACTTTACCTTTGAGTCTCGAACCCTTTTCAGACCTTACCTTTGCGTCTGAGCACAATCAGATTTTACGTAGAGTCTGAAACGCTTTCAGACCTTTCTTTGAGTCTGAGCCGTCTTCAGACCTAGCGTTGAGTCTGAACCACTTCCAGACTTAGCGATGAGTCTCGAACCACCTTCGACGTTACCGATGAGTCTCGAATATCTTCAAAATTCACAATTCCCGAGTCTTGAACAAATTGATTCAAAGTGAGCCTTCTCTAGGGGTTATGTGAAAATATCCACCAATTGATTCTTTGAATCTACATGCTGAATTACAACATCTCCACTTTGAACATGATCTCGAATGAAATGATGTTTGATTTCAATGTGCTTTGCTCTTGAATGAAGTATTGGATTCTTTGTGAGGTTGATTGCACTGGTATTGTCACATTTGATCTCCGTATGTGTTTCATCAATTCCAAAGTCTCTCAATTGCTATTGCATCCATAGAATTTGAGAGCAGCAACTTCCAAGAGCAATGTACTCGCTTCGGTGGTTGAAAGAGCCACAAGACCTGTTTTCTTGAGAACCAAGACACCATCCCGTTTCCCAATAATTGACATGTACCTGTAGTGCTTTTTCTATCCACTCTACAACCGGCGAGGTCAGCATCAGAATATCCAAGAAGAGTAAAATCTCCTTTCTTAGAATACCATAGACCTAGCTTAGATGTAGTTGCAACATATTTAATGATACACTTTACAGCGAGTCATATGAGATTCTTTAGGATCGATTGAAATCTAGCATAAATGCAAACACTAAACAAGATGTCGTCTAGAAGCTGTAAGGTAAAGAAGTGACCCGATTATACTTCGTATAGCTTTTGGTCTACACTCTTCCCTTGTTCGTCTTTATCCGGCTTTGATGAGCTTGACATAGGAGTTTCTGTTTTCTTGCAATTCTCCATTCCAAACTTCTTGATAAGATCTTTTGCATACTTCTCTTGATGGATGAATGTTCCTTCACTTGATTGATTGAATTGAAGTCCCAAAAAGAAGTTTAGTTCTCCCATCATGCTCATTTCAAATTCGTTCTGCATACACTTTGAAAAATTCTTGCAAAGTCTCTCATTAGAAGAATCAAAAATAATGTCATCAACATAAATTTAAACAAGTATGAAATCCTTGCCTTCTCTTTTTATAAATAGTGTAGTATCTACTTTACCTTTAGAGAAGCCATTTTGAATTAAAAAAATTACTTAACCTTTCATACCATGCTCGAGGTGCTTGTTTTAAACCATATAAGGCTTTCTTCAGCTTGAAAACAAGGTTTGGTCTTTTAGGATCTTCAAATCCTGGTGGTTGTTCCACATAGACTTCTTCTTGAATGACTCCATTTAGGAATGCGCTTTTCACGTCCATTTGGAATAACCTGAAATTTTTAAAGCAAGCAAAAGCAAGAAGTAATCTTATAGCTTCTAACCTTGCCACGGAGCATAGGTTTCGTCATAGTCGATGCCTTCTTCGTGTGTGTAGCCTTTTGCTACAAGTCTTGCTTTATTCCTTACCACTTTTCCTTGTTGATCAAGCTTGTTCCCGAAAACCCATCTCGGTACCAATGATTGATTTTCCTTTTGGTTTAGGAACTAGCTCCCAAACGTTGTTGATTTTGAATTGGTTTAGTTCTTCTTGCATTGCTTCGATCCAGCTTTCATCTTTCAATGCATCTTCTATATTTTTTGGTTCAACCTCAAAAATTAGTGCAAGAGCACTGGAAGCTTCTCGTCTTTTAGATCTAGTACGAACTCCTTCATCAATATTGCCAATGATGAGGTCTGGGGGATGACTTGACTTTTGCTTCCAATTTGTAGTTGATTTGTCAATTTGGTGAAGCTCTTCTTCAGTTGGAATTTCTGAATTTATTTGAGACTTAGTGTCTGAGGCTTGATTTTCTTCATGAGAATTTGTAGACACTTGCTCGACTCTAAATCTTCAGGTTGAGTCGATTTTGTAACGAATCTTCAAACTTCACATTCATGGATTCTTCCACGTTTGAGTACTTTTGTTGAAGACTCGTAAGCCTTGCTTGTCATGGAGTAGCCAAGGAAAATTCCCTCATATGATTTTTCTTCAAACTTACCAATTCGATCACTGGAATTCTTTAGAATAAAACATTTGCAACCGAATATATGAAAATATGAAACAATTGGCTTCTTACTTTTGAATAATTCATAAGGGGTCTTCTCTAATATAGGTCTTAGAAAGATTCTATTTATAATATAACAAGCAGTAGAAGTAGCTTCAGCCCAAAAATGAGGTAAAATATTGCTTTCGATTAAAAGAGTTCTTGCCATTTCTTGCAAAGAACGATTTTTCCTTTCTACAACTCCATTTTGTTGTGGAGTGTATGGAGATGAAAAATTATGTTGAATACCATTGTCATCACAATATTTGGCAAAATCATGATTTTCAAATTCTCCACCATGGTCAGTTTTAATACTCGAAATTGCATATCCTTTTTCAATTTGAATTTTCTTTGCAAACTTAGTAAAATGAATCAATGCATCGATTTATTTGTAAGAAAGAAAACCCAAGTAAAACGAGAATAATCATCAACTATAACCAAGCAATATCTTTTACCTCCAATGCTTTGAACTCTAGTTGATCCAAATAAATCCATGTGTAATAGCTGCAAAACACAATTAGTGGATACTTGATTTATAGATTTAAAAGAACTTCTAACCTGTTTACCAAGTACACGGGAGTGCATAATTCATGCTTTTGATACTTGAGGTTAGGAAGTCCTCGAACAAGCTTTTTGGATGATACTTTTGCAATTTGCTTCAGATTGACATGTCCAAGCTTCCTATGCCAAAGGATAACTTCATTTTGAAGGCTTCATATTGACCAAGAAGGATGTTGATTTTGGTTTCTTTGACTCAATCTGTTCCTTCATAAGTAACATGTAATCTGTCCCAAACTTATTTGGCTGTATCACAAGATGAAATTCTATTATACTCAGTAGGAGATAATGCACAATAGAGAGAGTAAATAGCCTTTGCATCAAGAGCATGTCTCTTAGAGATTTCTGCTTGTGGTAACCCTGCTCCATCAGCTATTTCTTTTCCTGTGCTTGATGTAGCTTCAAGAATAATCCCGTTCTCCACTACATCCCATTCCATAGGATCTTTAGATCTTAGGAACGCCTTCATCTTGTTTTTCCATATGTTGTAATCCTTGCCATCGAAGTAGGGAGGTCTGATATTGCTCTGACCTTCAATTAACCCTGGAGCCAAAACACTAGCCATAGATCTTTAGCTTCAGAAGTAATAACACTTCTAACAAATAAGCAACCTTGCTCTGATACCAATTGAAATGGGCTAGTGAATCAACCTAGAGGGGGGTGAATAGGTTGTTGCGGAATTCTTTTGGAATCTTTTGCGATGCATTACGTTGATATCAAAGATATATCAATAATAAACAGATTACGTATTCACAAAGTAAATAGAGTAGGGTAAGAGAGAATTGACACAAGGATTATAGTGGTTCGGCTTAGACCAAGCCTACGTCCACCCTCCATGCTGGCAGCCAAACGGCTGTAATCACTATGTAGCAAAAAAGTGCCTTTACAGTAGACAGATTAGACTTCTTTAATTGACAGTCTCTCCTACAGCCTTCTGCTATCTTTGCTCTATATCTCACTCTCTTTGTTACACAAGTGTAAACATGAAAGATTTTAGAGAACAAGTGATTTTGGAGATTCTAACATCAAGATTTCTCTACCGGTCTCTCCTTGTTTCCAAGCAACGTCGATCCAACTTAAATAATCTCGCCATCATACCCGTTGGCACATTCCAAAAATTCATCCAATCAACCCGTTGGACTGAATCAATTTAAGTGATCTCCTTGTCCCGAAAACGTAAGTAGACAAGAGCTCGTCAATCCCGTTCGCCCATACAATCGGGATCTTGAATTCCCAAAATTAGATTCTTCCAAAAAAAAACTTGATCTTCAACGGATAGAATCCGAAGAATCAAATCTTCCAAGCTCTTGATCACAGCCCCGAGATATTCCATGGTTAGGATTAGGAAATACGAAATCCAATATCTCGTAGCCATAAGAATAACCTCGTAGCCAGCCTGTAAAAAAAATCACGAACTATCTTCAGACTTAGATTTGGGTCTCGAGGGTCGTCGACCGAAACCGAGTCTTGAAGGTCTTCGATGGAAACTGAGTCTTGACTGACTTCAGACGGAAAAACTTCAGACCGAAATTCTGGGTCTGACTGTCTTTGAAAACCTTTAGACCTTGACAACTTCAGATGTAGCCGACTGAGTCTTGGAGTCCTTAGACCACACTATTGAGGCTGTTTTGTCAACTTCAGAACTCCAATGGATTTTTCTTCAACAAGAAGAAGACTGCATAAGCTTTGGGGATCCCTTTTGACCACAAATATCCTTTTCTTGATCATTGCTTGGCCTCCACTTGCCTTGGCTGTCATCCAAGCTAATTTGCAGCCCACAATCTTCCCTTAGAAGCTTCATTGATGCCTCAAGTGCACACCAAGGGACCTACGAATTTTGCACCAAATTCCCCACTTCCACTTCAATTCCTCTTCAATTCTCTTCCATTTGTCTTCAATTTGATGCCCATAGATCCCACCAAGGTGCCCACACTTTAATTCACATTTTTCCTCACCAATTAAACTCACTTGAATCCCAAAAACGCGATCAAAAATGGTCCTTTGATTTTTCCAATAAAAAAAAAGGCCATATTTTGAATTTTCGCCAAAAATCTCAGTTTGCAGAAAAATTTTTGGAGGATGAGTCGACGTCAACGTTCGTAAAATGAATCGGAACATGATAGAACTTTCAATTTTTGAAATCGAGTTCAAATAATTTCAATCCGGCACGATTTTAGCATGACCTAGCCTACTTGGTGGCTTTTAGGCATTTTTTGTGCAATTGACCCGTGGTTGATTATTTTCAAGCCACAACATACATCTTTGATGCATTGACGACTCTCGATTGTTGTGAAAATTTCAAGGTTTTGAATATAGACACAGAGTACCAAAACGACAGAAAAATCGGTCTAGTATCAATCGACAAGAATCTTGCAATTAGGTGGAATCACCCCCACTTAATCACATGGCTCTATCAAATCGACCTATCTCCGATCTCTAATTGATTTTTAATTGTGCCATAATGACCCTTGCAGATTAACATAGTTAAGTAGTCGATTCCTAGTCGAATTCTCAAGTCTATTGCATTTAAATTCCTTAACGACTTCACTAGATAGATTACTTATCTCGTGAGTGGCCAACTCAGAGAGAAAAGCTATAGGCGCATTGATGAAAAGCCTAACTTATCCAATCGAAAACAAAACCTGAAAATCAGGATATCACAACTCTTCCCCTCTTATAAAAATTTCATTCTCGAAATTTAAACAATTACAAATCTTTAAGCAAAAAGGTGGGGGTACAATCGTCTCATCGAATCTTCACTTTCCCAAGTTACTCATTCAGTGCCATGGTGTTGCCAAACCACTTTAACCAACGAGATCGTCTTGGTATGCAGAATTTATTCTTTCTAATCCACAATCTGAACCGGCTTTCCACATACAACACTCTGCATCCACGTCTAATTCCTCAAGATTAAGCACATGGATTGGGTCAGGCTCATACTTCCTCAACATCGACACATGAAAGACATCATGCACTTGCGCCAACCTTGGCGGCAATGCAAGACGATATGCTAGGATCCCAATTCTTTCTAGAATCTCAAAGGGACTTACGTACCTCGGACTCAGTTTTCCCTTCTTATCAAAGTGCGAAGTACCTCTCGTTGGTGACACCTTCAAAAAAACGTAATCACCAACTTGGAATTCCAAAGGTCTTTGACACTTATTTGCGTAACTTTTATGGCGGTTGGAAGCGGTCTCTAATCTGTCTCTGATGACGGCAACTACATCCACTGACTGCTGGACTTCGTTCTCCAACCTCATCCCAACACACAAGCATTTTGCACGCTCTGCCATACAACGCTTCAAATGGAGCCATATGAATGCTCTGCTGGTAACTATTGTTGTAAGTAAACTCGACAAGATGAAACTGTTCCTCCCAGCTTCTCTTGAAGTCCAACATGCAAGCTCACATCATGTCTTCAAGGGTTTGAATCGTCCTCTCAGACTACCATATGTTTGAGGATGATAGGCTATACTGTACTGCAGCTTCATTCCTAAGGTAGTCTGCAAACTCTTCCAAAAGGCAGTTGTAAACCTTGGGCCTCAGTCTATTGTAATCGCCACTGGCACTCCATGCAGACGAACAACCTTATGCACGTGCAATTCTACATGCCTATCCAAATCAAAGTCCTTTCGTACAGCAATGAAGTGAGCCGACTTCGTCAATCTGTCGATCACTACCCAAATAGAATCATTACTCCTCTGACTCCTTGGTAAGCCTGTCACAAAATCCATTGTAATGTGTTCCCATTTCCACTCGGGAATCTCGAGAGGTTGTAGAACCTCTCGACTCACAATGCTGTGCCTTCACTTGCTAACACGTCAAACACTTGGCGACATGCTTGGTGATATCTTCCTTCATACTGGACCACCGATAATGTTGACACAAATTTTGATACATCTTCGTACTGCCAGGATGAATACTGCAACTACTACAATGAGCTTCTAATAAAATCTCCTCTTTAAGCTCTGCATCCTCAAGTACACACAATCATCCTCTGAACTTTAGTGTTCTATCTTCAAAAATCTGAAAATTAGTCTTTCTCTTATCGGTATCCTCTTGCGGGATTTTCTGAACATCCAGGTCTGTCAACTGAAGCGTCTTGATTTTGATCTGCACTTCCAGTTCAATTCTAAGGGTGGCCATAAGATTTGAAAGATAGTCTACCTCAAACTTGAAAACTGAATCTCGAGCTCCCTCGAGTAAAACCCATTCCTTAACCATCATCTGTGCAACTGAAGACTTCCGACTCAGCGCATCCGCGACCCTATTCACCTTTCCAGGGCGATACAAGATATCACAATCGTAGTCCTTCAGAAATTCCATTCAGCGACGCTGTCTCATATTCAACTTCTTATGAGAGAATAGATACTTGAGACTTTGATGGTTAGTGAAGATTTGGAATCTTTTTCCACACAAATAATGTCTCCAAATCTTCAGAGCAAAAATGATTGCTGCGAGTTCCAAATCATGCGTCAGATAATTCAGCTCATGAGGTCTCAACTAACGGGATGCGTATGCAACAATCCCACCATATTGCATCAACACGCAACCTAATCCTCTCAACGACGCATCACTATAGATCTCGTACCCTCCAGGATCAGATGGAATGGTCAGCATAGGTGCGGTAGTCAGCTTCTGCTTAAGCTCTTGAAACTACACTCGCACTTGTCTGTCCACACAAACTTCTCTTCCTTCTTCAATAGTCGAGTCAACGGCGATGCCAATGCTGAAAACCCTTCCACGAACCTTCTATAGTAACCTGCCAAACCCAAAAAGCTTCTAATCTTTATCACGGTTGTCGGTCTTGGCCAATTGATAACTACTTCAATCTTGGTTGGGTCCACGAAGATTCCTTCGCTTGAAATCACGTGACCTAAAAACGTTACACGAGGCAACGAAAACTCACACTTACTGAACTTGGCGTATAGCTCATGATTCCTTAGGGTCTGAAGTACCATCCTCAAATGTCTCTCGTGCTCCTCAACACTTCTCAAATACACTAGAATATTGTCAATGAACACGATTACGAATTGATTCAGGTATTCCTTGAACACCCGATTCATCAGATCCATGAAAGCAGCTGGGGCGTTCGTCAAACCAAACAGTATTACAGTGAACTCATAATGGTCGTATCGAGTATGAAACGCTGACTTTGGTATGTCCTCAGCTGATAATACCTTGTCCTTAAGTCGATTTTTGAAAATATCGACGCTTCTTGAAGCTGGTCAAACAAGTTGTCGATCCTCGACGGTGGATACTTATTCTTGATTGTCACCTGATTGAGTTGACGATAGTCGATGCACGGATACAACGAACCATCTTTCTTTTTCACGAACAAAATTGGTGCTCCTCAAAGTGATGCACTGGGACGTATAAATCCCTTATCTAATAACTTATACATCTGTACCTTCAGTTCTTTCAACTCAGACAACGACATCCAGTAAGGAGCCTTAGAGATTGGCTCTATCCCGAGTGCTAACTCGATCACAAACTCAATCTCTCTCTCTGGTTGCAAGCCTGGCAGTTCTTTCGGAAACACGTCTGAAAATTCTTGAACTACTGAGATATCTTCAATCTTCATCTCCTCAATTGTCGTATCCACGACAGTCGCCAGGTAACCTTAGCAACCCCCGTATAACAAATAGGTTGCCTCAAGTGACAAGATTAAAGTAATCGAGGGTCCTCCTCGACTTCCAATAAACTCGAAACTTTCACCCGCTAATAAGTTAAACCGGAATACTTCACGACAATAATTCATCACAACAAGAGGCTCCTTGAGCCAAGCTCCTTGAGGCAACTCTTTTCATATATGACATCAAACTTATACATAAGCGAAATAGTCAAGTCAACTCTAGTCAGCGATTCTCCTTTCTACTACTTTATTACAACGAACTGAAATTCTACAAATTTAACCAAAATTCCGTTGCGCTACTTTGATAAAATCACCACAAAAAACATTCTTCCCCTAATCGGTACATGGTTCGGTTCATTCATGTTCCTTTCACCATTCTAGTGGCATCCTATCTATGATAGTAGTGCCTGTGCTCCCCTAGACCTACGTGGATAGTTCCTCTCCTAATGGTCTGGCTGGCCCCATCCGTAACACGTTCTCGTTATACTGGGACACTGGGTTGGTCCATGCTTCCTTCTACAAACTCGACACTTGTCTAATGAGTCCTCTGCCTCCTATCAAGTGACAGCATACACCTGTCCTTGTGCTGGAGGTCTATTCATCATACTATGCGGTGCATTCTGCGACACACTTTCTTTGTTCTGTCCCATCGGCGGTGGTGGTAGTAGCAGCTACGGTCCCATCTGCCTGTGCGGATAATCCTTATACTGGTGGCCTTGCTAGCCGCATTTAAAACAAGCTCCCGTCCTTTAAAAACACAAGGCAAACCCATGCCTTTTCCTATAGGCACAACACACACCCTTCTGGTTGGGTGCTGACTTTCTAATCCTACTCTTTCGGTTGGGTGGAATAAGGCACCTTTCTTCTGACATCAGCCTCTTCCCCAATCGGTTGCTATCTCTTCTGGATCCGAACCTCGACCCCAACGCAATGGCTCACTCCCAGATCACATCTCAATGCTGGACCTCAGCAGGTGCGGCAGTAACGGCAGCCACAACACTTGCGGCAGCAGTGACAGCAGTAGTTGCAATGGCTTGATTCTATGCTTGTTGGCCCAAAATGCTTCCTAGAATCTCTAGCACCTAAACGATCCCGTCGAACCTAGGATCGCTCAATGTTGCTACACTTTCAGTACCAGCATGCAGCAGTACTCTTACACTTGTGCTGCCCTAAGCCGACGCTCTACCTCGGGTACCAACCCTCGTCAACATCCTACCCCGAGTGACAAATCCTAACAATCTCTTCCTAGGAGTCCTCTACTCCTAATCACTCATCTTGCAAGATTCTTACAGAACCTACTTTCCAATTCCACACAGAATTAGAAGTTGAGTGATCACACCAAACAATCCACCAAACAGCTATCAAACATATGCATTAGCATAAGATAAAGGTCGTTCTTACTAACTATCCCAAAAATTCATCACACCTTATCACTCCATATACTGACCAGCTCTGATACCACTCCAGGCGGAGATGTCACGCCCCGATCCCCAAGTGTGTGCATATCCCTCGGTGGTCGATTAACTTGCAACATCCCAGGATGCGTCGCCAACCCATTCATTTTAATGCGCATGCGGAAGCATATAAATAAATCCCCAAACAGTACAAAGATGAGATAGAAAAGCAGGACCACAACTTCACAACCAAAACAAAAATTTATACACAGCCAACTAGTTTATATACAAAAGTCTAAAAAAGACTGGTTCTCAAAACAAAGTTGTCCTAAGACTAGTTAGCCAGACACATTCGCTGATCCTTCGGTCTCCATAGGCTCCAGGGGCATCGGGTCCTCCACAACACCATTAGGAGGGTCAATTGCATCCTCACCTGTAGCATTAACTACCACATCAAGGATTTCAAAACCCCTAAGAGGACCCACCCTGAATCTATTAGGCCCGTAGCGAAACCACGCTCTAAATCGATGAGGCGCCCTTTGAGGTGAACCCTCTTTGACCCAGACAGTGGTCACTACCAACTCATAGACCCAGTGGCTTCTAGGATTGGGGTAGTTAAAAACCCGCTCGATAACCCTCATGGGCCAGCCAAAACGTTTTGGAGGAACCGTCATCTATGGACTTGAAAAAGTTGAGCCCACGACAGGGTGAGACAATGTCTCAGCAAGTTCAGCCCCTAAACTCCGACTAGGAAGGAAATACGCCTAAAGGCAGTCAATGCACACACAAGACAGAAGACTTACCTTACCTGAGTTCCTTCCTACACCTCAGTATAATTCATATACTCAATCAATTCGATTCAAACCATTGATCAAACGATCCACTCAATTCAATATAATTAATCGATACAATCACTGCTCACTTAAGCTGAAATAGATGGTTATAACTCACCCAAGTTGAGATACATAAATTGCTCACACAAGCTGAAATATATTATAGCTCACCAAAGCTTATATATATATATATATATATATATATATATATATATTGCTCACCAAAGCTTATATATATAAATATATATATATATATATATATATATTATAGCTGACGATTCACCATGTTAAAAAATACCCGATAAAAATAGTCTTGTGTGGGTACACGATCGGCTTGAGCAAAAAATGCGATATCTTTCTTTTCGAAAATCCCACTATATATATAGTGCATAAACACATTTTCGGTGTTGAAAACTAACGCCTAGTTTTTTCTAATTAAAATACCAAAATTACACAATTTTGAAATAAATACCCAAAATTACTATTCCCACTCAATTTGCATAAATTAGCACTCAATTAAATAAACCAAGCACACCATTGCAATCAACACGAAATTCCGATCACCGACTATCCCAATATAATTTTCGGAAAATAATAAATAATTAAATAAATACTAAAAATAATTAAATAAATGCAATTAATTACCAAAAATAGAAACTTAGGCCGGAAACGCTTAATTAAACGCCAAAACGGGCCCAAAAAATTTTTGAACCTATCTAGATAAATAGTACAACTTATCTAGTCTCTAATTAAGCCATTCTAACCACCTAACATGCAAAACCAAATAATTAAATCGCTCATTCATTCTAACTAACCACATAATCTCTAATTAGCCTAATCGAAATACCCCTTAAGCATCATTAACTCCCTAAGCAAAGTTTGGCAAGTAAACTCACTGTTTTAGCGATCCGGTGAGTCCACGATGACGGCGACGCGAAGATGAGCGATAAACCACCCTACGGCGACACCAAATGAGGATAGGATAGGCCTAAAACGGGCCTGAAGTCCAAAGAACCTTGCTAGTTGTTCGGTTCTGCTCCAAGGCCAAGCAAGTTGGAACGGCAATGGGAAAGGCTGAAATAGCAAGGGGATGGGTGACTAGGTGGGCAAGCAGGGCTACGATGGACCAAGCGGAGCTGGACAGCGGCGTAGGCGAGCTCGGGCAACGACCAAGGCTTTGACGGCGACCAGGGACAACTTAGGGGACGCAACGCACAACCGTTGTGCAAGACTTGTTCGTGACCCAGGATATGATTGTAACTCATGCATGAAAAAACATAACCAAACCAAAGAAAATACTTGTCATCATGCATATAAATAAGCACAAGTGAACACACATCCAAATCCAACAACGCAACATATCGCCTTAACTAAAAGTTAGGGATTCTACTTACTACTTAACAAAGTGGTGACAAATAGCCAGGAAACAGCCAAGCGAGAGGACGAGCGGGTAGGTGAGACTAAGAATGAAGAAGAGGACACAAGGAGGGAAGGAGGGGGAGAAACAAGCCAAGCTTGTGAGGATGAAGGGGTGGTGCTCTATTTATAAGCCCTTCCCTCATTTATTGCCCTAATAAGTGGTCCAATAAGCTTTATTAGAGTGGCCTAGTTTTCTTGAAGAGGTGGCATGCCTAATTGGATGGTGTTACACCTTAAGGCTTTAGGCTAATTATTGGTAACCCTTTTGTGCCTCCTCATTGGTCCACCTATGCTATGAGTAACCAAGGCATCATGACTTGGCCTAACTTGCTCTCCAAGGCAAATTTTATTGTAACTATTACCAAATCTCCATATGGCCACCTAAAAGGGTGAGTCATGGTCTTAATTTAATGCTCAAGATATGACCATTATGAGGTTGGATTTTTGGTCACATGTTTCTCATGACTTAAGTTGCTTGTTCTCCAAGCCAAATCTTATAATCAGCATTACTAAATCTCTATCTTGACACCTAAGTGGACAAGTCATCTCTTCATTAAAGATATAAATGCAAGCATGAGAAGGAAGCCGATGTAAGCGCGATCATTATTGGATAAGAGTTTCTCGTGTTCATCCACGATTGACTACACCATTCAGGCCGAGGTTTGTGGCGAATTCATGAACGAACAAAGCTAGACATATCCAACCTTGACCAACGTGGCTAGTGTCCTATCTTGGTCAATGCATGGCCAGGACTGGCCGAATGGGGAGCCTAGCTGACCAGGCTCAAGGCTGGCTTATGGCCTAATACGTGGTCGGGCTCGTGGCCTAGTGCATGATTGGGACTAACCGGTGCATGGCCAGGCCCATGGCCTAGCATATGGCCGGGTGACAGGGATATCGAGCGAATCGATAATCAATCCATGACTGATTCGTGATCCATTACAAGTGATCCACGATTGATTCATGCTGAGCATAATCAATCTGTGGTCAACCCTTGGTTGTCATGTGGCTGCATCGAATTAATCAATCCGCGATCGACACACGATCGCATGGATCAATCCATCAACCGTGACTAGTGCATCACTGCACAAGACCAATCCATGATAATCCATCAATCTGTGGCAGTGCGTGATCGTCTCATGACCTACCCTTATGGTCGAGCAGTCAATCCATGGTCGAATAGCTCAGGTCAACTTACGTAATCAATGTATCGAATCATTATCGATCCCTTGATTGATCCATAACCAATCCCCCAATTGGACCATGACTAATCCCTCAGTCATCCTTTCAATAGAGTTGGTCCATGATCGATCCTTAGATGAGTCCATGGCTGATCTCCACTCTCGGCACACCAATCCTCTGGCCATCTACCATGATCGATATAGGGGCCTGAATCGTGGATGTCACACTCAATATCATGAAAATCCTCATAGAAACTCTAATGACGTGCTCCATGATGGAATCAGAGTTTGTTGCTCTGGATAAAACTACTGAAGAAACAGAGTGGCTTCAATAGTTTTTAAAGGATATTCCATTGTGGCCAAAACCTATACTTGTGATATGCATTCACTATGACAGTGAAGTAGCAATTGCAGAGGCACGGGATGTGATATAAAACAATATATCTAGACACATTCATTGTAGACATAACACTATAAAGTAGTTTCTCTCAAATAAAGTTATTTCTTGACTTTGTAAAGTCAAAGAAAAATATTGTGGGTCCACTAATAAAAGGTATGTCGAGAGAGCAAGTGAACTGCACATTGAGGGGAATGGGGTTAAAAGCTTTAACTCAATAAAGAGATTTAAGATGGAAACCTAACATAGTGATTGGAGATCCTATGGTCTAGGTTCAATATGACACAAATTTTGGAAACTCTAATATGAGCACTGTCTCCTACTCCTATAATGCAAAAGCACTTCCTATAGCATTTTTAGGGTACACTGTGCATTTAATGATTCTTATAACTTGGATTTGAAAATCCTAGTAAGGTAAGGTATGATACTTTTGATAGGAATGCACCTATGTGCATGGTGCTGGCAAACTCTATTGAAATCTTCAAAGGCTCAATTTTCTAAAGTACTCATGATTCCCGAGAGGTTCGGGGCCAAAAGAATGAATGCAGCCGAGAACCAATCTTAAATTGGAGATACTCCATGTGAGGTCTATTTTCTGGGTCTACTTCAACAGTTGGCGATTCAAGGCTTAGTCCATCAACTAATTAAGTGAATCTAATAGGCTTTCACTAGAGAATGTTCAAAGAAAAAGCTACCTATCTTGATGTAGTTTATCTCTATAAGCACACTTGAAATTCTTCGAGTTTAAAAAAAAAAATGTTATGTTGAGCTATCAATATAGGGGATCGTTGTAATTATAGGTTATTATTGCCTCAACATTAGTACACACGTCCCTTCAGCTTTGGTGCAATAGTTTTATGATGCGTTAGTGGATGAAATAATGGATGTGTTAATGAATGCATCTCTTCCGCTCTTGTGTAGCAGTTTTATAGACGCATTGATGAAAGAATTAATGGACACAATGGACCATCTCTTCAGCTCTTGTGCAACAATCTAAGACGTATGTTCAGTTGACAATAATGAACTTTTGAGTCTTCTTTAGTTTGTGTGAGATAGTCATTCTAGATTTAAGAATTCTTTTTTGGAAATCACTCCTATAAGTATGCCGGTTTCTAGAAGTATTGGACAAAGTCATATTGATATAGTGTTAATACAAATAGATTCAAGGTGTTGTATCTTTGGACACATAGTTCGTGAAGCTATTTAGCATTGTTGGCAGGAACTAATTGCCTTAAGGAGATTCCGTTAGCTGTACCTCACCTCCTATTTAATTTTCAGTCGATTTTAATACAATCACACATTTATATTTGGGTTGTGATTCAACATCTTTATATGTGAAGATCATATAAACATTGGCTTGGTTGTTATAATATTTGTTATCGTTTTCTCAGAGTTTTTATTTATGTTTATATGTTCTGGTTCGTGTTTATATATTGTTCCAACAATTGGCTGATAGCTTATTAGTTTAAGCTTTTAAGTGAAAGTAAGCCCAATTAGATGGGGCTCGCACTTGTGCTCCCTCTTGATGATCTCCCTAGGTGAAGGTATCATACTTCTATTGCGTACTCCCAACAATCTTATATCTACAAAAGTTTCACTAACAATGCTCTTTTGGCCATCAAGAAGGTCAGGGAAGACAATCCTTTCAAGAAAATAGCAGAGAAACAGAATTTTCCTCATCGAAACCCACTTTGTCCGATTCAAGTCAGAAAGAAAAAGAAATCAAGTGTAACGAACTCACACCTTTAACTTGTATTCCTCATTTGCCGATTTCTATGCTCAATTGTTCTTGCTTCAACCAAGCCTCGCTTAAGTAAATTGATTGGTCATGCTATGAAGAAGAAGGATAGCAAAAATAATAAGAAGAAGAAGAAACACCTTTGGCCAAACGAACTATGCCTCTCAAGATACAACACCTTGAATCTCTTTGTATTATATGAATAAGACTTTGTCAAACACTTCTAGAAACCAACTATGACATCCACAGTTTTGGCCCTTGTCTCGATCGTGGTAGGCAACCAAGGGATCGGTACACATATAGTAGGGATCGGCCATGGATCGATCCAAGGATCAATCATGGATTAATCGGCCCAATCGAGAATGGCAACTAAGGATCAACTATGTTCAAGCAAAAGATTAACCATGGGTCAGCCACAGGATTGATAGTGAATCGATCCACCGATCACACAAGTCGATCAGAGTATTTGACCATGGATAGGTTGTTTACCTTGAGAATCAATCATGGGACAATCACACACCATCACGCATCGATCAATGAACAGTTATGGGTTGACTTCGCAGGATCATGCACTAGTCACAAATGATTCTACACGGTCTTTGTACTAACCGTGAACGACCACGGACTAATTCCATGCGACCGTGTATCGAGTTGAACCAGTCCACTGCACACAACCACATGACAACAAAGGATTGACTATGGATTGACTATACTCGAACATGAATCAGTCCTGAACCGACCATGGATCATTCGTGAAGGGATCATGGACTAGCCATGGACCCAATTCAAGGCCAGTCAATCGAGCCATGAACTGGCTCTGAGTGTAGCACCCTCGATTCCGACCTTGTAAGGATTGGCCATAAGGTCTTGAATGGATCAGCCATGGGCCATTAGCCACGGATCGATCGATTCGATTGGCAAGGAATCGCAAATCGGTCATGGTCTGACCGACCGATCGACCGACTGACCGGTCACGAACTGGTCGAGGTGTCGGCCGCAAATTTCTACCAACCATACCGATGGGATAAGATCATCAGCTCATAAGATGACTTTTTAATCACGAAGATTGATCATGGGATGATTTTGGATCGGTATATAATCATGATCAGTCATAGTGCCCGACTGTGGGTGATTTCACCCGGCTATGCACCGATACACGGACAATCCGACTTGATCAAATGCGATCACCTTCTAACCAAAAATTCATCATTCCTTACTTAATTCTTAGTGATCCAAAAGAAATCTTGAATTGGTGATGTCCAATCATTTATTGGTAATGCATCGACTATGAGCCATACAAATGGATCGGGTGTCGATCGGAATGAGCTCAAGGATAGACCCAACTATTCCGTCACTAATTCTAAGGTCCATGAGTGCCTTGGCTTAGTGCTAGGCCATGGGTAGCCTTAGGATTGGCCTTGAACTGACCGAAGGACAACCGACCCTTTAGGCCGACCATCTGTCCAAAGGAACGGTTCGGGCGAGCATGGGGCATGACGGCCAAACCTTAAGTGTACGTGATTCGATTTTTCAAGGTATACCTAATGATCCTTTCTTCGGCCCCAAAACCAACTTGGACGGTAGAATTCTCTAGACCGCCTTCTTGATGAAGAAAATGACAAAATAGAAGAAAACTTTAGAACACTCTCATTAATGAAGGGGGTGATGTGTCCTTTGACTTTTCAAAAATAATGATGAAGTCAAAAAAATCCTTAATGGATAAGATAAGGACGGTGCATATGTGACCCAATTGGAGAGCAAAACTCAAGCCCCTCATTATGACAGAAGAATCTAGATGCCGAGTTGGCAACTTTGATGGCATCTTATCCAAACTTCATTAAATGCTCATTAAATGTGGAGTACAAGTGGTCCAATAAAAGAGTGAACAGCGGGCCATCATCGATTATGCCTAAAAGCTAAAATGCCAACCAAGGTCTTTTAGCTTTGCCACCTCATTATTTTAGGTGCGATTATTGGACAAGTAGGCTTGCCAACTAAGGACCTTAAGCAGGATAATTGGAAAAATTAGAGTAAACCATTTGGCTTGGTAATGATGGCTTGAGATTTGTCTCGATAAAGAAGTTAGTAATTCATGCTTAGGTGTCCTCTAGACTCTTAGGCTATAATGACCCTTAAATATAGCCTTGGTTAACAAGGCAAGAGCCAACCAATTAGAAGAGGACATTAGGCATCAAAGGGGCTTATGTGTCCCTTAGGACCATAGGCGCATCATGAGCCTAAGTTAAGTCTTGGAGAGCAAACTAATAGGTGGTTCAATAAAAGATGGCAAGTGTTCTTTTAGGACCCTAGGCATGCAACCTTGCAAAATAGGATTGCCACTTTGATGCCATAGCCATGCCACTTTAAGAAACATGATTGGACCGCTTAGGGTGAGTTTGGGAACCACTTTTGGGGAAAGTCTTTAGGAAAATGCAAATACCTTTGAGTTAAAGGTGTTCTCCAAAATGCAACTGTGTTTAGTAAATTGTACTTTGAAAGCTCTTTGTAAAGTATTTTGAGCAAAATAGCGTTTGGGGAATTACACTTACAAAGGATCTTTGTGGGAAAAAAAAATTATCAAAAGAAAAATTAAAAATAAAGACCGGCAAGGGCAGCAGCCACCGGCGACCTCCGACGACCTTGGATCTGGGCCGGCGACGCCGTCGCGACCTCCGGCGACCCCGGATCTGGGTCGCTGGAGGCAGGTTTGGTCGGGCAGAGGTCGTGCGACCTCCGGTGACCAGATCTGGTCGTGCGGCGAGGTCGCACGGCAAGGTCACGCGACCTGATCTGTTCGCTAGAGGTTGCGCGACCTCGTAGTGACCAGATCTGGTCGCGCAGAGGCCACGCGGCGAGGTCGTGCGACCAGATCTAGTCGCCGGAGGTCGCGCGACCCAGATTTGGGTCACCGCAAAGACCTGTGACCTCCGGCGGCCGCCGAAGTCGCCCGACCCCCTGAGGCACGTGGCGTCCGGAGAAGATGAACAGTGCCCCTACAAGGAGCTCGCGGAGGAAGGAGCTTGCCGAAGAAGAAGAAGAAGACTGCCTGCCGCCCCAGATCTGGGTCGCAGCGACCCAACCCTCGGTCGCGCCACCCCCGGACGATCGCCGCATCCCTCTAGCACTCACCGGCCGCTCGCAGTCAGACAAAACCGAACCCCCCGGAGAAGATGAACAGTTGCGACACAAGGGCAAGAACCGAAAAAACAAAAAATTCGTGAGGACAATTTCGGAAAAAAAAAAATATGAACAGTGCCCTTGTGGGCATGCCGAAAAAGCCAAAAGCCCAAGGCAGGTCCTCCCCTGCCTTGGGCTTTCGGCTTCACAATGCTGGCATTTGGGGAATGGGGCCTCAAAATTTTTTGCCAAACGGGCTGGCATTTGCCCAAGTGCCTTTAGGCTTCAAAGGGGCTTTGGGAAGTGATACCCAAACGCACTCTTAAGATGAGTAATGATTAGCTTAATGCCTATAAATAGAAAGAGCTCCCATTTATTTCCACCACTTTAGCCCACTTTGCCATTCACGCCTACCCTTCTCCTCCTCCTTTCTCTCGCCTGCACACCACCAACCTTTCAAGTCATTCATGTTTGTTCTTGAGGTTTGCTGAAGTAAGTAAGATTCCTCCTTTTCCTTTAAGAGAGTAGATCCCATCGTTAAGGCTAGTTAAGTGCTCACCCATCAAGCTGTGGGTGGTGTGCGATATCTTTTGTTCGATCTTGCTTGCTATTGGACATAGCCGTGTGCTTTAGTCATTTATGTTCGAAATGAAATCTAAGTTCGTTCGAATTGATTTCATCGCAAGACAAAGTCGCTCTAGCCACAAAAACTTGGTTTTGGCATAAATAGGATGCCGAGTCCAAGTCTTGCCTAGTAGAATTGCCCAAGGCCGCAAGGTTCTAAGTTGATATTGAGGTGTGTCGATCTCAAGCCTTAATCAGTACGGGGATCACCAAATCCATAAGGTCATAGTAAGGCTTCAAGCATGCCAATTTCCACAGTTTAAATGGACATGGGGTGTTGAAGAAAAATCCCTTGGAGTTTTGAAGTTGACAAAACAGCCTCAACAGTATGGTCTAAGGACTCCAA
The DNA here is from genome assembly GCA_014182555.1 of Eucalyptus erythrocorys. NCBI lineage: Eukaryota > Viridiplantae > Streptophyta > Magnoliopsida > Myrtales > Myrtaceae > Eucalyptus > Eucalyptus erythrocorys. The sequence goes on along the minus strand of CM024598.1, from coordinate 21,670,097 downwards.
GACTTAGTCGGCTACGTCCGAAGTTGTCAAGGTCTAAAGGTTTTCAAAGACAATCGGACCCGAATTTCGGTCCGAAGTTTTTCCGTCGAAAGTCGTCAAAACTCAATTTCCGTCTAAAGACCTTCAAGACTCGCCGATCCGATGACTCTCAAGACCCAAATCTAAGTCTGAAGACAGTTCGCGATTTTTACAGGCTGGCCACAAGTTATTTTTATGGCTAAGGAAATTAAGATATTGGATTTCGTATTTCCTAATCTTAACCATGGAATATCTCTGGCTGTGATCAAGAGCTTGGAAGATTTGATTCTTCGGATTTTATCCGTTGAAGATCAAGATTATTTTTGGAAGAATCTAATTTTGGGAACTCAAGATCCCGATTGTATGGGCGAACAGATTGATGAGCTGCTGTCTACTTACGTTTTCGGGACAAGGAGATCACTTAAATTGATTCAGTCCAACGGGTTGATTGGATGAATGTTTTGGTAAGTGCCAACGGGTATGATGGCACGAAGGCTATTTAAGGTGGATCGACATTGCTTGGAAACAAGGAGAGACTGGTAGAAAAATCTTGATGTTAGAATCTCCAAAATCACTTGTTCTCTAAAATCTTTCATATTCAAATTGTGTATCAAAGAGAGTGAGATATAGTGCGAAAGCGTAGAAGGCCGTAGGAGAGACTGTCAATTGAAGAAGTCTAATCCGTCTCTTGTAACGGCACTCTTTTGCTACATAGTGATTATAGCCAGTTGGCTGCCCAGGCGTGGAAAGTGGACGTAGGCTTGGTCTAAGCCGAACCACTATAATCCTTGTGTCAATTCTCTCTTACCCTACTCTATTTACTTTATGAATACGTAATCTGTTTATTATTGATATATCTTTGATATCAACGTATTCCACCGCAAAAGATTCCAAAAGAATTCCGCAACAACCTATTCACCCCCCTCTAGGTTGATTCACTAGCCTATTTCAATTGGTATCAGAGCAGGTTGCTTATTTGTTAGAAGTGTTATTACTTCTTAAGCTAAAGATCTATGGCTAGTGTTTTGGCTCCAGGGTTAATTGAAGGGCAAAGCAATACCAGACCTCCCTACTTCGATAGCAAGGATTACAACGCATGGAAAAACAAGATGAAGGCGTTTCTAAGATCTAAAGATCCTATGGAATGGGATGTAGTGGAGAACAGAATTATTCCTAAAGCTACATCAAGCACAGGAAAAGAAATAGCTGATGGAGCAGATTACCACAAGCAGAAATTTCTAAAAGACATGCTCTTGATGCAAAGGCTATTTACTCTCTCTATTGTGCATTATCTCCTACCGAGTATAATAGAATTTCATCTTGTGAAACAGCCAAAGAAGTTTGGGACAGATTGCACGTCACCTATGAAGGAACAGATCGAGTCAAAGAAACCAAGATCAACATACTTCTTGGTCAATATGAAGCCTTCAAAATGAAGCCAGGAGAAACCATCACGGATATGTTCAATCGATTTACAGAAATTGTAAACAGCTTGGCATACCAAGGACAACCAATCTCAGGACCTATGAAGGTCAATAAATTGTTGAGAGGGCTCTCCAAAGATTGGAATCACGTCAAAACATCTATAAGAGAAACACGAGAGGATCATGCCTCTTTCGGTAGATGAATTGGTCGGCACACTTCAATCCTATGAAGTCGAGCAATTCAATGAGGAATTTGACACAAAAGGTAAGAAGTCAATTGCTTTAAAATCTAATGATGATTCTGATGTTACTGATTCGAAGAAAACTTGGATGATGAAGAATTGGCACTTCGATTAGAAAGTTCGAAGATTGAATAGAAAAGGCGGAAGATTCAACGGAAAGAAACAAAACAATCAAAGATTTCAAAGGAGATCAAATGAAGAAGAAGATATCGGCAAAGAAGTTGTTTGCTTTAAATGCAAGAAAAAGGGACACATTAGACCCAACTGTCCCTTATTGAAGAAAAAGAAAGGAAAACCTGAAAAGTTCAAGAAAGCACTCAAAGCTGAAACGTAGAGTGACACTAAATGTGAGGAGAGTGATGAAGAATATGCAAATATATGTCTTATGGCAAACTCAGACTCAGACTTAGACTCTAACTCAGACTCAGACTCAGACTCAAACAATGGTATCAAGGTTACCTTCAAGAAGAAAGTCAAGTGGTATTTGGACAGTGAATGTTCAAGACACATGACAGGAGACTCAAGTTGTTTTACAAAATTCTCTCATATAAAAGGAGGAAATGTCTCTTTTGGTGGTAACAACAAGGGTAAGATTATTGGTCAAGGAACTGTGATGATTGGAAATCTCACAATCAACAATATCTCTCTTGTTGAAGAATTGAACTACAATCTATTGAGTATTAGTCAATTATGCGATTCTGGATACAAAATCAATTTTCAAAAAGATACATGTTTTGGATCAAGCAATGATCTTTCACAGTCTTTTACTGGTCGAAGACATGGGAATATCTATTTGCTAGATATAAGGTCTGACAGTCCTCAATGCTTGATATCAATACAAGATGAAGTCATCATCGGCATAGGAAGCTTGGACATGTCAATCTGAAGCAAATTGCAAAAGTATCATCCAAAAGCTTGTTCAAGGACTTCCTAACCTCAAGTATCAAAAGCATGAATTATGCACTCCCGTGTACTTGGTAAACAGGTCAGAAATTCCTTTAAATCTATAAATCAAGTATCCACTAATCGTGTTTTGCAGCTATTACACATGGATTTATTCAGGCCAACAAGAGTTCAAAGTATTGGAGGTAAAAGATATTGCTTGGTTATAGTTAATGATTATACTCGTTTTACTTGGGTTTTCTTTCTTGCAAATAAATTTGATGCATTGATTCATTTTACTAAGTTTGCAAAGAAAATTCAAATTGAAAAAGGATATGCAATTTCGAGTATTAAAACTGACCATGGTGGAGAATTTGAAAATCATGATTTTGCCAAATATTGTGATGACAATGGTATTCAACATAATTTTTCATCCCCATACACTCCACAACAAAATGGAGTTGTAGAAAGGAAAAATCGTTCTTTGCAAGAAATGGCAAAAACTCTTTTAATCAAAAGTAATATATCACCTCATTTTTGGGCTGAAACTACTTCTACCGCTTGTTATATTATAAATAGAATTTTTCTAAGACCTATATTGGAAAAGACACCTTATGAACTGCTCAAAGGTAAGAAACCAATTGTTTCATACTTTCATGTATTCGGTTGCAAATGTTTTATCCTAAAGAATTCCAAAGTGATCGAATTGGTAAGTTTGAAGAAAAATTAGATGAAGGAATTTTCCTTGGCTACTCCATGACAAGCAAGCTTTCAGAGTCTTTAACAAACGCACTCAAATTGTGGAAGAATCCATGAATGTGAAGTTCAAAGATTCGTTACAAAATCGAGACTCAACCTGAAGATTTAGAGTCTCGGGCAAGTGTCTACAAATTCTCATGAAGAAAATCAAGCCTCGTACACCGAGCCTCAAACAAATTCAGAAATTCCAACTGAAGAAGAGCTTCACCAAATTGACAAATCAACTACAAATTGGAAGCAAAAGTCAAGTCATCCCCCGCACCTCATTATTGGCAATATTGATGAAGGAGTTCGTACTAGGTCTAAAAGACGAGAAGCTTCTAGTGCTCTTGCATTAATTTCTGAGATCGAACCAAAAATATAGAAGATGCATTGAAAGATGAAAGCTGGATCGAAGCAATGCAAGAAGAACTAAACCAATTCAAAATCAACAACGTTTAGGAGCTAGTTCCTAAACCAAAAGGAAAATCAATCATTGGCACCAAATGGGTTTTCAGGAACAAGCTTGATCAACAAGGAAAAGTGGTAAGGAATAAAGCAAGACTTGTAGCAAAAGGCTACACACAAGAAGAAGGCATCGACTATGACGAAACCTATGCTCCTGTGGCAAGGTTAGAAGCTATAAGATTACTTCTTGCTTTTGCTTGCTTTAAAAATTTCAGGTTATTCCAAATGGACGTGAAAAGCACATTCCTAAATGGAGTCATCCAAGAAAAAGTCTATGTGGAACAACCACCAGGATTTGAAGATCCTAAAAGACCAAACCTTGTTTTCAAGCTGAAGAAAGCCTTATATGGTTTAAAACAAGCACCCCGAGCATGGTATGAAAGGTTAAGCAATTTTTTAATTCAAAATGGCTTCTCTAAAGTGTATGCAGAACGAATTTGAGATGAGCATGATGGGAGAACTAAATTTCTTTTTGGGACTTCAAGTCAAACAATCAAGTGAAGGAACTTTCATCCATCAAGAGAAGTATGCAAAAGACCTTATTAAGAAGTTTGGAATGGAGAATTGCAAGAAAACAGAAACTAATATGTCAAGCTCATCAAAGCTGGATAAAGACGAACAAGGGAAGAGTGTAGACCAAAAGCTATACAGAAGTATAATCGGGTCACTTCTTTACCTTACACTTCTAGACCCGATATCTTGTTTAGTGTCCGCATTTGTGCTAGATTTCAATCTAATCCTAAAGAATCTCATATGTCTGCTGTTAAGCGTATCATTAAATATGTTGCAACTACATCTAAGCTAGGTCTATGGTGTTCTAAGAAAGGAGATTTTACTCTTCTTGGATATTCTGATGTTGACCTTGCTGGATGTAGAGTGGATAGAAAAAGCACTACAGGTACATGTCAATTATTGATAAACAAGATGGTGTCTTGGTTCTCAAGAAAACAGGGTACCGTGGCTCTTTCAACCGCTAAAGCAAAGTACATTACTCTTGGAAGTTGCTGCTCTCAAATTCTATGGATGCAACAGCAATTGAGAGACTTTGGAGTTGATGAAACACATATGGAAATCAAATGTGACAATACCAGCGCAATCAACCTCACAAAGAATCCAATACTTCATTCAAGAGCAAAGCACATTGAAATCAAGCATCATTTCATTCGAGATCATGTTCAAAGTGGAGATGTTGTAATTCAGCATGTAGATTCAAAGAATCAATTGGCGGATATATTCACAAAACCCCTAGAGAAGGCTCACTTTGAATCAATTTGTTCAAGACTGCGAATTGTGAATTTTGAAGATAATCAGACTCAAAATTAAAGTCTGAAGGTGGTTCAGACTCATCGCTAAGTCTAGAAGTGGTTCAGACTCAACGCTAGGTCTGAAGACAACTCAAACTCAAAGCAAGGTCTGAAAGTGTTTCAGACTCTACGTAAAGTCTAATTGTACTCAGACGCAAAGGTAAAGTCTGAAAAGGGTTCAGACTCAAAGGTAAAGTCTGAACATCCGTCGACTCGTTTATTTAATCTCTTTACGAATTTCTTTTTCGTATTCTCTCTTTAACATATTTTTGGTAATTACTTTTCAGTATTTCAAAATCTCTTTTCGCTCTTTTTCTGACATGCATTAATGGTAGTTTATATTTTCAAAAGGGCAGTTTTCTTTTTACGGTTTATTTTTGGCAGTTCTTTTCTTTTACTTTTTGGCGACGATTCGTATTCCGGTGATTTTTCTCTCACTATTTATACTCTCGAACCGTCACTTTTGCTCTCAGCTACTCCTTTGCGATTCATCCTCATACTCTTTCACTCTCAAAACCCTAAAAATTTCCTTTTGCCATTTTCATTTCGTCCCTTTTTCGCCACAAAGTTTCCATTTTTCCTCACGTTCAAGTTGAAACTTTGCTTGCTCTACAAGAATGTCGTCTCACAAGTCCTCCAGAATTGCCAGCAGGGGACCACAGAGACAGCAAGAGGGTCCTACAAGGGTGGACCTAACGGAGGAAGATTCGCCTCAACGAGAAGCAGAGAGTCAACATTCTGAGAAAGTTGTTACCGAAGTAGAACCAGTAAGAACTCTTAAGCCAAATGTTGCTTACGATCTCTATAAAAGGCTTAAGGATGGAAAGGTTAGCCTTAAGATGATCGAGGAGTATTTGAAGGAGAGGGGGTTTAGGAGTGAGTATGCGTTTTTGATGGAGATGGAGAAGCTAAAGGTTGTTGGTGAAGGCACTGCACAAGGACGCTGGAAAATATCTCAAGTGATCCACTTGAGAATGCTCCTGCTGAAACTTTAGATGATGATGAGAGACTTTTCTCTCATTTTGAACCTCGTTTTGGTGTGGCTGCTAATACTGTTTGTCCTCCGGGGAGCTTATTTCGGTCGAGGGAGCATGAACGAGTTTATACGAAGCTGTTGAAGAGGGGTATGGTCAATCCAAGGAGTGTGAATTTTGACTTCCTAGATTCGATAAGGATTAATCTAAGAGGGAAGTTTGCTAGGTTGCAATTGGAGAATTTCTGCATAGATATAACAGTGGCCCACTCTGAATTGGCGGCTTACTTTTACTCGAATCTATCCTTTTTGGATGCAAATCATTTGTCCTTTTCTTTCATGGACAAAGATTATGTTGTTGATGTTGACTTGCTGGCTAACATTATTGGTGTGGAAAGAAGGGGTTTCCAGCTAATCAAAGTCTCAACAGCCTATACAACATTGGATATTGTACGAGATAGAACTGTTGAAGACAAGATATCCTACACTAGGATGAATGCCACCAATGTTTTGTTGCATAAAGTTGTCATCAACTGCATCCGGCCAAAATCGACCTCGAAGACCGATGTTTCCAAAACAGAGGCAAAGCTGATGTTTGCCATCAACCGGGCGGACCTTTCTCACTTCCACATGTCATTCTTTTCCATATGTATAGGACAAAGTGGTGAAGGATAAGGGTCACCGCCTTATTCATCAATCATCACCAAACTTTTAGGCATTTTGATATTCAAGTTCCTGCATCTTTGTGCCTAACAAAGTTGAATTCGATGCTCGTTGGTGAGAAGATAGTGATGAAGATGAAATTTCTAGAACTGACTGCAGCACTAGAAAGGTTGAGGAGGGAAACACCTTCAAGGGAGATCCCCATTGCTTCATCGAAAAGGAAGGGCAAATAGCCCATGGCTGAAAAGAAAAGAAGAAAGATCATCCTGCAAGACGAGGAGGATGAAGAAGATGCCATGACTTTGTCCACTCTCTCTAGATTGAAGATCCCTGTAATCCGAGAACAAACAGGCCGAGGAGAGAGCGAGAAAAGAAGCGAGAGGAGAAGGAAGCAGAGAAACAAAGGAAACAGAAGGAAGAAAAAGAAAGGAGAAGAGAAGAGGAAAGGAAGAGAAGAGAAGAGGAAAGAAGAAGAAGAGAAGAAGAGAAGAAGAGGAGAGAAAAAGAGAAGAAGAAAGAAGAAGAGAAGAGGAGAGAAGAAGAGCGGAAGAACGAGAAGAGAAGAAGAGAGACGAGAGGAAAGCTGAAGAAGAAGAAAGAAGAATGAAGGCCGAGGAAGAAAGCAAAATGCAAGAGGATATGGCTGCTGCATTTGAGCCATCTTTTGCGGGGAAGAGACCGAGAAACATCCTCGTGCCGATATGGATGTTGGCGATGAATTTTCCACTCCACCCACTAGCATTCATTCAGGGGGAGTTGCTGCAGAACAAGGAACAATATCGCCACTACATTTTAGTGATGTGAGTGGGTCTGGTGCTGACCCTGAGGAGGTCTATGCATCCCACTTCCTAGAGCATGAAGAATCCTCACCTGCTGAGAAGGAAAGGGCTGAAAGGGAAGCTCCTAGTTTTCAAACCCATTCAGCTGGTTCAAGTGGAAGCAATGCTAATTCCACAGCATTCACACAGCTGTTGGATATTATGCTGGACTTGAAAAGGCAGGTTTTTGGGATGGACTTCGAAATGAGAGACTTGAAAAAGGCAATGCTGGGTACTTCAGTGAACATGCAAGAACAGATCAATGCACTAAGAGCACAAGTGGAGTCAAATCAGACCGGTGCGAGAATTAGCTTCAGTGAAGGAAAATCTTGCCAAACTTGACAAGTCGACCCAGAGCTTAGCAAGTTTCAACTTGTTCGTTTCCCTGCAGGCCCCTAGAAATTTTCAAAACTTTATCTCATTTCACTCTACCTCTTTGATGGGACAAAAAGGGGAAGAGTTGCGCAGATTTGATTACAGGTTTTGAAGATTTGAAGTTTTTGAAGCTGAGGAAGCTTCGAGAGTTTTTATTTTGATTTATTTTGAAGTTTTATTTTATTTTATTTAGACTGTTTTCATTTTGGATTTCGATTGGGTTGTTTGAACTTCTATGACCTTATGCTGATGTGATGATTTGGATTTAGACTTGTGAATTTGATTGCGGGATTATTATATTTTGTGAGGATAATTGTTATTGGACTAACACTGCTGTTTTTGCGATATAATCCTCAAAATATATATAAGTTTTCCTTGCAGGTTTTTTAATTCACAAATCTGTCGAGGGTTTTGTCACCATCAAAAAGGGGGAGATTGTTGAAGAAAAATCCCTTGGAGTTTTGAAGTTGACAAAACAGCCTCAACAAGATGGTCTAAGGACTCCAAGACTCAGTCGGCTACATCTGAAGTTGTCAAGGTCTAAAGGTTTTCAAAGACAGTCAAACCCAGAATTTCGGTTTGAAGTTTTTCCGTCTGAAATCAGTCAAGACTCAATTTCCGTCTGAAGACCTTCAAAACTCAGTTTCAGTCTGATGACCCTCAAGACCCAAATCTAAGTCTGAAGACAGTTCGCAATTTTTACAGGCTGGCCACAGATTATTCTTATGGCTAAGGAAAGTAAGATATTGGATTTCGTATTTCCTAATCTTAACCATGGAATATCTCTGGCTGTGATTAAGAGCTTGGAAGATTTGATTCTTCGGATTTTATCCGTTGAAGATCAAGATTATTTTTGGAAGAATCTAATTTTGGGAACTCAAGATCCTAATTGTATGGGCGAACAGGATTGATGAGCTGCTGTCTACTTACGTTTTCGGGACAAGAGATCACTTAAATTGATTCAGTCAACGGGTTGATTGGATGAATGTTTTGGTAAGTGCCAACGGGTATGATGGCACGGAGGCTATTTAAGGTGGATCGACGTTGCTTGGAAACAAGGAGAGACTGGTAGAAAAATCTTGATGTTAGAATCTCCAAAATCACTTGTTCTCTAAAATCTTTCATATTCAAATTGTGTATCAAAGAGAGTGAGATATAGTGCGAAAGCAAAAGAAAGCTGTAGGAGAGACTGTCAATTGAAGAAGTCTAATCCGTCTACTGTAACGGCACTCTTTTGCTACATAGTGATTACAGCCAGTTGGCTGCCAGCGTGGAGAGTGGACGTAGGCTTGGTCTAAGCCGAACCACTATAATCCTTGTGTCAATTATCTCTTACCCTACTCTATTTACTTTATGAATACGTAATCTATTTATTATTGATATATCTTTGATATCAACGTATTCCACCGCAAAAGATTCCAAAAGAATTCCACAACAACCTATTCACCCCCTCTAGGTTGATTCACTAACCTATTTCATGGGGATCGTCAAAAAAAAAATGGACATGAGGACTTTGTGCTTAGCGTTGAATGAAACCGTGAGCAGAGGGTCATTCTCGATACATGTGTAATCACATTGGGATTGGAGCCGAGGTACGTCAGGCTTGGGATCATCACTAAAGCGAGGTGTACCCAATCCTCGAGATCTTGGATCGGTATTGAGGCGTATTGTTTCCAAGCTTGTCCGATGCGAGGATCGGTGCTAAGTGATTGATTTAAGTTATGGACTAAAGATAGTTCTCGACATATTTAAGAAACTCATGAGACGAACGATTGAATGAGCACGCCTTCGGGCCATGTATTCACTAAGAAAAAAGATAAGATTCGGCTTGTATTATGCATTTATGCATACACTTAAAGAGAAAAAAGCATTCATCACCTCAAAGCATTAGCGGCGATGCCTCGTTCATTGAACGGGATGCCTCGATTGAGCCGGGATGTGGGTCGTCTCAGACCTTGCAATTGAACTTTATCCCCCAAATATCTTGAAACTTTTTATTTTACCTTTAAATACAAAGGCCCTGGTTAAGCCGAGATGCCTAGGTCTTGAACTCGGAAGCCTCGAAAAGCTAGCCCCGAGAAGCCTCAATCGAACCGAGATGCCCTGGTCAAGCCAGGAAGCCCAGCAAGAAGCTGGAAGCCTTGGTCAAGTTAGGAGAGCCTGGTCGAGCCGAGACGACGCTTAATGAATTTGCATGAGTGCCGGTATATACATAAGAATGATATGTTGATATATTTATTAATAAGCCAAAGATAAATATGCATTGAAGCATGTTGTGATGTACATTTGCATGTAGTCAGGGGTAGCAACAAGTTTGCTATTAATCTGTCATCAACACTATTTGCGAGTGTTGTACTTACTAAACTTCGATGATGAGATGCTTTCCTAATAGAGAACTAGGAATTTTACTTATTGAGTTCTTCAAAACTCATCCTTCATCTTTCAGTCTTGTAAGCATAAAAGTCTCACGTCAGTTTTGGAAGCTGCAATCATGCTAGAGGAGATAGGATTTCCCTTAGCCTATGTAGAAAACTTGTACTATTATGTAAAAAGAAAATAGGGCTGGTAGAGAAAGGGCTTATAAAGGTACTGTTATAATATAAACTAGTGTGTTTTGTGCGTTGTTTGTCCTAATCTTCCAGCTATTGTTTATCCGATGAGTTGTTTAGTCACATTTCCGCATGTGAATGATAACAATATAAAAAGAATCGGGACAGCGACGAGCCTGGGACGTCGTAAAAATAACCCCCGTCACTCATGACCCTAGAGATGGAGTTGGGGTTGTGACACTGAGCCTAGCCGATCCTGGCCATGAGCTAGGCAGGATAGGCCACCCACCTAGTTACACCAATCAAGCTCAGCTACATCTAGCCTTGTCCAATCATAATTTAGCCACGTACCTCAATTCGAATAGGGTATTCAGTCTTGGATAAACACAAGAAGCTCACATCCAATAGTGCCGGCACTTCCATTGGCTTCTTCCTCGTGCTTCCATTAATGTTCTTTGGAAGCTAGTCATTTAATAAGGGGATGACTCACCTACCTAAGTGGCAAGAGAATAGCTTGACTCTTGATTGCATTAATGTTCCTTGGAAGTTAGAAATTTAAGAAAGGGGAATGAGTCACACGCTCATGTGGCTATCTTGGAGAACAAGTGGTCCAAAGTCCAAGCTTCTTGATGATCAACATGCAAGTAATTAAAGAAGTGGGTGACTCATAAGCTTATCTCTCCCTATAGAAGTATGGTCATCATTACACTAAAATGAGCCTTGGAGAACAAGTAGTCTAGCATCTAAACTTCATGATGGCACCAAATCTAAGCAATTAATAAAGGGGATGACTCATAAGCTTAGGTGTCTTTATAGAAATATGGTCATTATTACCCTAAAGTGAGCCTTGGAAAGCAAGTTTAGCCAAACTATTAATTGCAAGATGACTCATTATATGAGTGGTCTGATGAAAAGAATGGCAAGTGTCTTCTAAGGCCTTAGGGTGTCAATTCATCAAAGTGGGCATGCCACCTCTTTAAGATAGGTTATGGGTTCTTCGTTAAGGTAATGTATCACAACTAGGTGGACCAATAAGAAAAACACAAATTAGACCCCAATTATTTCTCTAGAATTCTAAGCACCACTTAATCAAGATCGAGCGCCACCTCTACTCAAATAGCCTTGCCACCCAAAGACAAATTATTAGATTATTTGTAAAGGCCGTCATTGAGATTTGGCCTATAAATAGAAGCACCACCCCTTCATTTCCCCAACCCTTGGCTCATTCCTCCAATTCCTCCCCCACTCTCTCTCAACCACTTCCGTCCTCGTCACTTGCTCGTGCCGTTTAGCCACCACACGGCCATTGGCCACTGCTTGAAAAAAGTGTTGAAGAAAAATCCCCTGGAGTTTTGAAGTTGACAAAACAGCCTCTACAAGACGGTCCCGAAGATTCCAAGACTCGGTCGATTACGTCTGAAGTTTTCAAAGTCTAAAGGTTTTCAAAGACAGTCGGACCCGAAGTTCGGTCCGAAGTTTTTCCGTCTAAAGTCGGGCCAAGACTCGTTTCAGTCAAGACCATCAAGACCCAAATCTAAGTCTGAAGACAGTTCGCGATTTTTACAAGCTGGCCACAGGTTATTCTTATGGTTAAGGAAAGTAAGATATTAGATTCTATATTTCCTAATCTTAACCATGGAATATCTCTAACTGTGATCGTGAGCTTGGAAGATTTATTCTTCGGATTTTATCCGTTGAAGATCAAGTTTATTTTTGGAAGAATCTAATTTTGGGAACTCAAGATCCTGATTGTATGGGCGAACAGGATTGACGAGCTACTGTCTATTTACGTTTTCGGCGATAAGGAGATCATTTAAATTGATTCAGTCCAACGGGTTGATTGGATGAATTTTTGGTAAGTGCCAACGGGTATGAAGGCACAGAGGCTATTTAAGGTGGATCGATGTTGCTTGGAAATAAGGAGAGACTGGGTAGAAAAATCTCAATGTTAGAATCTCCAAAATTACTTGTTCTCTAAAATCTTTCATGTTCGAATTGTGTATCGAAGAGAGTTACGTATAGTGCGAAAGCAACAGGAAGCTGTAGGAGAGACTGTCTATTGAAGAAGTCTAGTTCGTGTACTGTAACAGCTCTCGTTTGCTACATAGTGATTACAGCCAGTTGGCTGCCAGCGTGGAGAGTGGACGTAGGCTTGGACTAAGCCGAACCACTATAATCCTTGTGTCAATTCTCTTTTATCCTACTCTATTTACTTTATAAATACGTGCTTTATTTGTTATTGATATATCTTGGATATTAACGTATTCTACCGCAAAAGATTCCAAAAGAATTCCGCAACAACCTATTCACCCCCCCTCTAGGTTGATTCACTAGCCTATTTCAAAAAGTAGTGAGCAAAATTCCTAACCCTTGGCTAAGGCAATATGTTACATTGTTAGATTCAGTCGTGTGCTCATTCGTGTATAATCCTGTGCATGATGAGGATTAATTTTGAATGGTTTGCTCATGTCTTGTATTCTTAAGTACGATCACACTCCGAGTTACAGACGAGTCTTGCTCGATTTTGAGATCAGCGTTGAGACGTGACAAGTCGAGCCTTGCTTGGCTTTTGATTGGTATTGAGGCATGTTAATTCCAGTCTAGCTTAGCTTCGAATCAGTGATTAGGCATATCGGTTCAAGCCACGAGTTTCGTGCCGTGCTCAACATTTAAGTAGTTATGATGTCCTAGGACATGGCGCACACTTGCATAAACACGCCTTCAGGCCTTGTTTGCATCAGCTAAGATAACAAGATAACGAACCAAATTGTTTGATTCATGATGTGTGGTCACATAATGGAAAGATAAATGCCATCTACACGTCTTGGCTACACCAAGAACAAATCCTTGAGGGAGATGGTCCAAGAGCACGCCCCAAAGAGGACAATATCAAGTTAGGATGACAAATGGTCTAGGAGCATGCCTTTATCCCAAATGACATGTTATGTTGCCTTGTTCATGAGAACAGGATGCCCAATGGATTTCGGATGCCCGATAGAATTGGGATAAACTGATTGGTTTCGGTTAAGTTAATAAATCAAATTCCGTGTAAATGTTTCTATGTTTTGTTTTGACGATTTTGATAATGCTTGCATCACAAGCCGAGTTGTTCACACGCACATAGTCAAGGTAATGCAATGGATTTGCTATTGATCTGTCATCAATGCCTTAACAAGGTTGAGATTCACAAGTTTGATTCGATGACGAGATGTCCTCCTATCCGGGGATTAGTGATTTTACTTACTAAGTATTCAACTCACCCCATTGTTTTTGCTCAAATTTGTAATTATGGAAGTCTCACCCCTTTAGAACCAAGGCCACACTAGAGGAGATAGGAATCCCCTGGCCTGCAACCGATGGAAAATTAATGGAAATAAGGAAATGTCCATAGAAAATGGCTTGTTAATATATTGATAAAATATAGTAGCAATATGCTTTCTGTAGTGTTTTCCTAGCTGCTTGATTGTTGCATTGTCTGGAAGATGGTTGTTTGTATGCTTCCAGATGTGCATAACAAAAGATAAAAAGACACAAATTGACAATGCGCCTGGGGCGTCACGACAATATCCCCATTACACTAGCACACTTAAAGAAGCGATTTTCCCAAAACGAATTCTTAAATCCAAAATGACTCCATCTCACATGAACTAAAGAAGACTCACAAGTTCATTATTGTAAACTAAAGATAAATCTTAAAACTATTGCACTAGAGCTGAAGAGATGGTCCATTAATTCATCGATTAATGAAACCATAAAGCTACTGTACGAGAGCCGAGACATGCATCCATTAAAGCATCCATTATTCTCCATTAAAATGTCTACAAAACTGTTGTGCGAGAGATGAAGAGATGCATCTAATCAACACATCCATTAATTTATCTATTAACGTGTCATAAAACCGATGCACCAGAGCTAAAGGACGAGTGCATTAACATTGAGGCAATAGTAACCAGAGCTGAAGGGATGCGTGAATCTATTCAATTTTCTATCAATTTTATTACATCAAACACATTTGGATTTGGATTGTGATTCAGCATCTTTATATGTAAAGATTATATAAACATTGGCTTGGTCATTATTATATTTGTTATCGCTTTCGCCAAAATATATATATATATATATATATATATATATATTTTTTTTTTTTTGGTTACAACAAATAGTATTGTGTTTGTCTATTATTCCAACAATTGCCTCATATCTCATTAGTTTAATTTTTTGAGTGAAAATGGGCCTAACTGGATTGGACTCAGACTTAGGCTCCTTATTAGCAATCTCCCCTATTGAAAGTATTAGGCTGCTATTGTATGCTCCCAACAATCCTATATCTACAAAAGTTTCACCAATGATGCTCTTTTGGCCATCAGGAAGATTGGAGAAGACAATTCCTTCAAGAAAATAGCAGAGAAAACCGAAGTTTCCTCATTTGGCCATCAAGAGGATTGGGGAAGACAGCCCTCAAGAAAATAGCCGAGAAAACCAAAGTTTCCTCGTCGAAACCCACTTCATCCAAATCACAAGTCAGAAAGAAAAAGAAATCAAGTCTATCAAAGAAGAAGAAGACGGCATTGTGGATCAACATTGCTGTCTGGCTAAGTGGAGCCAAATCATACAGCTATTGTTCCAGTTCCGTTAGCTACATCCGAGACTCTGATTCTGACTTCCCAGCCCGAACAAACAGAGATGAGGCCCTCCAGCACCGACAACCTTTCTGTAGGTACAACCGATCCTGTGTCAGTCGAGATCTCATCTCGATCCAAAAGCTAACATCTAATGGAGTGCTGAAGGTTCACAGGGGTTGTTATGAATACCACCAGCATGGATGATAAACAACGTAGTTGTAGATGAATCAGTACCAATGGTACTATCAACCATTGTTGCCCCCTTAGCATAACTAGCTTCCCCTGCAAAATCCGCAAAGGTCACATTGGACGGCATGATCTCATCATCATCTCCACCTAGTTTCTTGAAGAACTTACATGGCATTAGGTTCAATGTTGATGATGAGGTCATCTTCTTATTAACTCACTTCGAGGATACCATGAAAGCTGTTGGCTAGGCTTGCACCATATTTATTTTCAAAGGAGGTATTGTCCCAAGTGCGATTTGCTTCTTTTTTATCAAGCACAGCTTCTTGGACAGTTTTCTTCTTTCTTTTCGCACGCCTGACCTTCCACTTGCCTCCTCCAAACCAGATTCTTTGATTCCCCAAATTTTCGTGGCTTGGAATTTTGTGCTTAAGGTTAAGGTCGATCCATTTGCCACTTGAGCATTCGTGTCTGTCTCTGCATCCTCCTTTTCCACGTTTGAGTAAGCTTGCCCCCTGGTGTATCACCTACTTAGATTAATTTTCCTTCTAGTGGATTGAAGGCACCTTACAGGTTCATCAGCGTAAAGGGCCGGGATCTTGAGTTGGTGAAATATCTTGATCATAATCCACCCCTTCTTCATACAAACATTACAACTGAGTGGCTTTGAATCTTTCACACAATTGTCAAACTTTCCTCTATGCTGACCAAGTGTTCCTACAGCAGGGTCATCTTCTTTGCACTGCTGTTTCAAGGATTTCTTTTGGATTGGTCTTCTCCCTGGGATGTCAATTCAATCAAACACACTTGATTGTCGTGCTTCGTACACAAAGTGTATGATCATAAGTAACTCTTCTACCTTGGCCTACTTGGCAATTCACTTTCATTTTACCTTTAACTAAGTCATAGTCCATGTCAATATCTCGCCTGCATAGTTGACACAGATTCTGATGCTGTCCTCTTTTGAATATAACCGATACCATCCTGAACATCTATGGAAATTAATCAACGTCAACTTCATTTCCTTTTCCCTTGTCATCTGCAGACTTGATTTTTCCTTACCGTATAGCTTCAATATTGGCCGCATTAATAGTGCAATTTACAATATCTACTGTTTACTTTATCTTCTATACTTGGGATGATTTGGCCTTCAATTAATTTTGTTAAGTTGTCTTTCATAAGCAAATCAAAGATTTCTTGTGGCTTACTGATGTCAAAGGAGTAAATTTTTGTGTCCTTAGCCCTGCCCATTATTTTTTCTTCTTACTCTTGCAGGCCTCAATGATGGACACGCATAAGGCTTATCAAACACCATTTTGGCCACAGCTCCTTCCGTGTTTTCATCAAAATCTATGTCACCTTTCGACTAATAGTTGTCGACTAAAGCCACATTTTATTATATATATATATATATATATATATTATTATTTTTTTTGGTCAGAAAGGAGACTAAATATATTCAAGGAGGGAAAAAAGAACAACCCTTCACAAGGGCATCAGTACTTAACAAATCCAACATAACTTGAGGAGGGTAAAGAAGCCAAGAGGGAGGAAGAACGCCTCGATCATGGGCCTTCGCGGCCCAGTCCGCTAGGGCATTTGCATCTTGTCTTACATGCTGTACAGAGAGACAAGGAAAACAGGACAGCAAGGCGTCAATTTCTTCGAACAGGGCACGGCAGCTCCAAGGCGGTGAGCATCTCCGATGGATGATCTCCACAAGCGTGATGCAGTCAGATTCGAGAACCAGGTGAGATCCAACCTTACTCTGCTGATGTAAAAAGCGAAGAGTCCACAGAAAAGCCAATGTTTCGGTCTCGATCACTGAAGACGCTTGAACGGTTCGTGTGAAACCATCAAGCATTCTGCCCGAGTGATCTCGAACAATACTGGCGATAGCACCCATATTTGTTGCCGTAGGAAACGCTCCATCCATGTTTACCTTAATAACCCCCTGTAATGGTGGTTGCCAGATGCGATTAGGGTTCGGTTGGCTTCCACCCGACTTGGATTGCTGCTGATCAGCTCTGATGGACAACTGAGCTAAAGATAAAGCGGAATCAACAAGAAGATCCGGACGTGTAGATTGACTACGGAAGATGAGATGATTCCTCGCTTTCCAGATCAGCCATAAAAGGGATGCAATCAACTCAAACGCAAGTACTGTCCTCTTCTGAGCTATAAACCGCATGAGCCATTCATCAATTCTGCAAGTGGTAGATCTCTGAATACGAATCTGCACTTTGGGATCCTTCCATATAGAACTAGTCCATGGGCAAAACAGAAATAGGTGTTCAGGAGTTTCAGGGAGGTTAGATGAGCAGAGTCTACAGCAAGGGTCGGAGGTGATTTTTCGCCGGAAAAGATTATCTTTAGTTGGTAGGGCATTTTGACATAAAGACCAGAGAAAGGTACGAAGTTTTGGAGCTGTCTTCATTTTCCATATCTGTTTCCATAGCGTTTTAGGAGCTTTATAGGAAGAAGAGGCCTGTGAAACTACCTTGGCTAATGCTCGCTTGATGTGCTGATATCCACTTTTAACAGTATACCTTCCATCTTGTGTCTCTGTCCAAATAATTTTGTCTTTTGTAGTTGCTGTCCAGAGCTTAATAGATAGGATTTCAGTAACTATTTGTGGCGGAAATGTTTGATTCAAAAGTTCGACATTCCATTCATTTCGAGTGGGACTTAAAAATCCTTTCACTAACTTCGGTTCGTCCCTGTTTAAGGGTCCTCCAAGAGTTCCTACTTTCAGCCATTTATCCTCTCTGGTTCTAATCAATGTGCCATTACCCACAAACCATTGAAGCTTATCCGATATAGAATCTCGACCTATAAGCAAACTTTGCCATCCCCAAGAAGGACGATGCCCCTTTGCAGCTTTCCAGAAACTAGTTGACTAAAAATAAATAGCTTTAAACAAACTACTCCATAGAGATGAGGGGTTCTGGATCAATCTGCACGCTTGCTTTCCCAATAACACCTTATTATAAGAGATTAAGTCCTGAAAGCCCAGTCCACCTTCTGCTTTACTCTCTTTCAGGATAGGCCAGCGTTTCCAATGAATACCTGCTCTATTACTCTTATTTTGCCACCAAAACCGAGCTATTTTCTGTTCAATTGATTTGCAAATCGAAACAGGAACTTTGAAAATCATCATAGCGTACTGTGGTAATGCCTGAACCACTGTCTTCAACAGAATTTCTTTCCCCCCTTTAGAAAGTAATGATTCTTTCCAACCCTCCAGCTTAGTATTAACACGGTCAAGAATCCATGCAAACATATCTCGTTTAGTAGCTCCCCAATCTGAAGGAATCCCAAGGTACTTTCCTGTTTTGTTCAACAAAGGAACCCTCAATTCAGTAGATAGGCTAGTTTGTAGGGTCTGAGGACGTAAGTACCAAGGAACAAACCAGATTTATTCCGGTTTATTTCTTGACCAAAAGAGCTAGGCAATACCGATTCAAGATACTTGACAGATTTTGACACTCGCGAATGCGACCATCAATGAAGAAGATAGCATCATCCGCGAAAAATAAATGAGATAAAGTTGGATAGCACCTGTTAAGTTTAATTCCGCGAAGATTGCCCATAGCTATTGCTTGCTGGATTAGGTTGGAGAGTAAGTTAGCCATCAAAATGAATAAGTAAGGAGAAAGGGGGTCTCCCTGTCGGAGTCCCCGCGAGGGTTGAAAATAAGATAGAGGTTCACCATTGAACTTAATACTTAACGACGTAGTTCTAACACACTCCATCAGCCACTTCACCCAGCAGTCCTGAAAGCCCATTCTACCAAGATAATCATGTAAAAAATCCCACTCCACCCTATCATATGCTTTTTTCATATCCAACTTTAGAAGCCCTTGAAAGCTTTTCTTTCTATTGCGAATTTTCAACTGATGCAAAACCTCTTGAACTATCATTATGTTGTCTTGGATTTGTCGTTCGAAAACGAATGCACTCTGTTCTGTTGATATTAACTCCGGCAGCCAAGGTTTCAAGCGATTTGCTAATACCTTTGAAATAATCTTATAAATGAAATTACATAAACTGATAAGGCGAAATTGGTCTAACCTCTCCGGATTAGGAATCTTGGGAATAAGAGAAATTACTATTCTGTTGATTTCTGCTGGCATCTTTCCTGTGATAAAAAACTTATTAACTGTTGTAAAAACATCTTCCTTGATAATATCCCAATAATGATGGTAAAACAGTCCATTTAAATCGTCGGGTCCTGGTGCTTAAGTGGCTCCTAATTGAAACGTCGCTTTCTTGACTTCCTCTCTCGTTAACGCCACTGTAAGGTGCTGATTCATTTCAGCTATAACTGTGCAGGGACATTGGCTTAAAACAGGTTCGTAGTGTCGCTGGCCAGTTGAAGTATAAAGCTGCTGAAAGAAAGTAAGAGTCTCTTTCTTCAACTGTTCTGGTTCTCTTATCCATGAGTCATCTGCATTTTTTAACATACTGATTCTATTTCTTTTACGCCTCTGAACTGTTGTGGCATGAAAAAATTTGGAGTTTCTGTCCCCCCACTTCATCCAATTAATCCTTGAACGTATACCCTAGTATTGTTCTTCTTGTAACCAGATTTTCTGCATGTTTTCCTTTAGAGAATTAATCTGAGTTTGATCGACATACCCTGCTGGCCGATTAATTTGATATTGAAGCTACTGCTGCAAGAGGTTTAATTGTATATGCCCTGCTGAAAAGGTGGACTTACTCCCCTTAGCCAATGCAACAGATGTTGCACGAAGTTTCTGAGAAATGGTGGAGGTTTGAAGCGACAAGGCGGACCAGGCTTCCAGCACAACACCTCGGCATTCATCATGATCGAGCCAGAAAGATTCAAAGGTAAAACTCTTCCGCCTTCTTGCTGGGTTAATATGAGTCGATAGAATAAGCGGACTATGATCCGACCTAATAGTAGGCAACGCAACAACTTCTGCATCTGGATACGTTAAATGCCAATCTAAATTACACACAACTCGATCCAATCGCTCCTTAACATTATCCGGTCCACTTCTGTTATTACTCCACGTATAGGCACAACCTTTAGTCTCTAAGTCCATCAAATCACAGTCATGTAGAAGTTCCCTAAAAGAGTGCAGTCTGTAGGTCTCAGCTGGTCTCTTTCCAACCTTTTCCCGGGATGCAAAACCTCATTAAAATCCCCTATGCATAACCATGGATGAGCGATAGAGTGGCTAATTTGTCGCAGTGCTGACCAACACACCTGTCTTTGTTGATAAACTGCCGAAGTGTGTAAACAAGTAAGACGCATGGATATGACTCCTCTAGCTTCCGAACAGAAAGTGTCAATATAGCTGGATGAATTAGCCAAAATAGTAAGTGAGATAGAGTCATTCCAGAAAAGAGCCAACCCACCAGCCAAACCTTGAGGATTTACAACAAAACTCTTAGAGAAATTAAGCCTACGCTGGATTTGTTGTAGAAAAAGTTCTTGATTCCGAGTCTCCATCAAAAAAACGATATCAGGCCTTTCTCGAGCCACCGTGGCCCTCAGCTCACGAACTATCAAGGAATGGCCCAATCCCCGACAGTTCCAACTGTATATTTTCATTTGTCAAGGGGTGGCTTCTTAGGGCAAGCCACCTCAGCCCGCATGCTAGCCCCTTCGGCCAATAACACTGGAGTTTCCATAAGATTTCTCTTATCCAGTCAAGCCCATGATCCAGCTTCGATCGCGTCGAAGATGGGATTCTCCAAAAGGTCAGCGTCGTCAAGGGTATCAAATAGAAGAGACTTCGATTCAACAATATTCAGCTTTCTCTGCTTCTTGGAAATTCCATCCTTAGGAGGTATGCGCAAGTTCTTAGACTTTTTCAGTTTAGGGGTGGGAATTTCTGAACTTTGAATTCCTTTCATTTTCTTAGCTGCAGGAATCAGAGCAGTATGATGTGCATATCCCAGAGAAGACCCTGGCTGAGGTATGTTCTGTTCACCCCCCTGGGTTGGGTGAATTTGTATATCTACTGAGGATTAGGAATGGTCCCTGCAGGAGTGGGCGCCGGGAGAAACAAAGGGAGACGGGGAATCTGGGATGGTGGGGTTTCTGGGACACGCTCCTCAGGTGGAGGTGGAGGTGGCTGAGGATCATAAAAGGTACGCCAATAAGGACTATGTTCCTTAACATCAGCTTTAAGCCACTGACCATAGGATAAGTGCCCGTCTATTCGTGCTTCTGCTAAAGGCATTTTCTTACAATTAGCCGCATGATGTCCTAATATCCCACAAGTATAGCAGAAATGGCATAGCCGCTCATAACGGAAATCCAACCACGAGTCTTACCATGAAGACGAATGAGTTTTCCGGTACGTAATGGTTCAGCTAGCTTTAGTTCCACCCGTACCCGCCCTGCTCCAATTGAATTGCCCTCTCTATGATCTAATCGGACTTCGAACTTGTCCAAGATCTTGAACCGCTGCGGAGCATGTGCTCGATATTCCATTCTAATGGTAGCCCAAATACTTGAATCCCGAGAACAAGCGGGTTGAAAAATCATAACACCGCAAGGGAGTATTGGGTATCCACGGTTTAAATATTACAAGATGGCCAGAAAACAACCATGGGCCCCCTGCCTCAACCCTCTGTTTCTCAGCATAAGAGCGAAATTTTGCAACATAGAGGCCAATTTCTCTTTGAGTAATGTCCACTTGATCTCGTACGCCATGCACGTCGTAGGGCAATTTGAAACACTGGAACATTAATAGAAGGATCTGACATTATGCGGCCTACCAGACTTAACCGACAAGCTTCTATTTTTGCAGGAGGTGGCATATCGTCCCAAATCTCAAGATTCTATTCAGTAGTTAGCCGGCCCAGCTTAGAACACAGCGCCGCCACACGATCAGTCTCATGCAAAGCTTCCGGATTCATGATTCGCTACTAAAATTACACACCCCAACAATCTATGAGGGGTATCAGTCACAGGAAGGTATTAGATAATCCGAACTATAGAACTTGCGGTACCCATGAGATACGAAGTCAATTCACCGTCAATTGCCGAAGAAAAACCAGAAGATACATCCGTCTGGACCCAACAAACAGGGAATCGAAACAGAGGTGAAAGCTGAGGGTAGCTTAAAACCCAAGCGATGAGTACCTTAGATGTAGATTCCAACATGCGAGCGAGAATCTGCAACCCATACCCACAAACCAAGCCGAAGCCCCCGAAGCTAATTTGCGAGATACTAGCGCCGAAGATGGTGGGAATCGGGAGAAGACCTCTGGGCCATGGAGATAACAGGAAAACCAGAGTGAGAGAGGAAACAAGGAAGGGAGGATTGGACGCTATGAAGCTCGTAGAAGCACTCTTGACAGAAGCGAGAGAGAGAACTTGCTAACCAAGCAAGATGACTTTTTTCCAAAAACAAGCCACATTTTATTTGAACTCTCTATATGGCTTCTTATCCCTCTCTTTTAATAATTGCCTGAATTTAGACACTTTCATCGCCAATTGAAACAAATTGGCAAAGTCTTGGCCTTTGAATCTTTCTTTAATGTTGAACTTCAACCCATTAGAGACCAAATTGGCAAATTCTTATTCTAAGAGTGAAATTGGCAAAAAAAAAAAAAAAATTCGCCATCTTAAATTTGGCAATGAACTGATCGACTAACTCATTGTTATATTGATAGGTTTGGCAAATGTCAGCAGTTGATTCTTCAGGTATACTAAAGAATGGAAGATGAAATTGTCTTCTGATCTCTGCCCAATTACATTTTGAGTTTGGTGGTAAATTGGTATACCAAATAAATGCATTTCTTTATAATGAAAAAGGAAGTAGCTGTACCTTAAAAATTCATTTGTACCTGCTTCACCACATTGGGCCACAAACGGACTAGTATGTTCAATGGTAGATTGGTCGTCTTCGTCATCAAAAATGGCAAAATCATTGATCTTGATAACTCTAGGAAAAAGGTTATTGACACATACAGGATATGATTTCCTATTTATGGGTCTCATAACACTACCCAATCTCAATCGTTACATGACCTTCAGCAATTTAGGCCGTGTCTAATTGGACACTGGATTGGACATCTTGCCCCCTAGGCGGTGAGGTTGGCCTCACCAAATTATCTGTGTTAATGTTGATTGGCAAGTTAGGTCTAACGGGGACGTTCGCATATGGTGGTGCCAAAACTACCACTGACCTGACGTTTTCAACTTCTGGCATTTGACCATTCCGTCGATAAGCCTGATTAGCCAAATTATTGTTACTGATCTGATTATATTGAGCAACCTCGTTTCCATTGCTCTCGCCTTGATTTGAAGACTCGGGACTTGTAAAAGTCTTCCGGGGGTTAACTATATTGACCCACATAGTTATGTAAAGGAGAACTAAGGACATACCATGGCACTATGGAAATCCCAGACAAAGGCATTTTTCACAGCATTAAAAACCATGGGCTTGTGCACATCCGACTTCTAACTTCAATGTAGCTAGCCATCTCCCCCCATTGTTCTTCAAACAACCTCCTTATGGTCAACAGTATAGCAGAATTTGGTGCCTTTTCCCTTAACTGCTTTTCCGTAAGATTCATGGGAATATCACCTCCTTCTCATTGACCTTCTTTTGCCGCTCTTCCTGCGGCTAAAGACTCAGACTGGGCAACAACATCATTTCCAATTTGTGTTGACGGTTTGTTGTTAGTAGCAGGATTGTTTCCCTCTTGCTCTGGTTCCCACCGTATCAGCTTCCTTAGATCAACCAACAAGAGCCCCTCCAGGCATGCAAAAAAGATGTTTCGCCTAAAAGTGTTAACAAAATACCATTCAAAGTATGGATCGATGAATAAATTGGCAAAGGATGTGAAGAGTCCTTTGTTGATTTTTGAACAAGACACACGAATGACAAGAAAATTAAAAGTACTAAGACCGTCAACAATTGTGTCCAGCCATGTTGATGGTTTTAATTGATTAATTTGATGGGTCTAAGTTGGCCCGTCCACCCATGTTGGGCCTAAATGTCTAGCCCACAATATTAGGGCCCATGGATGGAGGGATATGATGAAGGGACACGTTCCTTTTGGAGGGGACGTATTTAAGGGGGGAAAAAGAGGGATGAACGCACCTTTTGGATATTACGTACGTTCCTCCTCCCTCTCTCCCTCCAAACACTCCCAAAAGGAAAGAACAGTAAGCAAGAGGCGACACCTTTCTTCCCTTCAAGGCTAATTGGCGTCATCGGATTGAACAGGACCGAATTCTCTTCCTCATATCGGCGTCAGTGCTTAATCTGTGGCTAATAAGGTACGTTCGATTCTGTGATGTGCCTTAGGATCGGTGATGCATGTGATTTTCCCGGGCTCATCTTCCGCGCAAGTTTAGGGGTTCGATTTAAGGTCAAATCTGGTTTTTGGGAATCCGACAATCCTAACACATGTAAATGTTCATAAAATGTAAAGTGGATCAGGCAAATAGAATTGAACGACCGATGTTCTTTGATTTATTAGCGATCCATCCTACAAATTCGAAGGCAAGTATCTATAGTACTGCCAATAATTATTACCAGTAACAGAAGAATTAAATACATTCTACATGATTCCTATACTTGAGCAGTCTCTATGTACAAGCAGTTGTTCATAATTAACCGAGTTTACCACTTCGGCTGTTATGCTTCCACTACTTCACCTATTGTATTGTCCCCACTACTCCTACAGTC
Organism: Eucalyptus erythrocorys; assembly: GCA_014182555.1. Classification (NCBI taxonomy): domain Eukaryota; kingdom Viridiplantae; phylum Streptophyta; class Magnoliopsida; order Myrtales; family Myrtaceae; genus Eucalyptus; species Eucalyptus erythrocorys. Next base: position 21,645,149 of record CM024598.1, on the reverse strand, counting down.
ATATCTTCGCCACTTCTCTACAATTGTCACCATCATTTGCTCACCAACTTCTTCACTCCCCCACTCGACAATTGTACTAAATTGCCCTTCTTATAAAGATCTCTCTGATGGTTGCATTTGAAAGCGTTGGCTCCATTAGGACGCTTACTTAACTTTGTCGACGGTTATTCATTGTGGTCTTTTGTCACTTGAACTGACATACTTCTCTTGGACTTGGCTGTTTCCTTCATACCTTCATTCGGCTAAAACCAATTTTCTAATCGACTGACTGGATTTACCAACTAGAGGTTTTCAACGCTTAGCCAGTTTCCCTCCATCGTATCTCGCATGGTCTCTTCCAGTCCGAGTCGACAGTCATGGTCTTAGTCATTTTTTGGTGTCAACAAGTACATATGCATGAAATTTATATTACTTGAAAGTAGAAATGCCATCCCTATTATTAACGCATGAGTTGACGCCTTGTATGAAGTTTAATCATATCTTCACAAAACAGCAAGATTTCCCGTAAAGAAAGCCGATTTCCCGTAAAGAAAGCCGCTCTTTTGTACTCGAATACTTGGGAAATTTTAGATCACTCATCAATGGCACGTCATGTAACATTTGTATAATCGGTTCCAACCCTTACATGAGAGGGAACTACACATATGAGCCTTCTCCATTCAACGGCTTACTCAAAAGGATAGCCTAAATAACAAATGCGCGTGTGGCGTCTAAATATAGCTTTGAAATTGACCATTGATAGCTTGTGGACCCATAAAATTGCGATTTGCACTTCATGGTAGCCAAAGTGGCACATCAATTTGATCAAAAAAGAGTGGCACATCAAAATGCGGGTAAAGATGAAAAAGTTCCAGCAAAGAAAGAAGAAATGTAATTCGAATTGTTTTTGTGAATTAATGTAAATTTAAATCAATTTAGACTTTACGAGAAATTCATGAAATGAGCTACTCATAATAGAATATATTGTAAGAGTTTTTATAATGTATGCTACATTAATTGATATTATAATTTATCATTTTACAAAATTGATCTAATAAAGTGAGATATAAAGATTTTTTATTAGTTTAATATGGGACTGGCTAGTGTTGGTCCGGCTTGTAATTGCAAGGAGAGAGCCTGTGGCTTAAAGCTTTATAAATAATTGTCAAGTCTCTCATCTAACCCTGATGCGCAAATATCCTCACATAAAAAGACTGCAAGTGTCACTTTTTTCAAAAATTGGGACACTAAGGGCCTACATGAGAACCTTCCTGGGAAGAAGAATTTCTATTCTTTGGTTCCCGGGAACAAAAAAAGAATAGAAACCCGTTTGATAACCGCAAGTTGGTTTTTTGTTCCCAGGAATAAAAAGTTAGCCCGGGAATAGAAATGAGAAGTAAAAAAGTTGCTTCTGGTTCCCTGAACAAGTTTAAGAAATAAGTGAATTTTTTTCTTTTATTCTTCTCTTGCGCACGGCCCATTGATCGCCGTTGACCGCCGCTCGCCGTCGCCCGCCGCCGTTGCCGGCCGACCGCCGCCGCCACCGCCGGTCGCACGGCCCATCGGCCGCCACCTCCCGCGGCCGGTGGCCGACGGTCGACGGCGGCCGATGGGCTGTGGGACCGGCGGCGGTGGCGGTTGGCCGGTGGCGACATGCGGCGGTCGGCCGGCGGCGGCGGCGTCCGGCGGCGATCGGCCAACAAAAATAAAAAAAAATTATTTTTTACCAAACACATTTCTATTCTTTTTCTATTTCTAGAGTAAAAATTTTGTGTAGTTACCAAAGGGTTTTTTTACACATAAATTGTCCCCATAATAGAAATAGAAAAGAACCATTTTTGAAAAAAAATTATTCCCCCGGCCAAGAAGTGTTGCCATGCGCAGCCTAAAGTGCTAACGCCGATGAGAGTAGTTAGAAATCTAACATGACTTATTTTAATAATATAAATGGTCTATGTGGCTCACCAAAATGCTTACTCAATAATGAACATGCAAAACGACTCATTTTACACCCAAATTTATAAATTTAATACTAATTAAAAATAAATTAAAAACTAAATTATTTATAAAAAAAAAAAAAAAAAAAAAAAAAAAAAAAAAAAAAAAGCGGAGCGTTCGGCGAGGGCCTCCACAGCCCTCGTCGCCGCCACCCCACCATCGCCAAAAAGGAGGCCCTCACCGACGATTGGCCATTGTCGCCAGCCACTAGCCAAGGCTCAATGATCCCACCAACCCTCACCCGACCGTCGCCAACCCTTTCCAATGGGGTGGCGGCAACAAGGGTGTGGAGGCCCTCACCAAATGCTATGACCTCTCTTTTTTAATTTAGTTTTTAATTTATTTTAATCATTATTCATATTAAAAATTAATTTTGGGGAGCTTATAGAACCACATGGAAATTTTTAGAAAATATGCCAAGTCAATAAAAAAAAGTCACCGGAAAATGTCATGTCAGTAGTTTGATTGGAATTTCTCGCTGTTGGACTTGTGTTACGTTCTTCTCTAATTTTCGCACTTAAGTGTAACTTTTGGAACTTTTGGCACTTTAGTGTCTACCCGTGTCAAATTTCGGCACTTACAGTGTCCGGCACTCCATAAAAAGCTTTTACTCAACTTTAAGGGTGTAGAGCACTCTTGTTGAACTAGAGGAGAAATGCTTTAACTTTGAATCATCATTGTTCCACATCAAGAACGATGGATTCTAAATCAGATGTGTAAATTTTTTTTCTCAATTACTTTGTTCTAGATTCTAGCTATGGAAATCTTTGGTGCCGTTTTTATGGCTAAAATGTGTCATCAAAATAACCGTTATCTAAAACTTGAACATAAGGATTTGGCCAATTTTTGGGAAAAAAATTCCAATGAGAATTATTTTTTTTTATCACATAAACAGATTGGGTTCTTCAAGATGAGCGTCTTCATGGGTGGTGCGCGTCTAGGGGAGGCCACACGTGCCGCCACACACCCTCACGTGTCACTGCGGCATCAATGCGTGGTCATCACGCACTCCTTAGCACACAGCGGAGCTCGGCGCATGCATCGCGCACAAGGCAATGCCATGTTGATGTCAGCGACCCGCAACATTAGTCGACCCAGGTGGAGTCCGAGGTGAGACGAACTAAGATTCAACCCATCTCAAGACCTTAACCCGGTTGACCATTGACTGAACCAATCAACCGGCTAGACCAGTTCGATTGACTATTCAACCAATGTAAGCATGTAGCACATGCTTTACACATGCACCGCACCCTCCAACGGCGCATGAGAGTGCATTCAGGCTTCGTTTGGAGTGCTCTTGGTAGCGTCGTTCTCTTATTGAGATGCCCTACAAAATGGTGTATTTAGTTTACATGTTTGATACTCTTAAAGATATGAAAGTGCATACGAAACCCCATATACGTATATTTTTTAGGGTATTTTCATGTATTTTCTCATATTTCTCTATGATTTCAAAAATACAGTTGCTAGCTCATATGTTTATCATTATATCAAGAATGTGTAGAGCATGATTCATTTGTGTAGAGCATGATTCATTTATAGCGTGTATAAGGTTTAACATGTATCAATTAATAAAGTAATGTAACTGGCATGACATGTAATTTTAACAATAAATTGCGCTTGTCATCAAGTATAAAATTTTAATTGTACGGGAAAGGTAAGATATAAAGTTTATATTCATAGCATGAGAGAGTTTCAAAGGTTCAATTGAGTTGTGACTGGCAAAATAACACACTTAATTGGATTTGAAAAATATTGGTTTCATATTGTGGTGGGATGTCTCCTATTGTCATATATGATCACACTGCCAAAGGAGGTAATTATGTATTAGTTCATGGAGGGATACATGTATAACACGTGATTGAGAACTGACTAATCCTAATAGTTTACACACCCAAAGGTGATGAATTTACAAAGGTTTCAATATATTCTCGTGACCACTATCATGTAGGAGTATACAATTGTATGTCTCCTTTTCCATCCAAAGGTATTTATATGATAATGTATGTAATTCTCAAGATGTGTACTTATATAATTTTAAGTTACACAATACTCACATTATACTAATTATATACATTACTTGTTATTTGGTCGATTCTATAAACCAAAACTCCATTATGATTGAGATTCTCAATTTTTCAAACTTTAAGAAACAGAAAAAAGATTTTCTATTTGCGATGGAACTAACGGATATTGCTCTTACTAAAGATAAGCCGGCAAATCTCACTGTTGACAGTATGGAACCCCAGCAAGCACACTTTGCTACATGGGAAAAGAGCAATTGATTTTGCTTGTTATCTATGAAGTGAGCCATTTAGGAACACTTAAAGATTGTTTGCCAGCTAATTGCACTTCTAAACAGATGATGAAAGCCTTGACGAGTTGAAACCATGTCTCATCTAATACTAAGATTTGGACACATCTACAAACAGTCTTCAACAGGAGGTATAATGAATCCAGTGGGGGTAGGGGGTACATCCTAAGGATAGTAGACTTGAAATCCAAAAATCGTACTCATAAAGAAACTCATGAAAACGACTGGTCATTCTAATAGTCAGGGCATAAGAAACATCCTTCAAGAAGGATGATGATCATTGCTTCTTTTGTAAGAAGAACTGTCACATAACGAAAGACTGCGACAATTTTACAATTTAGTTATCCAAGCGTGAGCCTACAAGTAATCATTCTTTGGCATTTGTTTAAGAATCTAACCTATCAAAAGCCCGGTCCAATTCATGGTAGCTGAATAGAGGTGCAACAAATCATTTTGCATTTACCATAAAGGGATTCATAAACTAGTGGAAGTCAAATCATGATGAACCAAAGCTCACCATGAGCAACAATGATAAAATTGGTGTTGAGTTCGCGAAAATGTCATCTTGATTCAAGATTATGGTTTTAATTTGATGTTAAGAAACGCATTTTATGTGCTTCCTTTGGGTGAAATTTGGTTTCCATATCATGTTTAGATATGTATAGCTACTCTTTTAAAATAAGGAACAATATTATTACCATGTTCTTTAATTCAATCAAGGTTGGGTGCTACAATATGTCCAATCGATTGGATAAATTGTGTTTTAACTCCCAATGATATACACACACACACACACACACACACACACACACACACACACACACACACACACACACACACACACACATATATATATATATATATATATATCGTTTATATAGCTAAAAAAGTTGTTTTTAAAAGACCTCTACATAATGAGCAGTCTTATGCGTTGTGACATAATCATCTTAGTCACATCTCTAACAAGAGAGTAGAATTAATGATAAAGGCTGACATCCTGCCTATTGTCAAAGGCAACTTAGAGACTTACATAAACTATTGTGGAGGTATAATGACTAAGATAAAGAAAGAAAACTGCAATTCAAAGTTCTAACATATTGGAGGTCATTCACACTAATAAATTCTTATTTCATCACATTTATTGACAACTATTCTCAATATGGTTATTTATACTTGGTTAAGGAAAAGTCTAATCTCTTGACAAGTTCAAGATTTTTCGAACTGAAATTAAGAAACAGTTAGGAAAAGTCATAAAAGTCATTAGATCTTACCAAGGCGGTGTATAAATAGCTTGAAGGGCCATTGACCAAATTCCTAGAAGATTCTAGGATAGTAGCTCAGTTTACGGTGCCTAGGAGTCATGAACAAAATGGAGTAGCCGAAAGGTGAAATCGCACTCTTATGGATATAATGAGTAATATGATTAGTAGGACTAATTTACCCAATATTCTGTGGAGTAAAGCTTTTAAAATAGCACTTTACATTCTAAACCATGTTCCTAACAAAGCTATTCCATTGATTCATTTTGAATTATGGACTAAACATAATCTTAGCTTAAACCATCTTAAGGTTTAGAGTGTCCTGCAGAAATAAGATTATATATCTAACATTAAATGAGTTGAAATCCATAACCACTCGGTGTTACTTTGTATCTTACTTAAATTATTCTAAGGGATATTGGTTTTATATCCCAATGAAGGCACAAGAATTATAGAATCATAAATAGCAAAGTTTTTGGAGTTTGATGTGGCTGAAGAAGAGTTTGGGACACCTGGAGTGCTAAAACATGGCACGGAGAGACACTTAAGTGCCAAAACTTCAGAAAGGTACACTTAAGTGCTAGTTTCGAAGTAAAATGGATTACTTAAGTGCCACTCCGGCCAAAATCTGGCCAAATTGTTGACGTGGTAATTTTCCGACGAGTTGGGCATAAAATGGCATCGTTTTGCATGTTGATGTGGCGACAAATTGCAAAAACGATGTCATTTTGTATCCGATGTGTAAATAATTAATATAAATATTAAATAAATTAAATTTAAACTTAATTTTATTTAAAATATTCTAAAATTAAAAAACTAAAAATTTAAAAAAAAATTATAAAAAATGGGAGGCCAAAGGGGCGCTTGAGGGCTAAGCCCTCGTCGCCGCCACCTCCCCGCTGCCGCCGAGAAGGGCCGGCAACGGAGGGGGGAGGGTTGGTCGAGGTCGCCAGCCCCCAGCTCATCGGTGGCGAGGGCCGCAAGCCCTCACCAGATCGCGATGAGGGCCACGACCCTCGCCCCAAATTTGGGCAAGGGTTCACGGGCCCTTGCGCCTCCCCGCCGTCATCGAGAAGGGTTGGCGACGATGGGGGGAGCATCGACTAGGATCGCCGGGCCCTAGCCAAGGGCTGGCCATGCCCTCACCCAGATCCGACGAGGGCTCGCGGGCCCTCACCGCCTCCCCGCCATCGTCGGGAAGGGCCGGTGACAATGGGGGAGCATTGACCGGGTCGCCGGGCCTTGGCTAGGGGCCGGAGACACCGGCCGACCGTGGTGAGGGCCCGTGAGTCCTCACCTAGATCCAGCGAGAGCTCATGAGCACTCACCGACGGTCAATCGAGGCCCGATGACCTCGGCCGGCCCTCCTCCCTCCATCGCCGACCCTTCCCGACGGCGATGGGGAGGCGGTGGCAACGAGGGCTCAACCCTCAACCGCCCCTTCGGCCCCCCTTCCCTTTTTTTAAAAAAATTTTAGAATATTTTAAATAAAATTAAGTTTAGATTTAATTTAATTAATTTTTATATTAATTATTTACACATCATACACAAAATAGCGCCGTTTTTGTAATTTATCGCAATGTCAGCGTGCAAAACAACGCCGTTTTGCACCCAACTCGCCGGAAAATTGCCACGTCAGCAATTTGGCCGGATTTTGGCCGAAGTGGCACTTAAGTGATCCACTTTACTCCGATTTTGGCACTTAAGTATACATTTCCGAAGTTTTGGCACTTAAGTGTCCCTCCGTACCAAATTTTGGTACTTGAGCTGAACTTACCTTGGCTAAAGAAGGTAGCTACTCACAAACTATTGGGGATAACAGTACAGTGGGGAACACTATGGCTTTGTCTCTACCTATACAAATGATTGTAGAGTCTCTACACCACAAACTGAGCATATTGAGGTATAGGATCCTATTGTTGAAGAATCTCCCAATGAAGTTCCTCAAGCCCCTTAAGTGTAGAATTAGGCTATAGTAGCACTACTCAGGAGATCTATCTATCATAGAGAGGCAATCAACTATACCACTAGACTATATAATCCATCTGAAAGAACATGATTACGATATCAGCTGTGGGGTTAATCAAGTGACTTATACATATGCTATTTCTTATCCTCAATCAGTTTTGTGGTTGGATGCAATTAAAGACGGGATGCAGTCTAGTAAAACATAATTGTGTTTGAAAGCTTATTGAATTGCGTAAAGATTACAAGCCCATCGTATGCAAACGGGTGTACAAGAATAAAAATGACTCCTGAGGAAAGACTAAGAAATTTAAAGATAGGCTAATGGCCAAGGGTTTCACTCAGAGAGAATGAGTAGACTATGAAGCAACTTTTTCTCTGGTCTCTTATAAAGATGCTTTCATAATGATCATGGCATTAATAGCTCATTTTGATATGGAATTATACAAAATGATGTTAAAACTGTCTTTCTGAATAGAGATCCTGATGAGGAGGTCTAGATGGTGCAACTCGAAAGCTTTGTAGCAAATGATTTAGGTAAGTTTGTGTGTAAATTGAAAAAGTTTATTTATGGCCTCAAGTAAGCTTCTAGACAATAGTACTTGAAGTTTCGTATTATTGTCATTTCATTCGATTTTATTAAGAACAAAGTAGATCGATGTATATATTGCAAGGTCAGTGGGTAGAAATTTATTTTTCTAATTATATAGACGATATCTTGCTTATAAGTAGTGATATTAGATTAGTGGTATAAGTGCATTGGAAATCCTAAAATTTATCATGAAGTCCTAAAACTTTCAAAAAGTACAATTAAGTCTTAAAACTTATCACAAAGTGTAATTAAATCTTAATACTTTCAAAAAGTGTAATCAAGTCCTAATATTGTCAAAGTGGTTCAATCTAAGTCCTTACATTAATTGTACTTTTTGAAAGTTTTAGGACTCGGTTGCACTTTCGAGACGAGTTTTAGAACTTTATTGAACCTTTTGAAAGTTTTAGGACTTGATAAAACTCCTAAAACTTTCGTGACAAGTTTTAGGGTTTAATTGCACTTTTTGAAAATTTTAGACTTAATTGCATTTTTATGATAAGTTTTAGGACTTCTAATAGACTTAATCTAAATAAAACAAAGCAGATGTTGTCGACGAATTTTGATATGAAGGAACTTGATGAAGCACCTTTAATCCTTAGCAATGAGTTTAATGGAAATTGTTCTTGCTATATATTGAGTGTCTCAGATGGCATATGTTGAATATATTTTGGAAAGATTCAATATACAATAATGCAAGCTAAGATTTGCTCTTGTCACTAAGAATGATAAATCGATTCTGTTACAATGTCTTCATTAAAATATTGAGAAAGCCCAAATAAAAAATGTAACTTATGTTAAAGCACTTGGATATGTATACTCAAGTTTGCACTAGACCGGACATTACTTTTGTAATAAGAGTTTTAGGCAAATATTAGTCAAATCCAAGACATAATCACTCAGCTAAAAAAAATTATACTTAAAGATGACAAAAGACTACATGCTAATTTTCAAACATATTCAACAGCTAGTAGGGTATTCAAATGCAAACTTTATTGGCTATCAGGATGAAATGAAATGAACAACATGATACATCTTTATGTTAGCAGGAGGTGCAGTATCATGGAAAAGCGAGAAATTGAAATCTATGACATCTTCTGCCATGCGAATAGAGTGTATAGCATGCTTTCCGTCCTCTACTTAAGCTATTTTGCTCTAAAACCTCATTAGGGAATTGACCATATTTGACTTTGTAGATAGATCTATATAATTGCATTATGCCAATTACTCCGCAATGTTGTTTATCAACAAGAACAGAGGTCTTAAGAAATCTAAGCATGTGGCGGTCAAGGTTTTTATTATAAAGATAACAGTTTCAAAGTAGAGCATATTTTCACAAATAATATGGTTGCAAGTCCACTAACAAATCGCCTTCGCTCTTATGTATTTGGACGACGTGTCATTAGTGTAAGCTTAGGAGCATCATGGAATGTTGTTTAATGTGAGCTATTTTGTTTTTGGAATAATAAAGTTTACAAATGTATTTGTTATATTTAGTAATTTTGATATGTATCAACTCTTTTACATTCAATAAAGTGATTATGAATGCATTATTATCATGTTGAAAATACATATATTTTATGAAAATATCAAGATATAGTGTAAACCTTGAGTAAAGGTAAAAGGCGCTCAGTTATTAGTCTTAAGGATATGTCTTGTTACACATAAAGTAAAATCGAATATAAGGATAAAACATATATAGGCTCATTGGAATTATAAGGATATTCTTTGGTGACACATCAAGTTTTGTGACACTCAAGGGAGAGAATATGGACTAACAAATAGTATGAAACATAAGATATTACTTTTTTTTAGGTATTATCCAATTACTACACTACCATATCAAATCCATATCAATAGAGTTAAAAGTACTCGTGACCATGTGAAGGCTCTATATGTGTATATGCAATTATCGCTATAATTCAATGTTTGAGACTTTAATGAATCGGATTGACTATTAAGAATAATATCTAGACCAACATAAAGGCATGCATATATAACACGATTTCAATTAATATAACCCAAGTGGAAAAATAAAAGAATTTTTCTAATATGGGCTACATTAATTGATATCATAATTTATTGTCTTATGAGATTAGTCTAATAATATGAGAGATGAAAATTCTTAATTAGTCTAATATGAGTCTAGCTAGTATAGAAGCATTAAAGCCTAGCCTATGATGAGAGGGCATGTGGCTTCAAACTCTACGAATAACACTTATATCACTCCTCTAATCTTAATGCACAAATATCCTCATATAAGTAATGTTTACTCAACACTGAGGATGATCAACGGTTTCATTGAGCCAATAATACAGAGGGTAATAGAAGAAAAGCGCTTGAGTTTTGGATTGTCTTTTTTCCACATCAAGAACAATATATTCCAAATTAGATGCGCAAATCTTTTTCCTCGAATACTATGGTTTAAATTTTAGTTATGGAGATTTTGGGTATCATTTTCGCGGCTCACATATATCTTCACGAAATTCATGGGCGAAAGTTCAACATTGAAAAAAGCCTTCGATATCACTTCGTAATATGGAGAGAGAATCAATGGATGAATGTATTGAAGATTCTCCCTTCTTTCACCAAAGCAACCTATTAAAATTACGGGTCTTTCAACACAACCAGAATTCATCGAACCTTCTCTTGGTTCAACGGTCCAAAAATATGTTTGTTAGCCCCAAACGAGTGGAAATTTCCTCTCTTGTTTCCCTCATTTTCAACCTTTTCATGCTGGCCCCCCCAAATTTCCTCCTTTTCTGGATGTTTCCATTTCCTCACTAAATAAAGAAATTACCTATATTAAATGATACCCTTTTCCAGAAGTGAACGCAAGATGTTCTCTTCGGTGATTCGTGAGCCTTACTATAAGGTCAATGCCGCGGAATGAGTTAGGCAAAGTTGACTCTTCTCGTTTGACCATAGTGAGTCAGCCAAATCGGAATTCTCTCTCGGTATGAGGAAAGGCTGTTGCACTTGTGAGTTGTGTGTGTCTCGGACTCAATAGTCAAATAGGCACCGAGTCATTTTCCTTTTTAAAAGGCACTCCTTTTATTTTTTGTGAATGTAATGTTATTTGCAACTGTGGGGTTATTCGAATAATCATCCTTCCCACTTAAGAAAGGAGAGATAGGGAGTTCAATTTCCTACCTTCTTGGGGACTAGGGTAGGGACTCTTGAGTAAAAGAGCCGGGTTTTGCACAATACATAATACACACGATAGCTTGTAAAATAAATATAAGATGGGACCAAACTTTTTAAAAAAAAAATGTAAAATGAGTAATAATCCTTTGAGTTATAGGCCTCGTCCCATTTCCACTAGATCTATTCTAGGATGTACCCTTAAAAAGGGAACATTTTCTTTCTTCAATCATTTCAAAACGAGTAGATGTGAAAGCCGTCTTTCTCTATAAAATAAGGATGCGTCCCTACACGCATGTGAGAGACGGAATTTCAAGATTGTGGTTTTCAATAAAATGGACCCTTTTATATTTTATTACTTTTTCAATTATAATCGTATTATTCATACTAATAGAGCAACAAGAAATTGAATGAAAGCATCGAAATCGTAATAGAGGATCGAGTTGGCCCTCGTGAACATCAATATTCATGGTTCATTTCATCAATGGACATGTATGTATTATTGTACAACATTTTTCACAGAAGTGGAATTGCTCCACGATGAAAGCGAATGATCTACATAACTCGTCTATCCCATTTGCTCCCAACTCTGTGTTTCCGAGCGCAATCAGCTAACTTTAGAATATCATCATCATCCTCACGAATTCCTCGTAGCTGACGAGACCGTCGCCGTCCAAATCAGCTTCTCTGATCATCTGCTCCGCCTCTTCGTTTGTGAGCCGTTCGCCCAAATTCATCATCACATTTCTCAGCTGAACACAAGAAAAAAGCATGTCGTTGAATAAATTATCCGCTTAAAATGAGTAGATTTGCAGACTAAGGAGTCTTAACCTTCAACACAAGCTAAAGTGAGAAACATTAAAAAGAATGTGGTTGTCAAGGCGGAAGACAAACCAGAAGTAGTTCGAAGTGAAAACGTTATTCTCTGGTCCAGGTGACCGTCCTATAATACTTTTTTGTAGCTTTTTAAGCTGCATTTCCTGTTGTGGGGATCGAAGTTAATCAGTTTGGTTTTGATTGTCAAACGATTTTCATTTAACGGGCGGCGGTTCAAAAATCACGGCAATACTACAAATAAAGCATGTCAAAAGAATTTTTGAGCTTTTTGTCATGTGTGGGATAAACTAAAACCCGATTTTTTCGTTCCGCTCATTCGGGTCAAAAGAAACGAGTTCTCATGTAAAGTTTCTGCTTTCTCAAACTACTCGTTGGGTGCATTGATCACGTGAATTCAGTTGAGCAAAGTCCAAATATACAGATAGCCATGCCTTCAAGTTAGTGAATATTTACCTCACTGGCAGATATATATCCATCTTGATCTCTGTCAAACACTTTGAATGCTTCTCTTAGCTCTTCCGCAACATTTTCCTGCAAAGTATAGTAAACGATCCTCTGATATTTTCCCGTCTTTTCGCTTTCAAAAGCTAAACGGAAGATACAAGAGGGACTCGTCGGAATCAACCTCAGAAGCCTTCTTCAACTCACCTTCATTTTCCTCCCCATGATGTTCAAGAACTCTGCAAAGTCTATCGTACCGTTCCCAACCAAATCCACTTCGCTGATCATTTCTTGGACTTCTTCTTTTGTGGGGTGCTCATCGAGCGATTGGATCACCGTGGCGAGTTCCTCCATAGTGATCATGCCTATCAGAGGATGAAACATTTGTTAGGACAGAGAGTGAGACAGCACATCCAGAATCTCACTGAGCCACGACTTTCATCTGTAGGGTCGCTCAGTCATGACATCGCGTGCAATCATCTCATGTGCCTGGCTCATGAAATCCCAGGATGGGCAAGAGAAGTTTTTCCGTTTCCAACAACGCACGGCGGTTTTGACCAAATAAAAAAGCAACATGAGATGGGAGGTGGAACAACAGATTCAGATTTTCTGTAGCTCAATAGTATCAAACGCAACTACACAGGACGGTAACAAAAGATGCTAACTCCACTGAACGAAAAGTTGCAAATCATTAGTGACTGAAAATCATGACATGAATACTCCAAAACATCTAGGAAAAACAAGAACTGAAATGAATTAGTACCGTCGGAATCCTTGTCGATGAGACAGAAAGCTTCGCGAAAATCAGCAACTTGATCTTCTGTCAACGCTTCTGCCATTGTTGGGTCTGAAGACTCTCTGGACCTGGATTTTGATCTTTCTTCTTTCTTTGGGGAAGAGCGAAAGGAGGGAGCGCCCAATCAGTATAACTTGCTTGAGGGTGTCTTGGTGTCGGTGTGAAGTCATGCCAGTATTAAAAAAGCTGGAGAATATTATGAAACACGTTGAACGGAAATTCAAAGAACGACACCTAGAAAGTGATGATCCGCAAAATCAACGCATGTAATAAGAAAAGAACACCAACAAATATTGCCGATGCTTAACGTCGTTCAAGTGACGGTCTGAAGGGCTTCAAAGTCAGCAAACTTGAGACTTGACTTTCTCGATTGATGGATCTTGAGGGGGTCACCGGCTCCACAGAGCAAAACTAGTCATGTCGCCCACGGGATCTTAACTTTGAAAGCATAACAGCAGAAGCGAATTCCGCTTTGCAAATATTACTGGTCGACACGAGAGTTCGGAAATAATTGACGAAGCACGTATGCTGAAACAACAGACCAAACCTATGCACTAAACTTTTAGTTTGGTTCAACAGGAAATGAAGGTTGACGCCATTTTTCTTCGTTTCGGTCCCCACTTTTTAGCTTCATAAAGGGGCAATCTCGGTTGCGTCGTCTAATGGGATTGCCATGAACGTTTTAAGGTAGAGCCGTGTTGGAATTGCGAGTATCACATAAGAATTTTCAAAGAGATTCTCACTGAAAGCGATTGATTACCACGAAACATAACACGACACAAACAAGAGATGAGGCATTTCTATCAAATGACTCGGGTTGTAATTGTCATCATTGATGAAAAAAGGAGTGAAAGGTATGTGACTGATGCTATAGAAATAAACCGAGGTCAAGAAGAGAAGATAATGGAATCTCTTTTGCAAAACAAGGACCAAATGAATTGCTAAAACGATGACATCATCATGGTGCATGAGCTTTTTTTTTTTTTTTTTTTTTTTTTTTAACGGAAGCAGATAACACTCCATCCACCTGTACAATCCAATTAAACATTCTCAAAAAAAAAGACTCAGGAAAGAAGGATACGGCGAGCTCTATTATAGTTCACCAGACAACGTAAAAAGGAAAAAACAGATTCTTCGACTACAAACTCTTACAAAAGAAACATAGTCAGGAAGTTGTTATGAGCTGCTCCTTGCTTCTCAACATGGATATCTCTCTCTCTCTCTTAGATGGGTCTACCTTTGGGGACAATCTGATCTTTCAGCCACATGTATATTGGGACTAGTACATAATAGGTAGCGGCCATTGCGCCCAAAAGGAACCGCAGCAGGAACACGAACGGGTTCACAGGCTTCGAGACATCTTCTGCCTTTGGACCAAGCTGCAATCAAATGCCAATATCTCAGAAGTTTAATAAGGTGAAGAGAGGGAATGGCATGTGCAATGATAACAATTGTAAAGAACTCGAAACAAAAGCAAAGACCCATCTTTATCAACCAAAACATGAAGCACGTGGTTGCCATCATCACCCCCAAGTCCCAACTCCAAGACATTCTCTTACAACCCATTTTTCGGAAGCTCTCCTACCAAATGGGTCGTTGACCATTGGGCCTTGACTATATACTGGTAATTACTTGATATTCACTGTGGTATTTTAAAACAGCATGACATGATTTTTGTGTAGACAATGAAGTGACCCTGGTGTTCATTGTGATAGAAAACCAATAATGCAGTTCACGTCCAAGCAAAATAAGCAACACCAATACTACTGGAACAACTGGATACTCCTCACGATCTCCTCAAGATGAAAAACTAATCTACATCGTAGTTTTTTCCATCAAAATTAAGAGAGTTGAAAGACATCAACAGGTTCTCACTAATTACAAGTCAAATGCACAAAATATCAAGGAAGAAATGACCAAGTAATATCATCATGTATTTTTCAAATTGGATTAAAATTACATTCAAGAATAGTATGCAACCTAGGAGAGCCAAGAAACAAAAGAGTCGCTGAACCTTGAAAGAATCTCAGAATTCTCCATCACTCCATATGGAAGACCAGACTAGTTTGTGGATGACGATATCATTAAAATATAAGAACCCAAAACAACAAACCAGCTACACCTTCTGAAAATAAGGTAACATCCAAAAACCAGCACTGTTTTTATGAATAACATAATCCCAGAATCCTAAAAATGATCATTAAATGTAACTGTCTACACAACAACATGAGCTTTGCCATTATACAGCGTGCATTAACTGACCAGCTTCACATTTTATCCCATCGACTTGTAAAAGAATTTCCCCAAGTTAGAGTCAGACTATGACTCATTCTAATAATCCAAACTGTTCAGTAAACTAACTGATTTGTCTTGCGTTAATGAATTAACTAGCTTTATATATTGATATCAAGACAACTACAGCCAGTTCACCAAAGACACCAAACAAAATGTCCAGTTAAGGGCAGGGAAGTGTTATTTTTTATGTCCTGCAGGGTTATGATTATGCAAGACAACAGATGAAAAGCTGATTGTTAAAAAACTTTATGTGCTATCACCAGGTCTACAATGGCAAAAGATCTGTAAAATCTTGTAACCAGGTTCCCACTGCCAGCCATATATTTTCAAATTGTCATTTGCCATGCAAGCCATATGCAAATTTGTAAGAGAATTTGAAGAAGGATTTCACAATATAAAGATAGTCATCACTCATATTATAATATGAGAGGCCCCATCTTCAGTTTCGTGATAAGCAGAAACACTCACTTGGCTTCATATTGGATCCTACACTCATAAAGGCACAAAACCAGGGACTGTATTCGGTCAGGCCAATCGGGGTTCCAACCAGAATGAACCCAATTAGAGGCCTGGGTTGATTGAATTAAGGACTTAAGAGAAAACAGAGGGTTTCAAGTCAGGCTTGGGTATATTTTATGGCAACAGAAAGCGACTCCTCAGCAATAATATAGCTTAAACACTCTCAGTTTTTCATCTCAATGACCTGTACTCTAGTCTATTCACTATTCAGAATAGAATTAGGGAAACATGTGTATGCAACTAGGTGCCATTGTTTGTTATGCATGATAGTAGTTACTTGGGAAGGATCAGACAAAAATCACAACCTCATTTTATTTGAGTTGGATCCTCATACAGAAACCCCATCTACTAGATATAAGCAGAATCAATGGAGCCGACAAGCAGCAGAAACAAACCTGTAAAGGAGAATCCCCAGACGCAGGTTTAACACCTGTCACAGAACACCCCATGATCAACCCATGCCGGCGAACACCACGATACCATTTTGGGCCAATCCTTTTCAGCTGGATATCCTTGAACCCAGCCTTCTCAAACCACTCAATGTATTCTTCCTCCTTCGGAAAGAGCATCCACACATCAGCAAAGAAGCGAGACAGCCAGAATGTTGGGTACACCGGGCCTATAACACATGCCTTTCCTCCCAGCTTCAGCACTCTGTAGGCTTCCCTAATACCACGCTGGGGATCTGGCCAATACTCAATACTGAAAATGATATTATGTGAGACCATCAGTGACCCTTCCAGAAATTACATCTCCTTTCTTACAACAGAAACTACCTCATACACAAGCCATAACCCCATGCCTAATACAAAGACATAGCTTCTCTGGCTTCTCCATCATAAAATGCCTTTACCTATGTTTTACTTGCTAAATTATTTCCCACAATCTTAGGCTTGATAAATCCATTTCAAGAAAACCAGCAGTGAAAATATCGCTATTATTTTTTTGCCAATGTGCAGAATAGTGTTTAAAATTTATATAACAATCAGCTCAATTCTTTATTTGATTTGTTTGCCTCGCTAAATCAGAAATTATGCTATTCAATAGACAATCATCTGTCAGGTGTCACACTTTCAGACACTGCTCATACCGCATGCATAGACACAATTCTCACTTCTTTGCATATCATGCCAAGAGACTACCTATGCCAAGAGACTACCTAGGTTTACCATCACTAAAATCCGCTGCATCATGACATTATCCAGATGAATGGAGGCTTTTCAAAGAATGTTCAAATAGGTCAATGTACAAATGTGTCAAAGCTGTAAATTATAATCCAAAAGGGACACTAAGGGATCACATGATCATCGTATCTAGATGCTCATCACTGACAAAGTTGATAATGAAATGTCAACACTACTGTTATCACAATAAAACTATGCAAGTATAGGTCATCAATTCTTTGATATATGTGAAACGCTTACCAAAAATTAATGTGTAGACCATTCGGCAGAACATACAGAATCACTCAGTAGAGATGCACATCGTCGTTAATTTAAAGGCAGGTTCAATTCCTATCTTGTGAACATTTGTTATATGATGAAGCATCTCATTTTGCAATTGACTCAAATATTACCTCATCTTCACAGCTACAAGCAGAAGTGGCTATTAAACTTAAGTTACCCATATGAAGCACAAAAACTTAAGATAAAGTCAGTCACCTTCCTGCCGAAATGTATCGGTCTGCGTAGTCGGTCTTAAATGGGAGATCCTCCGCATCCCCCTCGATGATTTTGCACTCCTTCAGGGGCTCCTTCTGCCTGGCCTTGGCGAGCTGATGTGGCGACTGGTCGAGGATTGTGACATTCTTCGCATCCACATGCTTAACTATACCTAGAGTGGTAAAACCAGTCCCACCACCGACATCGACCACTACCATGTTCCTATCATTGAGGTCGGCTGGCTCAAGCGCGTCATCCCTCATGTCCTCGGTCCAGTGTCCAGGGTTTATAATGTGGTCATACACAATCGAGAGGAACCTGTAGAACCAAAAGGCCTCCTTCTTGTGCTGTATGAACCTAGGCTGTGAAGCAGGCCTAGAAGCTGATACGCTACATCTGGGCACCGCTCTCTTCACAACCCCAATCCTAGCGGGCGACACTAGGGCCAATCTGCGCAGGTTCAGATTCTTCCCACCAAGACCCGACCCCCCAAAGCCCAACCCTTTTGGGGACACCCTACTCATCAATCCTGCGTATTCAGCTCCATTAAGCAGCGAAGAAGCCATGCGTCACCAGTGATTACCAACGAACTCTTGAAAAAAGTCGCGACCTTTAGTGCCCAGCAAGAAAAACCCACATGCCCGGACCAAGAAATTTTGATGGGTTTTCAACTTCTTGGGTCCTTCAAGCGAGACCCAGGACGAAGCAAGAAGATGTTAGGATTCTACAGTCCCCAGAATGAACACCTATAACAGAGAAAAAAGCATCAAGAAAATGGAGATAAGAGCATACCGGACAGGCGCACGTTTGTCGGGACTCTGCGGGGTGTTTTTCTTGAGCAGCAACCAATGGCTCAGTGGTCGCCAGGCAGAGAGAGTAGCAACGTTACAGTTCTCCCTCCTGCCTGAATAGGTCTTGTTTTTTCATTTGTTTTTTCTTTAATATTTAATTGCTTGCCCGTTAAATTGGTGGAACTTCTGTGACATCTTGTGGGGGAGAGAGCGGAGCAGAGACGGAAGCATGCGTGAGTGGTGAATTGGTCATTGATTATTGCCGTCCACACGAGGATAAAATAGTGACGTGACGTAGGCTCCTCCCTCCAGCGGCGTGGGCTTAGTTTCTCATTTCTGCACCGTCTTTTTCTCACCATACTCGGTAATAATTTCATATATGTACATTGTAGAATTTGTTGAATGCTCAAACTGAGCAATTTAATTCTTCCGTCTCGTAAGAGTTGCATAAAAATCCTGCACCACTAATTTTGATAAATACAAATTAGTCGTCGAAAGAGACAAATCGCTTTCCATAACTCTCCATTAAAACCATCTTATTTTAGAAAAGAGTTTATTTGAGTCTCCACTTGAAACTGCTTACATCAAGTGATCGAATCAGAAGGGGCACGACAAGATTTTAAAATGCTCATCCGTATAATCTGAATAATATGATGACGGAATTTAATAAAATAAAAAATGACCGAATTCTTTCAACTGTTTAACTTTTTGGTTAAATCAATGAAAAGGAAAAGAAAAGGCATGAAATGAAGGGAAGAGACATAGGGAAGATTATAATATTATTTTATTAGACAAATGTCGAAGAGAAATGATGTAAAAGAAAAACTAGCTGATGAATGGCATACGATTCCGTTATATCTTTTTGTAACTTTCTCCTTCCTTGTCGAGGGCCTTTTCGAGAGTGGGAGAGATAAACTCAATTTCCCCCCAATTCTCTCCAACTTTCAGAAGTTCTTTCATAAGGCCCACGGAAGTAATTTTATTCGCTTTCCTCGATATCTTTTCTTTTCATTATATCTAATCATACCTAACCATAGCATCTTTTTCCCCAGTATCATCTTAAATATAATATTTCGAAGCATTGTTGCAAGAAAATAAAAAATAGAGCACCCATCAACAGCACAAATAATATTTATAATCTTAAGATTCTTTTCCTTTTTATCACGATGAAATATACTTTTACTCTAGCAATTTTATCTAAAGATACGGAATCGTTTTATCCATAGTATAATCTAAAGGATTACAATTATGGAGCAACATCTTAGAGCGATACCATATCATGTTTGTATAACTCGTATTATTCTCTTCATCTGTGTACGTATAATGTCTATTCATGGATATTGAAAATTCCACAAGAAATTGACCCGAAGCCAGAGGGCTGCCACCATCCGACCACATGCCACGCTTTATGGTTTAATGCAGCACTAAACCGTAGACGCTACGCAGGCAAGTTCAACGCGGAGGTAGCGCTGGAGCATCAGTGGAAAGCGGAAGCTACAGAAGCTTTCCCTCGATTCATTCCCGTACCTCGCCCGGAGGAAGGAGGGAGACGACGGAGAGACTTGGAGATCTTCTTCTCCTCTTCTTTTTCCTCATAAAGTTTCGTGCTTTTCTGTAAATTTCTTTCGCTCCTCGGTTCAAGAACCGCGAGATCTCTTCGCTTCTCTTCTCTTCAGCAGCGACCTCGTCCTGGGGACCCGGCGATGTGGTGGGGGTTCCTGGGTTGCAGTCGGGTGATGTTTTCGAAAGTGGGTTTTGCGTAATGTAGCTTGAGTTTCGATTTGAACGGTCAAATGGGTTATCCGGGTCGGAGCTGAAAAGCCGCTTCTTGGAGCCATTCGGAGAGAGGGTGCGAGGGAGGAAGAGGGAGGGAGGCTTTCGTCTTTGTCGTAACAAGCAAATGCTTTTGTGAGGATGGACTCTAACATGAGTGCGCCGACGGGAAACGAACATGCGAATAGCTCGGCATCGGATAAGAGAGGGAAGTATCGTATCATGGCGGAAATCAAGCTTCTCGAGCAAGATTCCAAGTGTTTGGAGGTACCCTTTTCCCTCTGTATCTCTTCTATCTTTGCTTCTTCGTTTGTTCTGTGCGTGGTCTGGTTGGTGTAGTGATTATGAAGCATGGTTTTTTGCTGCTCGAAGTAGCAATACCCGAAGTGGACAGTTCTTGAAATGGTTTAAGCGTGAGACGTAGGATGTGTTGTCGGTGGTTTTGTAATTGGGAATATGTGGATTCTCCTGGTCTGTTTGATTGCAAAGTTAAGGTCTTTCAGTCAAAGCTTTATCCTTTTATGCTGAATGATGGCGGGGGAAGCAGCGGCTACATGTTGACATATACGGTGCTGCTGCTACCTCTGTATAAAGTAGCTTTAAAGGCTATAGAATATTGTAAAAAACAGAGGTGTAAAGAATTCAATTTACCAGTCTTAAGTGAGATTTCTAGCTTTGAAGCCTTAAAGGTCTTTCTAGCCTCTCGTTCCAAACCATCACAATTCATAAGTAGAAGAGGGAAAGCTTCCTTTTCTCTGTCTCCACGGTAGTTCGAGCAGCTCACATTGTTCCTGAGCCACAATTTCAGTGGTCACCCTCGGCAATCCCACCATTTCCATGGCCACGTTCCACAAAACTCTGGTCCCACTCAAAATAATTCATCAAATTTGCTGAATCAACATATGCTAAATAAAATGTACCCTTTTCCTGAAAGATGAACCAATTGGTATTAGAGCTTGTACTCATGCTTGTGCAGCTTTTAGGAAGCAGTTTCAAGAACTATGCATTTGGGTCATGTTCTGCCAACTTTGGAAAAAAGAATTTAGAAGATTTTGCAAATTTCTGGATGAAGTAGATCTGTTCTTGTGGAGCCATCAGCAGGCCTATTGAATGGCGACAACCAGACCTTGACTAAATTAAAAACGAAAATCTTCCAGCCTACATTCTGATGGTGTCTATCATGATGCATTTAGGGTGAAAGATGCCTTAAGCACCATACCTTGACTGACCAAGTCGGAGCATGTGCATGCTTCAGTTGAGTGTAGTATTAAGCAATCGGAAGGGAAATAGTGGACTTTGGACTTTTTAAGCACTAACTAGTAACAAATATATCACACAGCGACAGTGCATAGTTGGATTGAGAAATATATTAAATTGATTGGGTAAGACAGAGTAAAATGGAGAAAGTGAAATTACTGAATAGTATTCATCTGGTAACAAGAATCTGAAACCATAAACCAATCTTATTTTAGTTTATCTTCTATACTTACACTGTGAAATGGTTCCTGGAAGCTTTTGTTAATATAGAATGACATGCAATAACCATGTTTGGTGTGGTATGATATGACTCGTGTCATTATTAACAATAAACTTGTTACCTAACTAACCATATGTCTTATCTTAAACGTAGAATTGAAACATCTTCCTTCTTCTTCCTGGATTTATATGAGTGAGAGATGAACACAACTGAATTTACATCAGAAGATCAATAAGATAAAGCTGGTGTGGCACTATTTCCTCTCATTAACTAGTCATTGATGGGTCAACATCACACCTCTCATGCAACTATTCTTTTTCTTTACCTATAAGTAGTAAAGTAATTAGAAGTAACCATGCATTCAGTGCTTGCTTATCATGCAGGTGAAGTTGGTTATTATGTTTATGATAAAGAAAGTTTGATGAACTGGATGCTAAACTTAGCTCTAGCTAAGTTGTAGCTGAGACCTTTTTAAACTCATCTTAGACCTAGGAATGACATATCCGTCTGATAGATAAACTACTTGTAAAAGATGTCTAGCTAAGATTCAGTTTGGTTTGTTTGATCTTGCTTTATGTAATATCAAAGGATGTTTTTAAAAAGTTTAGCATGCCATTGTTGGTTTTTCTCTGCTATAAGACATAGGTGTGGTTTATCATGTGAGAGGACAATTTTTCAAACAATGGCAAGATCAATGGATTGATATCTGAAATTACTTAATGGCAGCATTCCGCATAATTTTTATCTCTTTCGCTTTTGAATGTTGGACATTCTTTCAGATCCATCAAATGCACAGCAACCAGTTGAAATCCATTCAAATCTGAAACTTTCTGTAGTCAATCTGTCAACTTGGCCAGCCAACTCTTAATGCTTTGTACTTAGCAGCATGAAATAGTTTCATTAATATGCCCATTAATGTTACATGCCATGTAAATGCTTTATTTGCCTCTTCTGATAAATTACGACGTAAATTAATCAAATGACTTAGCTAGTTAAGAAGCTGTTTATTCACCCTGAATCAATCTGTTTGATTCCTATGCATCTTTCAAATTAGCTTACAAAGGGGACAGTGTGACTGGTTCTCTCCCTGGCAGATGTTTGCCGGGCATTTTCTTTTTGCCAATCCATCTGGAGACTGTTATTCTGGGAAATTGGCATGTAAAACAAAATTAAAACAGATTGTTTACTGCAAGTAGTGAGTTGAGTCTTACTTGATTAGTGGAAGGAACGCCTTCCTGATAATGAGAATGTGCTGTGTACAAAAAATTTTTAGCTTGTCTAGTTGATCTGATGGCACAGATGTAGCTACCTTGTCCAGATATACTATCGTTATAAGGCAAGGTTGGACCGGTGAGGGAACAGCTCAAGTAACTTTGTCTACACTTCCCAGTGACTGTTAATAAATCTAGAGTAACACAATATATAAAGCAAAAAGGACCTCCTACATGTAAGGGATCTTGATTTGTTTCTTTTTTTTCCTTCTCCTAATATCCCGACTTACTTACGTCTTATAGCAGAGGAATTACTAGGACAAATGCACGAAATAGTAATTATATCTTATCTCTCCCACATTTCAATATTAAAATCTAATATTTTCTATCCAACAACTTCCATAGAAAGATTTCCGAATCTTAGAACATCTTTCTCTTTTCACATACATTTATATAATTTCATTATATTGGGTATTTATCAACAATCCGTTCCATTAAATATTTCTAATTAGGTGGTTTTGCTTAATATTTCAAATTTCAATTTTGCGCATACAAGGAACACTTGTGCACATTTGCCAGCATCAGTTGAATATATCTATTTCCAGATTCAAACTTACAATGATGCACAGTTGAGGGGTTCAAGTTCATACGTTGGTGTTTTTAGGAGTTCCCAGGTTCCAAATTAATTAGTTTATTCTTTCATACCAGTTGCATGTTCTTATTTTTATTGTTTTTTATATCAATTTAACATAATAGTATCATGCAGTGAGTTGTATGTGTGAACCGCCTCATTAATGAGGTGCACAGATGGAAAATACCTCAACCATTTTTTTCCAACATCTTTTCTGCTAGATGGGGTCATTTTCGTATCTCTCTAAGAATTGAGATTTCCATCTACTTGCTATCCAGTATACAAACACGCATCTTTTGACTTAGCTAACATGGGGCACCGTACAACTGGTTCTCTGCCTGGCAGATACTTCCTGGGCATTTTCTTTTTGCGAATCCGTCTGGAGACCATTATTCTGATAAACCTCTAATTTTCGGTATAAAACAAAAGAAAAGCAGATTGTTACTGCAAGTATTGGGTTGAGTCTTATTTGATTAGTGGAAGGAACGTCTTCCTGTTAAAGAGAATGTGTTGTAAAATTCTTTTTCAGCTTTATCTAAATGATCTGATGGCATAGAAGTAGCTAGGGGTGTGCATGGTCCGGGCGGGCGGTTCCCGACCTAGAACAGGAACCGCCCGCTAAGGACCAGTTCCGAAAAATGGGAACCGAGATCCACCCGTTTGTTGCATGGATCCACCCGGGAACCGGACCGCCGGTCCGGTCCGGTTCCCGGGTGGATCCATGGAACCGATATTGATGCGAAAAAATTTTGGTTTTCAACATACGTGACATCAAAGCAAACCAAATAAAGAAAAATCAAATTTAAATACGTAAAACAAAGATTCATTTGTTGTAATTATAAATGTATCTCGTAGATAAAAAAAATGCGAACACATGGAATGCAACATTCTTCTATTTCCTACTTGCAAATAACTATAGATGGTTAAATTTTCTTTGACCAAAGGTAAAGGTTCCCTAAAGAGTGAAATGAGATAGAGGTTTTTTTAGTAATTTTTTTTAATATTAAAAGGTTCGGTCCGGTCCGGGTGGGTGGGCGGGCGGATCCGCCCATGGAACCGGGAACCGGACCGGTACCCACCAGTTCCAATTTATTGGAACCGGGAACCGGACCGGTGCCCTCAAGACCCACCGGTTCCGGGCGATTCCGGGCGGTCCGGGCGGATCCCGAATATTTTGCACACCCCTACTTATACCGATAGTACATCCAGAGAAGGTAGCTACTTCTAGGGGTGTGCAAAATACCGGATCCGCCCGGACCGCCCGGAACCGGACCGAACCGCCCGGCCGGTGGGTCTTGAGGGCACCGGTCCGGTTCCCGGTTCCAATAAATTGGAACCGGTGGGTACCGGTCCGGTTCCGGTTCCATGGGCGGATCCGCCCGCCCACCCACCCGGACCGGACCGGAACCTTTTAATATTAAAAAATTACTAAAAAACCCTCTATCTCATTTCACTCTTTAGGGAACCTTTACCTTTGGTCAAAGAAAATTTAACCATCTATAGTTATTTGCAAGTAGGAAATAGAAGAATGTTGCATTCCATGTGTTCGCATTTTTTTTATCTACGAGATACATTTATAATTACAACAAATGAATCTTTGTTTTACGTATTTAAATTTGATTTTTCTTTATTTGGTTTGCTTTGATGTCACGTATGTTGAAAACCAAAATTTTTTTCGCATTAATATCAGTTCCATGGATCCACCCGGGAACCGGACCGGCGGTCCGGTTCCCGGGTGGATCCATGCAACAAACGGGTGGATCTCGGTTCCCATTTTTCGGAACCGGTCCTTAGCGGGCGGTTCCCGGTTCTAGGTCAGGAACCACCCGCCCGGACCATGCACACCCCTAGGTATAAGGACCAGGTTTAAAAGTTTGACCGGTGCAAACAGCTCAAGTTGACTTTCTCTGCAGTATTCCCTCTGAACTGTTTGTAAATCCAGAGTATTATAAAAAGCAAAGAGGGCCTCCTAGATCTGACCTGAGAGATCTGAATCTTTTTTTTTTCTTCTCCTACTAGCCACTATTACTTATTTTGCAAATATTTTTCTATGGACAAGTGTATAAATTAGTAATTTTATTTTATCTCCCGCGCATTTCAATATTAAAGTCTGATATATTCTAACCAAAAACTTGCAAAAAAAAGAAAAGTTCAAATTTTGAAATATCTTTCTCATTCCACGTATATTTATATAATATATTTATCAACAATTTCTTTTCATTAAATATTTCTAATAAGGTGGTTTTGCGTAATTTTTCAAATGTCAATTTTGGGCGTATGCAGCTTGTGCATGCTCGCCATTATGTATGGAATAATCTATTTCCACATTCAAACTTGCACTAAGACACGGATTAGTGGTTCAAGTCTTAGTTCAGAATTCAAATCAGTTAGTTTATTATTTCACACCAAATCTTTGTTCTTATTTTACAGTTTTGAGATATAATTCATATCAAATAAACATAATAGTAGCATGTGGTGAGTGTTATTGTGTGACTGCCTCGCCAATGAGGTGTTCAGTTTAAAAAATAGCTGACCGCAATTTTTTCCAATGATCTTTTCTACCAGACTGGGTCGTTTTCAGTTCATGACCTGGTTGAGCCTCCTGATTTGGGTTTCATCCCATTTTTTAACCTCCAGCGCTTTGCTGCGCTAAACTGGATGGAACGTAGGAACGGTTTCCTGGTTTACTGGTTAAACCAACCAATGTGATCCCATTGTCAAAGCACTGCTATCTGATATTTAAACTTCTCTAGGAATCAAATTGCCATCTACTTGCTTTAATGATTTGATTTAATCAGAGTCGATTGTGATGGATAGCTCCAAGAAGCGTTGCCTTAGTAGATCGGATGCTTTACTTCCTCAGCCTTAACTTCACTATACTAGATATCGTCATGTTTTGGCATGATTATGTCTTGAAGCAGTCAGTTATTTTATTGGTTGTGCTCTTTTCTTTGGCAATTCTCTCTTCTAAATGCTATACTTTCTTTTTCTAAAAGGAATCAATAAAAGATGATCGGCTTGCAAAGTTTTCGCCCTGTTGAGTTTGCATTTACGCATCGAGAGTTTCTAAAACAGGAGACGTGCAATTGGGCAGTTCAGATTCTTTGCTAATTTCAGATAGTTGGAAAGGGAAAGCTTGGGTAGCTGCTATGCAAAGACTGAGTTATTTAGTTGTATGACTTGGAAAAATTTAAATACCATCTGCCTGAAAATCAAATATTGGTGTTTTATGGAATCTAATTACTGCTTAATTTAATAGAAATATAAGTTGTTGATGGTTCTTGTCACTTGCTTCCTTTTCCTGGTGACAAGTGTGAAACCAATCCATAGAAATCTGTTAGGTCCCCGCCATTTGGCTCAGCTGCCCACATGGGGAATGCTGAAGTTCGATTCGGCAGTTAAAGAAAACTAAAAGCCTCTAAGGAGTTACTATGTGTAGTTTCTTTTTGAGTGCTGTGGAACGTGTTATCTTGTGACGACCAGAGTCCCGACACATTTGTGTGCTGATGTGATATATTGTCCTTGATTTCCTGTGCAGGAGGAGTTGGAAGAACTCGAAAAATTAGAAGATGCTTCATTCATTTGCAAGGAGTAAGTATATGAGAGCTACTTAGTAAGCTTCTCCAACTTTGCTGTGGTTAAGAATTATGGCTTTAACTCCAAATTACTCTTCAAAAGCAAAGTCTGAGTCAAAAGTTAAAAGCCCGAGTGGTTTCAAGATTGTGGCTCGGCCTTTTGGTCCTTTAAATAAATATTGAAGATGTCAGAATTATATATTTTAGCATTCTGCAACAATGTTTACTTGGAAGAAAGTCATTGTGAAGGCTACTCTACTGCTCAGGCAAAATGCTGCAGTGGAGTGCATGACCCACTGAAAGAGCCTCTTGTGGGGATTGTCTTTTTAAATTAATCATGACTTTGAAGAACAATTGTCAAAATGCCTTAGACCTATAGTTCAAACTTTGGAGTAGCGAAATGTGAAGTCCAGATCTGTTGCTTTACAGGCTAGAGGTTTTAGTTGCTATATCCATCTTTTCCTTGAACATTGGTTGTCTAACTAGTTTGCAGTTACGGACAAATTTACCAGCAGTTCTAAATGTCCTACAGATTGCTGAACTACGTAGAGACGAAGCCTGATGCGTTGCTTCCAGTGTAATCCCTTGAACCTCCGTGCTTTCATCTTAAATGTAGAGTGCGGTTTGCTTCTGCCTGTGAGCTCTGTTCACTTGTTGATGTTTTTTGTTCCCACTAATTACAGGACAAATGGCCCAGCAAACCCATCCTGGAATAGATGGTTTGAGGGGTTTCAAGATTCAGAAGGCTGCAGATGCCAGATAATGTGATGGATCTGATCCTGCAACGTTTCCCATTTCCTAGAGGAAGTATAACATTGTGACGAAATAGGGCTCACGATAGCATACTCAATGATGCACGTGCCGATGCTGTAATAAAGATGTTACTGTTTGATTGTAGCCAATGCGCAAGCAGGCTCTTTTGTGTCACCAAGACATAATGAGATTGTCACCTTAACCCAAAAGCGTGCCAGCCAAGGGGACTGCGCTGAGGAGTGGGGAAGACGAATTCCTGGATGGTCTGGCCATCTTAGCGACTTTTAGGTGTGTTTCTAGGCAAATCTGTATTGTATACCAGGTCACTTTTATGTACAAGTGTAAATTTCAGCGGATGCAGTTCTAAAGTTGATGTGCCCTCCTATTCTTTTCTTCTTCACTGGAATCTAAAATGCCTTTGCCAAGGCTATTTTTCTCAATGCTTAAGTTCACTAACCGTTTGCTTGGATTCTGGTTCCGAACCGATTTTACATTCTGCTTGGCTTTATGTAGCAAAGTGATCTATTATGTGTTACGATATCAGGCATTATATCTTTGTATTATCAGCTCGCTATGATGCCCAGGATCATCAGCTCGACACGAAATTCGTGCAGAGATTAGTTGTTCTCTCGATAAGTTCATCGATGAGTTCTGTCTCATGTTAATACACTTGCTTCGGTCGGGTAGAAAAGCTGGTGAACTCAGTCAAAGCGTGTGAAAAAGCTAATTGAAGATCGCTCGATGGACAGAAAAGAGAGAGGATGCATGCCTGGCAATCAAAGGCTCTTCGAGTGGAGTTCCCTCGAGAAATAGGGAGACGCGAGCGGCCTATCCACGCAAGTTGTCATTTAACTTATAGATTAACCATATTTAATAGCACCTTGGTGGCTTTTAGTCTAATTAATTCCTTGTATTTGTGTGTTCCTAACTTGCGCATTGGTAATTTTTAAGGCCGGGGTGGAATTTGGGCCGACCAGACTCGACGGTGACCCAACAAAAATTGGGCCAAGAGGGTAAGTAATCAAAGCAAGGCCCAGCAAGACCTTCGGCCCAAAATGATCCGATTATCTTCCGCTTCAGCAAAGCCCCATTGAACAAAAACGCCAGTTGCAACGACGAGCTCTTCGATTATGCTCGTGTCTATATTCACATCTGATTCGTACTTACACTCTAAGAATTTCAACTCTAAAAGGTGTCCGATTGCTTCAGATGCGAAAGTGATCATGCTTAATTCCAACGTGAATGGCTTTGCCTACAGCCGAGACGGCACTCGCTCAGTAATACTATAGCTTCTTACCGAAACCTTTTGTATTGTCATCATGTTGTTGTTTTTTTTTTTTTTTTTTTGTCACTATAGATTGTACCTCGGAAGATGTTCATGTACATGTCTCAAGAGGTTTTTAAGGATCTCCAAGATTAAAGTCGTGAAATCTCAAAGAGTTACGAGATCGAATACACCCTTAAAATTCTACCAAACGCGTTAAAAGAAGTCAAAATGTCTCTCCGTTTTTCCCCATAACTTAGTGTTCAATATAGATATAAATTTTGAGAGTTGTGCATTCAACTATAGTAAATTATCGCGTTCAAATTAGATGCGGTGGTAATTATCAAATAAATAAATAAATAGACAAGGTGGGTGACGTTTGGTAAGGTCCTTGATTTTCTCTCTCCAATTCAAAAAATTACAAATTAACCCAAAATTGCCAATTTCTATCCTCTTTCATCATATTATAGATTTTTATGACTATAAAATCCTAAGATATTACTAATTTTTAAAAATTCTAGGAATCTCACGAAATTTTCTGTTTGCATCATCATCTCATTATAAAATAATATCGATGGATAGTTATGCCTGCCGGCATTACATATGATATGAGCCTTATCATGGCATTAACTTCCTCGTAAACCTCAATAGCCACCTAATTTAATCGTCAACTTAGGTACTAAAAATATTCTATAAAGGATATGGAAAAATATATAAAAATATATATATTTATAAACTAACTCGGTCATGTGAAGTGACCATCAACACGAAGCGAAGCCCCCACTACTTTTGCGCTTCCCTATGTAAGAAATTTTGGCTAGAGCCCTAAAAGAGAACACCCAAAAAACGGTACTAAACAAGAAATAATTTTTTTTTTTTTTTTTTTGGGCGGTCGCAAAGGAGAATAATTTATATAAAGAAACCTAAAAATAAAAAATAAAAATAAAAGGATTAAATAATTGGGATGAAAAGGACCGTTAAAAGAATCTCTTTTCCACACTGTCACCATCACTTTGTCCTTCCTGTCTCGTTAGTCGAAAGCAAACCCTAGTTTACACCATAGGGGGAATGAATGACTTGGTACTTCCGAGTCACATGCTATACTAATGCTAGCCAGTCACTCTGTACAAGTACTTCTATTTCTATGGTCAGTCCATGTTATCCCATTCTTATGTAAATTTGAGATTTTTCTGCATTTATTTTTCTTTTAATTTTCCTATATGAGAACTTTTCTCTTCTTTTTTTTTTCTTTTTTCTTTTTGCATTTGTTTGCATATACTAGAAAAGGGAGGGTAGAGAACTAGGAGGAAAGAAAGAGGAAGGAAAAAAAAAGGCTTGAGAGGGAAGGAGATGGAAATTTCCTACTATTGGGTTGCTCTGGAAAGGGAAATAGTTGGAGGAGAGGAAAAGTGAAAAGTGGGAAATTTTGATTTATTTATATGCAAAATCAAAGTTGCACTCCAATCAAGAAAGTGACAAGAATGACCCTAGGATAAAGACAGAAGTAGCGTTCATGTATTTCTTTGGCTATGTCTTTTTAGCCTTTAGTGCATAAATCAAATTTTCCCACTTTGTTTTCAATTTAGTTTAAGCAAAAAGGACTTTTTTTTTTTATTTTCCCCTCATGTTTAAAATATTATCTAAAAATGTACGGATTCATATGTTCATATTAATATGTTGTGAAAGTTTTGGGTGCTTAGGATTAAAAATATCAAAGTTAATCTATAAAAAATTTTAGCTAGATTGTTATGTTGCTCTTATTTTCATCGAGATTGTGAGATTGTCCATGAAGTATATATAGTGTACTTCGTGAATATGGTCACCCCATGTTATACATTTTTATGTAAGCTTGATTTTTTTGGCATTTACTTTTTGATTTTTTTCACGAGTGCTTTTTGTGCATTCGTTTGCATCCTAGAAATGGTAGGAAAGAGAATTTGGAGGAAAAAGAGGGGAAGAGGAGGAAATTTTTGCGACCGTTGGTCGTTTTGGGAAGGGCAAAAATTAAGAAAGAAGTGAAAATTAGGAAAAGTTCATTTATTCATGTGGAAAATCAAAATTGCAACTTCAATGAAGGAAGTGATGAGAATGACCCGAAGGATGAAAAAGGAAGTAGCATTCATGTTATTTCCGGTTACATCTTTTTGCACTCTTGCATAATAATTAAGGCCCCGTTTATTTTTAATTAAATTCAAACAAGAAGTACTGTCCTATTTTCTCGTCAAATTCTAAATTTTATGTATCCAATTAAAAAAACACAATGCTTATGCCACAAATTTTAGATTGAGTAAACAGTAAAAATCAATCCGCAAATTTTTTTCACTAGCATATTACATTGTTTTCCCTTCTTGTAGAGATTGTTTATTCAAAATTCAGCTGAATTTAAAGATTTTAGTTACACAAATGAGATACAAATTTCAATTTCAAATGAAAACTATAAACAAAGATTTATTTCAAACACACACAACCATTTTACATTTTTGAATTTCTTTTACCTTTTTTTTTCCCGGTCGCGACTTTGAAGTATAAAACTACATTCCATCTCTTATTTTAAATCTTATTCTTTAGAAAATTTATTCAGCCCACCGTCATTATCGAACTATGTATGTAAGCATGAATGAATTGGCGGTCCGACCAATTGTAAAAACAATCGAACCAGTTAAAGATGAACGGTAAAGATTGTTGGCTTAAGAAGAAAAAGGTGATAATCAATAAAAAAAGGAAAAAGTTATAAAAATTCATAAAATTACTCAAAACAACATCACCTTGACTAAATTTGTCCACGCCAGATTGCCAGCATGCCATGTAGGATAATTGAGGATGACTGGACCATCATGTCGACGTTTTCATGCTAAATTGGCTAGAAAAACTATATTGAAATCTTACAAAAATGTACTTAATTATATTGGCAAAATTGAGGAGTTTATAACTATATTGGCATTCATACAATAGATTTAAAACTAATGTGATAAATTCGATATGGGATTTTTAAGTATATGAAATTCCTACTTACGCTTTATCCTAACCTACACACTCAAATATAATGCCATGTTTTACCTATCTCATCGGAGCTGTACTCACAATTGATGCTTCATCTTGTTGTACGAGGTAATTTATAATATTATTTCGAGAAGTAGAGTTAGATTAGAATAATAGGTATCAAATAAATATGTACGTACACATACGAACATATACATAGAGTATCCATAGCAAAAAGATGGATTGTTCGCGGGTTTATTTTATTCAAAATATCATAAGATCGTGCGCATGTGGTAATATTTACTCAATTTTTTTTCACGTGATTGCGATACATGCATGTGCATGGAAACACATGTTGTCAGAGCTTGGACGGTGTCTTGGAGAATATCCATATGTTGACTCTTGCTTGAGATTGACACATATCTTGTCTATCTCTCCTCTGGCATTTTCATTTCGTTGATTTTAATTATTAATGCGAAGCTTGAATCCTTAGAATTATAGGTTGAACTAAAAAAGGGTTAATCCTAATTATTCCCCTGCTACATGACAAAGATTCCAATCAACTCCCCACATGTATATGCTTAAAACATGCTTTTCTATGATCGAATTAAATATATATATATGTAGAAGAGAAAAATAGGGTTTCTAAAGATTTATGTTGCTAGCTCCCGCCAACTTTTTCAGGAGCATGTTTTGTGTTTTAAAATTGATTGGGAATTAGAATTTATTATGCCATGAGCGGATCATATTTTCGGATCATATTTTCTTCTACACATGACAAACAATGATCTAATCTTAAAGGGGAAGCACTAATTTGTAGAATTACCCAAAGAGCGACCTACTCGTCCTTCAAATTTCTTGAAAATATTATCTTTTGATAATCTGTACGTAGCAAGTGTCATTTAATACGTTCGAGAGACTAGGCACCGACATCCCCAGTGCACTTGATTCTCGTTGATTTTCTAACTATGTATTCAACGTCAGCATTGCCATTCCTTTTAAAGTACAATAGTTGAAGATGTCAAAGATTTATACATGGTCATGAATATCATATCTATACTTAGGATTTTACATGATTTTATGGTCCTCCTTATTGTGGTTGAGTATTGTGCTCATGCAAAATCTTGTACTAGAACAAAGACATAACAAGAATTATAATCGGATACATGATTTTTGTTTGGATTCAACCAATTTAAATGTATGCCCAAATTTTTTTTTTTTTAAATTGAATTTTCATTCTGTTGGTGAGGAAATTGTGATGCCCTGCCAATTTCATTTTCACCTGAACTTTAAACAACCAAAATGAGTTTTTGGTTGGATTTCTTTCTTTCTTTATTTCTTTTTTTTTTTTTTTTTTTTTGGTTGCGAAATCTGTTCTTGGGTGCTGTTGGTCCATATGGAGAGACAGACGACAGTAGTCAGAAACATAAACTACCCATTAAAATCCATTGATTTATGGTGTAATAATGGGCATTGGTCAAGTCCTCCTGGCGATGAAGTGTTGGCCTCTCTCAATTGCACTCTGCACAACACTTACAATATCACAGAAGCCTCCATGTGGAAGATGATGGACTTTGCAGTCTCCTATGCGGTCCAACTCCTAACCCCCAGAGAGAGAGAGAGAGAGAGAATCAGAATCCACATCTCCCCTATCTTCATGATTGATTGAGAGGGTCCCCAAGATCCAATCACCCAATCACCTTATTTTACTCTACTTGAATCTAGAGAGAGGCTAGTCATTTTTATTAAAATAAAGGGCACATTGTTTTTTTCACCCTATTGGAATATTCATCTCATCTACTGCCTACTTAGCTAGGCATGGCATCAGTTCCCATCATTTATGGCATGCATGTGTGCTGAGAAATAATGGTAAACGCACAAGAGAGGTTTTTCTATAGGCATTAGGGATTATTGTAAATAAGTAGTCAAATTTAAATATCCAATCAGAATCTGGTGTAACTCATCTTACCAATTGATATTGCATGCATTCTTTGTCTTTCTAGTACTATTCCTTCTTATTCTTCTTTTTTGTATTTAGGGCTATTCTGTCTCAACAAGACATCTTTAAAAATCAGTCTAACTCCAGCGCACAACGATTCATAAAGAACAATGTAACTGGATTCAATGAACCATATATTGAATATTTCATAATATCATTTACACATCTACCCTATCGTCATGATTGATTGAGATGATCCTCAAGATCCAATCACCCAAACACCTTATTTTACTCTACTTAGAATTTAGAGGGTCTATTTGATTAAAATAAAGGGCATGTTGTTTTTTCACCCTATTGGAATATTCATCTCGTCCACTACCTACTTAGTTGGGCATGGCATCACTACCCATAATATATGGCAGGCTTGTGTGTTGACAAATAATGGTAAACACAGTTGGGCGGGGTGGGGGATGGGGTTTGTTTTCTACAGGCATTAGGGATTATTGCAGACAAGTTGTCAAATTTACATATCTAATAAGAATCTGTTGTATTTCATTTTACCAATTGCTATTGCGTACATTCTGTCTTTCTAACATTATTTCTTGTTTTCTTTTTTTCTTTTTTTTGTATTTAGGGCTCACCGTCTCGGTAAGACCTCTTTGAAAATATGTCTAAGACTCTAACGCATGATGGTCCATAGGGAACAGCGTGACTCAAATTCAATGGACCTGTTTATTGAATATTTTGTGATATCATTTACGGTCCTTAGGGTAACATCCCAAAGAGATAATTTGCCGTTGTTGCCCCCTCATTTTCCTTTTTTTTAAATCAAAAAATAAAGAGTACTCGGGGCTTCTCTGAATCCAATTACCCAACCAGCCAATTCTATCGTACTAAATTCAAGGGTCTCGACTTTTTTGATGTGATAATGACAGTGTTACTTTCTTCCCCACCGACCCCATTGGAATATTCATCTCATCTGCCATGCCAACTTCACCGAACTGGGGCAACTTCTCAATTTCCTATTTCTTAATGCCCTAGAATAGAATGATAAACAGTGCATCAGTTGCGCACTTTCTGTTATAATTTCGAGGGCTACCCTAAAACAATATTGAATACATTATCCTCCATAGTGTGGGACAGTGGGGGAGCCTCCTTTTGAGTGAAAAACAAAAAGCTGGCCAGCTAACATGTCACCATGTGGCTTCTCAGACCACTGTTTCAATGTAGTACCATGAAATCTTTCATGAATTCACTTGTGGAGAGATCAGAAAAAGGAGGAAAGAGAAATGCAGGCCGCCCCGCTATTGGAATGCCCGGGAATGTGCCTAAAGAATAGGGGGAGAGAGAGGTGGGCGGGGAGAACATTGGAGGTGAACGTTGGGAACCGTGAAAAAATCTATCCACATTCATGTAACTAGGACATGGGAAGTTGAGGGGAGAGTGGGGCTCATCATGCCAAAATTTTGCACCTTCCCTTTTCTAATTGGAATATTATTTCCCCAGCGGATAGTTGTATGATCTATTGAGGAACAGCTTCTTGGGTCATTACGGGGCATACTTTCTTACATTTTTTTCCATCACTCCTATACTAAATATCATAACAGACAAAAAGTCAAAAGTTTTACTCTCATCAATCAAGATTAATTTTCATTATATGATGATCGTGATGGGATATGGGACCTATCTCCAAGGGATCCTTACGATCACCCTACACCAAGTGGACCTACTCGTTGGATAGCCCATGTGACATCCTTAAATTGAATTATTTAAACTGTATTTGATCATTCGGATTTTTAATCAGAATAGGATATGAAATTTAGATATTTTACTATATCCTGTCCACTATTTGATAACTACAGTCCAATATATTCACATCATATCATGTACATTATTTAATATAAATGGCATATTAGTAAAAAATAAACAAAAAATTTTACAAAGAGAGATGATAAAAATCTCTCAAGACACTTTTGCCTACTTATTTTTTTTCTATCTTTTTAAATTTATTTCTTTGTTATGTCTTTCTTCCCTTATATTGTTCCCTAATAAAATTTTGTTAAAGAGTAAATTATACTAATGTGCCTAAAATATATAATAAATATAAAATTTTTATATTAAATATATAAGTAAAAATAAGATTAAATTAAAATAACTAAATTGTTAATTTTTTGTTTGAATTTCTCATATTAGAATTCAAATATTTTTTGTATATTGAAATATAATTTTAACTTTGTTAATTTTTTTGGTCAAATAATATTAATTTTGTTAATTTAAAAAAATTATTTGAGAAAAATAACTTTCCCGATATGAATGTTAGAAATCTTACCACCTTTATCATATCTCCCACATTGGATAATTTGATCAGGTTTATATCCTTATTATATTCGATTTTATCATATTTTGAGCAAGCATGTAGGATAGAATAAATTTCATTTTATCTTGAATTTTTATCCCAACTACTAAATGTAACCTTAAGATATTATCCGTTTTGACTCATCTCATACCTAGCCTCATGATTTTGTCATTTAGCATATAGCCAAGCACTTTCCCTGGAAATTACTCATCCTAATAGTGCTCTAGCCTAAGCACGCTCAAATTTGAAGTTCCTCAATAAAGTTTGTTATTACATCAAAAGGTGCCTCCGTGAATTAATTATAGTTTTCAAATGTATACCCCAAGCATTGTCTCTCCCTATTTGGTGTACAATTTGATTTATTCCTATCCTATTCACCATCTTAGAAATCTACCAAGAGCCACTTTTTATCTGAACCCTCTAACATCAGCGACCACTCCCCCACCTTGTCAAACTGGGTCGTTAAAAACTCTCCATCTTCTACGCGGTTCATCCCAAACCTTACACCTATTGGAGGAGATCTCGCTATGATATTACTATACTATGAAATATTTAAATGAACTCCTTTGAGATATTATCTATTTTTGTCTATCCTATACATATCCTCGCAATTTTTTCATTTGGTATATAAGCAAGCACTTTTCCCAAAGGTCACCTATTCTAAAAGTGCTCTAATCTATGCACGATTAACTTTGAAGTTTTCTTGCCATTATGTTAAAAGGCATCTACATGAATTAATTCCAATTTTCACACAGGCGCACACATGCACGTTTTAGGCATAGTCTCTCCTTGTTTGGTGTGTATACCACTCATTCCTACCCTTTTGGCCATCCCGAAAGCCTACCAAGAGTTGCTCCTTATCCGAGTTCTCTAATCCCAATGACCACTCCCCAATCTCGTCAAATCGAATCATTACAACCCTGGTGTGTCTACTTGGGCCAGCCTCTAGAAGCCCACCTAGGCTTGCCGAAGTTAAAAGGCAGCAAGCTTGCTAATCTTTCCATTTTTTCAAAAAGTTTCCGCCAAAAAATGCCTAAAACTACAACATCAATGCTCAATAATTTTAGAGTTTCATGTAATTTTATATCTTACCTACGAGTATATAAGATTGTCCTCTCGCATATTAGAAATTTAAGCTCATTTACCCTATTACTATTTGTAATTTTTATATATCAAGGTACAATTATTAAGAAAACATATCTTATAAATGTTTTAATTATGTGGGCAATGGGGCCCGGGCAAGCCTCAAGGTCCTTGCCAGGCTCGGCATGCCCAATGATAGAGCGTAAATCATTTTTCTAGGCGCGCCCAACAGTTGGGGAAATTCCAGTCGAGCCGGCCTATTTTGAATCAAGTTTAACACTAAGTGGAGACCAATGATTTTTCTTCCTTTGCATATTTTTTACAATAAAAACCCTAAATTATACCTATCATGACATAAATATCCCGAACTTCTTTTTTTTGTGTCATGAAAAATCTCGAATTTATATCAGCTTGACAAATATACCCAGGATAGAACTGAAATAGAGGGCATAAGTTTATCCATGACACAAAATAAAGTTGGGGATATATGTATAACGGTAGTTATGTTTAGCATTTAGTTTATGATATTTGTATCACGGTTGGGATAATTTAAGATTTTTTCTGATATTTTTTATTTTTTATTTTTTGCACTTTCATTCTTTTACTAACGTTAACATTATTATTCGGTTCGCTTAGTAGTCGGATTGAGATCAAAATTGGACAAATATATTTAGGGATGGAGAGTAAGGCTGGGCAACCGGATCTGAAACGCATGTGGGTTAAAATGAAAAAGGTTGAGCAAAGGTACACCGTGTTCATGATGAGCTTCTCTTTGGCTTATGAGAGGCTGGGCAGCAGATCTGAAATGCATGTGGGATAGAATGAAAAGGCTATACGAAGGTACAAGGGGTTCATGATGAGCTTTTCTTCTTCTTTTTTCCTTATGAGTTTGGCCATGTCTTTTTATTTTTATTTTTCTTTGTTTAACGTTTAGTCTAACGAGGCAACATTTCTTAAGAACAACCAGAAAGCTATCCCATGTGCAACCTCCACTGGGGTCGATTCCTGAGGACTCTAATGTTTTAATTTTCAATGATCTTGCATGTCCATTGAATTTGGTAAATTAGATAAATCATTATACAATGCAACACATGGTGATCGAATATTTGAACGACGGATGGTGACTGAATCTTTGAACGAGGGAGCTGTCAATGTTTGGTATCTAGTAAAAATTCGTTCATATTTGTTAGGGAAGAAATTTAATAGATCAATCTTAATGTATCTAGCATAATTCTTTCTTTTTCTAGTCAAAAGTTATTTTGGTCCGAATGAAATGCCAGAAAGCTATACTATGTGCAACCATTGGGGTCAAATCGTAAGGACTCTAATATATTAATTTTTAGTAATCTTGTATGTCCATTGAATTTGGTAAACTAGATCGATTATTATACGATGCGGCAGAGCGTGACTAATCTTCGTAATTTAATAAATTAGATCAATTATTATACGATACGACAAATTGTAACCAAATCTTTAAATAAGGGAGTCATCAATGTTTGGTATCTAGTGAAATCCGTTCATATCTGTTGGGAAGCAATTTAATAAATTGCATAGTTCTTTCTTTATCTAGCCAAAAGTTGTTTTGGTCCGGATGAATTGCAAGAAAACTGTGCAACCTCCATCAGGATCAATTCCTCAGGACTCTAATGTTTTAATTTTCAATAATATTGCATTTCCATTGAATTTGATAAATTAGATCGGTTACTGTGTGATGAGACATATCGTGATCGATGTCTATTGAATTTGGTAAATTAGATCAATTATTATATGATGCGATAAATGGTAATTGAATCTTGGAACAGGGGAATCAGCATTGTTTGGTATCTAGTAAAAGTGGATCATATCTATTAGGGAAGCAATTTAATAAATCAATCATAATGTACCTAGTATAGTTCTTTCTTTTCCTAGTCGAAAGTTATTTTGGGTTGGATGAATTGCCAACATCAAGAATCTATTCTGTTGCTGCAGAAAAAAAAAGGGAAAACCTAGAGCACTATGGGTGATTATGTTCCTATAAGGTAGAGGAAAAGAACCATTTTGAGAAGCTTCCTATCTTGAAGCCACTAATTTTTGGGTATCGAGTGATGGTTTTTGATTGCCGCGTCACTTTTCTCGTTCACGCTAATTTTGAAGCTCAAAGCTGTAGCATTATTAGTAGAGTACCACGCGACACACACACGCACACACTCTGTTACATTTTTAGGAATTAGCAGAGACATATGGTACGGGATATAATATCCCACATCATCAAATAGCTAGTAATCTTCAACCACATACTCTGTTACATTGAAAGAGTTGCTCTCAACCTCTCCTTAACTCGATATCGGGTCGACCAGTCGGGGTCGACGTGATCAAATGCAAGAAGATCTATTGGGCAAACGTCAGAAGTCCTGTCAAGGAGGGCTTTTTCAAGGCCAGTGAATTGCTTCTTCAAATTTCAAAAGCGATGGCTGTCCATAAAAAAATAAAAATTCAAAAGCGATGTCATGACATTCTCGGGCACCGACAGGACGACGAACGAAGGGACGTCGTGGGCGACATTGTTCTCGCAATTTCGTACCCAAAAGCAAGGGCTGGAAGGCGAATCGCATGACTCACATGCATGGAGACTTCTTCGTGGGAAAAGCGAGCGGTCGCTTTTTGTTCTGTCCTCGGGACAATCCACATGGGCCTCCACAGGCTCGTACCCGAAGCTTTTGATGATAGCATCTGCTGGCGATTGTCGTGGGTCGCTCTTTTATCTTCGGCACGAAAAGGTCGTTCCTAATGAATTCTATTGATTGATCGTGAAGTCCTAATTATAAAAAGGGCACGCATTTAAGTCCAAAAACCAATCTTCTTGAACCCTTTTCAAGGAAAATAATCGTGAAGCAAAAGCTTATAATTCCATTCCCCAAAACTGCCTAATTATGGGATAGCAATTCCGTCACGTGATATAATGAAAATCATCAATAAAGTCTTACCTTTATTATAATTGTGTCCATTAAATTCTAATTTTTTTTGTCAATTGAATCGCAAACTTTTTATATTTATACCAATTCAGTTCATTCAATAAATTTTGACCAGTCAGCATTAATATGAACAGCGGTATCCTACATAGTATGACCAAGCTAATGTAGACAATTTTAAAAAAAAAAAAAAAAATTGAATTTATTATTATTATTCTTAGATTTTATTTTTCTTATTTTCTTTCCTGCAACCACTATGACCCGCAAGACCACTAAGGAGGGCCGCAAAGCCCTTGCTAAGCCTTGCCTAGATGTGGGCAAGGCAGCCTAACCATGGCCTTGCTAGTCAGCTTTGCCCGCGACCGGGAGATCTTGACGTTTCTGATTGGTCGAATGGGAAAAGAAATCTCCACACGACTCTTCCACCGCCGAACTTGAAGATGAGAGTAGTTATTGGCGTTAAAGAATCTCCAATCATCCCCACCTCGATCGATTCAAGAAAATGACATCTCACGGCCTGAAAGATCTTTCCAAAGCGAACGCAACATCAAACTAGGAACGGTTGTTTTGTTCCTAATGACTCGCCAAAATGGAAAAAAAATTGGAAATGCAATCGACAAACGCCACAAGAAGTGTAGAAGATGCAAACCGATTGAACTCAAGAGATGGGTTTTTATTCTTACCGTCGAAACATGCCCAATCTTCAAACTCAGTATTCTAGGCCAACCTTGCCAGGATCTCACCAATCGTAGCCTTCCCAAGTCCACGGCCGCCTTCACCTGTGGCCAACAAGGCCATTGCGGTAGGCCAACGAGCTTCGACGACCCTCACGAGGCATAGTGGGTGAAGGAAGGAAAAGAAAAAAGAAAAAAAGAAAAAAAATTATCAATATCAACACCATCTGTACCCCTTAGGACAGTTGAAGTCCATGTTAGCGCAACCGACATTCATGTTATCATTGGACTACCA
Organism: Eucalyptus erythrocorys; assembly: GCA_014182555.1. Taxonomy (NCBI): domain Eukaryota; kingdom Viridiplantae; phylum Streptophyta; class Magnoliopsida; order Myrtales; family Myrtaceae; genus Eucalyptus; species Eucalyptus erythrocorys. The sequence goes on along the minus strand of CM024598.1, from coordinate 21,603,603 downwards.
AAATTAGTCGAATGAGCTGAATTGGACAAATACAAAAGATTTATAACTCAATTAGCATAAAAAAAATTATAACTGAATTGACATAATTACAATAAATTTACGACTTTTTTAGTAATTTTTCCGTGATATAAAATGTTGTTCGGGCTTCTTAACGTGTTAATAAATTATTTTTCTCTTAACTAAGTCTGAGATTTTAAATAGCTGCACACATCTTAGCTTAATCTCATTTTACGACGAGGAAGTCTGCCTTAAGTTTGTTAGCCCAGACTTACAGCACCACAATTCTCCCAAACCATATAACTCGTGAGCTGATGTAACAAGGGATGACTCAAACACATGAGGATTTCTACTTCGTTTGCATGAAAGTTAAAATATGTGTTATGTGTCATACGTCTAATGTCCACACATACATCCCTTTCGTCTATGCTCGTCCAATTGGAACAAGTGATTGATCGAGATATTTCTATTAATTTCATTAATATAAGAACTGTATTGAATTGGTCATCATCAACAATCCCCCCCTTTTCTTTCTCCCCACAACCCTAATGGAGAGAACCCTACATTAAACCCTCAAAGTGATTGATTGAGATTGTAGAATTTCGAGTCAAGATTGAAAGGTACTCAACATTTAGGTCACACCATCTCGTGATTGCGCGTCCCTAACAAAGAGGACATAGATAAGACAGCCAATTATTATTTCTTAATTCAGATCGTAGGATTAATCATGAATTGTGTACCCCAATATGCTAGATCTCATTTGACCGTTTATGGAATAAGACCCACTTGCGTAAATTTCACTTCTAACCAATCTTGCCTGGGAAAAATAAACTTCGAATCGAGAAAATTCGTAAAAACAGCGTTTTTTTTTTGCCATTTATGTACAAACCTTGAGATTTCTTTCTTGCTCTGGAAGTGATGTTACTTTAGCCTTTTCCATTTATGCATAAATTTAGCAAATAATAATTATTTTATGGGACGGAAACGGTCACTTCATTAATGAAGCACGATGGTCAATAAATAATTCCTCAAATGGTATAGTTTCTTGCGATCGTGTCTCTTTCGACTAAAACATCGATTTCGAGGTAACATTTTTTGTGATGGCGATTTAGGCCTCACGTGTCGACATTTTTCATGCGTCATTCACGGTCAAATGGCGTAAGCATACTACTGACACTTATTTATTATAATTTCAGTATATACGGCGATTACAAACTGCAAAAATTTAATATTTCATGCTGACGACGTTGCCAAATTGAGATTTTCTGAGGGTTGACCGGAACAAAGGTACAATTTCCCAACTTGATTAGATGGTACCCGAAAAATTCAGAGTCGAGAGGGGCATATTCACGGGACCAGGGATGAACCCACAAGGACAATTTTGTTCTTCATTGACCCCTCTCCCACACCCCACCCCCCCCGCGGAAAGAAAAATTGGAAAAAAAGAAAGAGAAATAAACAAAAGAGCGGTGAGCCAAAGTATAGCCAGCACATCAAAAAAGGTAAGTATTGCCAAAGTTATGACCAAAAGAAAAAAAGGTATAGCCAAAGTATACCTATGCTTGGAAAAACTGCTCACATCAACATTGGCCACATCAATAATTTTTAATTAAAATTGAATGGAAAGACTATATTAGTAAATTTTTTGAAAATTTAAAATTAATATTTAAAATTATATCGATGTCTGTATAATAAATTTATGAATTTTTTTGTAATTATGCTCAAGTTGTCCTTTTCCTTTTAACTATATGTCGTGTCTATTTTGAGTGTTTTCCTGATAAGTGGCAGTGATTTCCATTTACATGTCCTGATTAGAATTACAAATTTATTATATTGTTTGATAATATTTTTGATAGATGACATTAGCAAATCATTTGTGTGTGCAAAAATATCATTATGATGCCTGGTCAACAAAACACAAAAATATTTAACTTAAAAATATCACATGTGCGTGTATTACATCGTATAAAAATGAGTACCGAATATCTGAAGTAACAAAACTTGACACGAAGAGACACTTCAGTGTTAAAAGTTAAGAAAATGATACTTAAGTGCCAAAATCAAAGCAAAATAGATCACTTAAATGTCAACAGGGAGAAAATTCGGCTAAAATACTGACATGACGATTTTCCGGTAAAGTAAGTGCAAAACGACATTGTTTTATTGCTTTGTCGTTGTAATAAATTAATGTACAAATTAATTAAATTAAATTTAGAACTAAATTTATTTAAAACATTTATAATAAAAAAAGGCGGCGGCGGCGGCGAGAGCTTAGCTCTCATAGGGGTGATCGAGTCCAGGGTGGGTAGAGTCTAGACCTGGACCCTGTACCCAACCCTATGATAACCGGTTCCCTTTTCTAGACTCTATACCTAACCCCGTTTGTATTAGACCATGTACTCAATCCACCCTGTTTTTCCAATCTAGTTTCAGGGTCAACGCTATTTTCACTTGAACATGTTTTGTAATCTCTCGATATCCTATACGACTTTGAATTTTATATCAATACGTAAGAAAATAACGTAATCCTCATAATTTGTATTGAAACATTAAGCATTTATAATAAATAAATACATTAAATTTTTGACTAAATGAAAAATTAAGAATCCACTGGCTAATTATAATAAATAAAAACACAAGACAAAAAATTAGCAACAAACATGGGTATAATATTAGTCTTATTCCTACAACTATTACATAAAGTTACTTATTTATGCAAGCATAACTCCTCCTACAAAAGAGAAATTAGGCAAGTCAATCCATATGATACGTAAGAATTTGGTGGCGACCAACATCATTCGTCCATCAGATAGCGCGAGAGTGTGGTAGTGAGGGAGGGAAGCAAGTGAGGAAGAGGAATGACAAAGGAGGAGTGCCGTGCTTGTTTGAGAGAGCCAAGGGGAAAAACGTCGTGTGATTCCGAAAGTAATAATATAAATCGGGAAAAAAAAAAGGTTTTTGACCTCTACTTCCAAAATCAATTTGGGAACCGATTTTCGGGTGGGTAATCACTCAGAACCTATTCCCGGATTGGTTTAAACTGATTCCGAATTTTGGGAACCGGTTCCCGACCCTGTTTTTCGAGTGGGCCGATTCGGGAATCGGGTATACCCGATCCGGTTGCACACCCCTAGCCCTCAATCGCGTGCTTCCTCCCTCCCTTGAGAAGAAAATTAATTTAAATTTTTAATTAATTTTTTAAAATTTTTGTAATTAATTAAATTAAATTTTATATTAAAATTCAAATTAATTTTTTTGCATTTCTTTGCTAAGTCAGCTCTCCAACAAGCCATGTAGATGAGCAAAGATAAAAAAAATTGTTACATATGATTTCCGATGAGGTTTGTCAGAGGTAACACTTAAGTGTCTCACTTTTCAAAAAAAGTCACACTTGTCACTTTTCAAAGAAAGTGACACTTTCCTAACTTTAAACACTTAAATGTCCTATCGTGCCAAGTTTTGACACTTGAGCTATATGCACTTCTTTCGTATAAAAATTATGTAAGTTGAATAATAATGACATTTGCTCCGGTTATGCCATAGTCCCCCCTCTCTCTCTAAAGTTTGAAAACCCTCGTAAATTATAAATTAAGAAATCAAATGATTATGGTGTTTTATATTGCGTTAGAATAATGTTAGAGATATACTAAAAGTTCCTACTAGAATAATACTAAAACTCTATTAATTTCACAAAAATATATGATTTCAAAAATATTTTCCTAATAATAATTACTTGTATTGTTATAAAAATGAACGAACGAAAAAATTTTCATTATCCATGAAAATGTTGAGACATAAAATGAAATCAATTTTTATTGATTGATTATTTACATGCAATCATTTTAGAAAAATGGTTTAAAAAAGAAGTCTCGTGTTTATTTCACGAAAAATGAATGATTTTAAGAATATTTTCCTGCTCATATCACTTACCAAAATATACAAGCAAAATGTTTAAATATAAATTGTTATCAATAATGAAAGCAATATTTATTGACTAATTATTTTGAGCGATATATGCAATCATTTTTAAGAAAATGGTTTCAAAACAGAGCCATGCGTTTACTTCACAAAAATTGAATTATTCGAAGAACATTTTTTTATAAAATTAAATCATTTGTATCGCTTACCAAAATGAACAAACAAAAAATATTTTTATCGTTCATTAAAATATTTAGACAAAAATTGATATTGATAGTGAAATATTTTTTATTGACTCATTATCTCGAGTGATACAAGTAATTATGTTTAGAAAAACGCACTCTTAGTCGATCCTTTCTTGTGAAATAATCAGATTAAGTTGACACTTGCTTTTTGCATTCATTCCGGTTGGGGTGAGCTGAGGTGAACGAATTTGTATGGAATGGTTGATATGGAGGAGGAACGAGTTGGTCGACAGACGTAGATCGAACTATGCGCCGTCGTTTAAGTTCTTCTTCTCCTTCTTCGGATCGCAGCCGCAACTGAAAGAGTATGAGAAGACTCTTGCGTGTATTTATGCGTGTGTCGCGGGCGCAATACATGTCTTGGGCACGTAAGTGAGTCGCTTTTTTGAAGCGGTCGACCAACCCCACGTGTTTTCCTCAATTGTAACGTTACAGGACCCCGATAGGATTTGAGAGAGCGATTCTTTCACTGAAAACTTTATGACTCAAGAAATTTTTTATCATGAATTTATTTATTTAATGATTCAGAAGAAAATGAATTCTTTTTACCAAAAGAGGAAATTGTTCTCTCCCCCATCTAAACCTGTTATTTTTTTATCCAAACTCCGAAAAATCAAAAGACAATTTACCATGTATAATTTTCCTTTGAACAAACGGACCTTTAATGATTTCGTAAGTCGACATACGCCCTCAAATGATCGCCGCAACTGCTCCTATTAGGTTTTTGGGCTATATGAAGTTTTAGAATAATTAAATATTAAACTAAGCTTCCATCAAATGACTTAAGTTTTTAAAGTAATTGGTGGTGATCTCATAAAATTTTACAAGTTATTAGAGCTGAAGGTTTTGAATTTCAATTTTTTCAAATTCAATTTTCTTTCTCAATTAAATATGTATACGCTTAGTATTAGGTAAAAAAATCAGATGTGAGAATAAATGTTAGAAAAATCAAATATCAAATCAAATATTTGATATTTCATCGAATAACTTAAATTTCTAGAATTATTAACGATTATCGTACAAAATCTTAGGGTGCATTTGGTAACAATTCTGTTCCCAGAAATAAATTTTGACCATAAATGATTATTTTTTATTCTGTTCCCGGTAACTGATTCTGAGTAAAATAACGCGTTTGGTAATTGTCTAAAATTTTTTATTCTGGAATAGAATTGCGTTTGGTACCGTGCTCATTGATTCTATTCCAAATCAATTTCTTTTAATTTTTAAATTAATATTTCATTTTTTTCATTTTTTTTTCCTTTTTCTCCTCTTCTTCTTCTTCTTATTTTGGCTGGTAGCCTCACCGAAGCATCGCCGGCTCTCAGCGAGACCGGCCCTCGTTGGCCAAGCCTTGCCAACAACTGGGCTAGGCGAGCCTCGCCGATGGCCAAGTGAGGCTCGCCGGGGCTGGGCGAGGCCCGCCTGGCCACCGGCAGGGCTGGGTGAGCCTCGCCGGGGCTAGGCGAGCCTCGCCCATCTCCGGCGAGACCCGCGTGGCCACCGATAAGGCTCAGCCTCGCCATATCTCCTCCCTAGATCTAGCGAAACCGAGTCTTGTCGATGGTTGGACTTGCCTCCGGCAAGCTCGCTAGAGCTCGCCTTGGCCTAATAAGCCCCCGGCGAGCTCGTTGGACCGGCAGATGGCGACCGGCAGCGGCAGGCGGTGGTGGACGGCAAGCACGAGATGGCCGAAGGGAAGAAAAAGAATAGTTGATTTTTTATTGTTGATTTTTTATTCTCATATTTGTTCCCGAAATAAGATTTGACTTTTTTTTATTCTTGATTCCACTTCCAATCTGTTATTCGGAACAAAAATTTTACTAAATGCGATTTTATTCCCAAATTAATCCTGGAAACAAAAAAATCGGAATCTGACATTATTTGGCACATTACCAAATAGCCCCTTAGTTGGAGAGAGCATAATTTTTGCAGCCGCTTCGTTAGAATTGTGGTTTTTGGACGGCCTATGCTCGTATCCGACTAGCCATCCCCTTGTCGAGTTATTCCAAATGCTCCTTTTGAAGCAGGGAATGTACACGTAATCCGGCCGGTTGTCGCATCAATCAATATCGGGAAATTCGCCGTTAGTGGTGGGAAAGCAATGTATTTGCCCGAGAAAGCGCAGGCGATCCGGTGGCGGTGACGCATCGGCGGTGGAGTTGCCCCACGTAGCGGCCGGGTGGCGCCCGGTGCGGCTTTGCTTCTTGTCCCACCACTTTGCTTTGCTGATCCTAAGTGGCGCCCCGAGAAGGCCTGCGCGAGACTTAGCTGGATCGCTTCCACTCTACCATATTTTATAATTTTTTGACCATATAAAAGCCAAATCCAGTTGTTTCACTTGATATTATATATATAGTTTGATTTGACATGTGAAGTGGATTTACAAAGGGATGCGTCCCGAATTTTTTCGAAGTTACTATAACAAAAAATAATTATTTGATTTTAGATGAAATTATTACATGTTGTCCAACCCGATTTATAAATATTTTAATTTAACTATTTTAGTCATAAATTTATGACTATTTGTCAATTATTCCAACCAATATTTGTTAGAGGTCGTGATTCTATATGGTAGAATCAACCAGCCGATGTTAATGCGGATAATTTTTTGCAATATTTTATGTTTCTTATTTTTTTCCTTTTCCTTTTCCTTTCATTTTTCTTTTTCTCTTATTTTTGTCTGTTGGTCCCCGCCTATGGTCATGGTCGATGAAGTTCATAGGTGAGGGCCACTGTGCCCTCATTAGCCACTAGGGGAGAGCTACATGGACCAATCGAGGGAAATATAAAACAAAAAATTGCAAAAATTATTTATGTTAATATCATACATGCCATATAAAAAGTCGATGTAAATATTGGTAAATTTTAGGAAAAAGTTAGTTAAAAATAACTATATTGACAAATCATTAAAATATTTTGAACTAAATTGATTAAATTTAAAAATTTAAAACTACATTAACCATTGCACGTATAAATCCAAGACTTTTTTGATAATCATCCCTTTCATCTCATTTAGAGTATGAGTTCACCATTGTTTATTGAAATAGCTTATAACATTTAATCAATGACTTTGAACTTATTTATGTAAGTTGGAGGCGCATTAAGAAGGGAAACTCCAAATAAGAAAGAGCAAAAGGGATGAAGAGTCGAAATCCAAAACCCTAAGGTCACGTTTGGTCATCCGGATTTCTAATCGAGATAGAACTGGGTAGGATGGATATGAAATCCTGAAATTTTTTTTTATATCCTATCGATTGTATAATGTATTGCGGTATTAAAGTCGGATATATTTACATTATATCATGTAGCGGCATGTCATTGTAAATGAGCCTAAATAATTATAAACATATATAGTGAAAATCTCTCGTAACACTATTCATTAATTTTATTTTTATTTTATTTTTCCTTTTTTATATTATTTTCTTTATTATTTCTTTAATCCCCTTTCACCATTCTTTAATAAAATTTTATCAAGTAGTAAACTGTACTAACATACATAAAATATATAATAAGTATAAATATATAATTTATAGATTGAATGTTTATCATAAGATAGAATTAAATTTGAATATATAAATTAAAATAAGATTAATTAAAAATATTTTTTATTTTTAATTTCTTAAATTGTAATTCATATATTATTTATATTGAAATATAATTTCAATTTTATTAATTTAATAAGTTTGTTATTCGATAAAAATAATTTTTATGGATATTAAAAATCATATCTACTTTTATCTCACTTCCTTAATGGAATAATTTTATTCAGCTTATATCCTCTTTATATCCGACTTTATCGTATTCTGAGGGAGCATTAAACATAGAATATGATAAATTATGTCTTATTTCAAATTTTATGGTAGCCTAATTGTTTCTTAATATCAAGAGAAAAGCATAGAGCGCATTTGATTATTTAAAATTAACAAGTACGATATTTTGTCGATGTTACTGTTGTCGAGGACGTATAGTTAATGGTGTCCGGTACGAGATTACAAGGTATGTATTATCTAAGCAAGAAGAACAGGACACAGCCGAACGGGCTGCGTTGGCGTACAGCATGCACAAACCCGTCGATTGTTCATCATTGACGTTGTTGTCAGATTCATCATCATCACCGGTACAAATGAACAGAGCCAAGTGCCCAGAAAATTATAGGTAGTCCTCAGAGAAAACAGGCGCGACCCACTGCAAAAAAGGACGGGACCAGGACATTCACCATTAAAATTGCTCTTGAGATGGTAAAAAAAAAATAAAAATTAAAACCCCGAAATTGCACCCTCATTGATGACCAATTGAAATATCCCGAGTTATCCCACAATAAAGTTTATTTACTTTCTATATAGCTAGCGAACCATCTTCACGCATGAGATTTTGCCCCTTCCATCCGTGCGTCCAATCAATTAGTAAAATTCCACGTATTACTCTTAATCCGACTTATATATAATAGAAATTATATCCCACGTCACTCGATAATAAAATTTATTTGCTTTTTATATATACATAATCTCTCTCTATCTACAAATTACTTGAATTTTAGTGAGTTTTGTAGCAATGATTTATAACTTAAAAATTAAAAATTGTGTAGCAAGTCTTATTCAATAAGTTCAAATTACTCTAGACTGGAGGGGTCTACATCCATAGACCGAATGCTTGTAATCAACCGATTCATCGGCTTATGGATATGTTCCATGACTCGAGCCTCCACGTAGCCAGATCTTTGCGCTCATGCATCCGTAACTACAAAAAGAAAAACAAAAGGCGGAAGCAGACCAAGCAATTTAATCTCGTGGACTATGCGCACAACTCCCCCTCGTGGCATGCGTGAATGGTCATCATCTCACCCTTTGGTTTGTCGGTCCTTGCGGGCTTTAAATGGACTCATACGCGTCTCACCTCACTCGTGTAAATGAGATATAATATATATATATATATATATATATATATATATATATGTGTGTGTGTGTGTGTGTGTGTGTGTGTTTTTTCATATAATTTTATGTGTTGAATTTATATAAGTTAACATCACGAAAAATCTCAAACTAGTACACTTATGATAAATTTAATCTAAATTAATTTTTTAATTGCAAAAATTCAAAATTAGCACATTTGTGATAAATTTATTATATATTAATTTCTATTAAATTTGATTAATACAATGAAAAGTAACAAGCTAGTGCACTTACAATAAACGGAAGGAAAATCCTAAATCGATACACTCATCAATTATCACAGATCATCCGACTTGGTAATTTGATAATAAAATATAACAAGAATAAACAAAGAATAATTTACTACAATTATATTAGTTTGAAATATTTTATGATTAAAAAATTAGTTATGGATAAATTTGTCATAAGCATACCGGTTTTTTATAGTAAAATAATTAGTTTGGAGTAAATTTATTACAAATGTCCAAATTTAGAGTTTTTCGTGGTATAAGCCCATTTTATAATTCACTTTGTTAATCAAATTTAATGTGCTACTTATCAATCGGTATACATATAATGTTGAGCACCACTGGCATCTATAATGGAAAAGCGAACCTTGTTATTATATGCATCAAATATGTGACAGAGATTAATGTAGACAGCCACCCCACTGCATGCCCATTTCATTAAGAAGAATGAAGCATGTGATTGGAAGTCACGATTTTCCTGTAAAATCGTTGTAATTTTGCCCCATTTCGTTTGATGACATGTCTTATAGACTTTTTATATTTACGTGATCATCTCTCAATGACGGATTCTACGTACTCTTTATATTCACACCATTTTTTGCGCTGGATTCTCTAACAAACGGCTTTGAAAAAACGTTAGTTATGACGTCATAAATGAACGGAACGAATGTTTAGGCGAGAACGGGTCAACGGGGTCGTCGCTCAAAAGATGATGACCCCAAGAACCGAGGAAACGGGTTTCTGACACGTGGAGAACACGCCCGCTCCCCTCCTTCGCCCTTTAGCCTGCGCCCTCCCACCTGCACTGCAGAGGGCGGTCCACCTGCAAATTTTCAGTCCCTCGTCCCCCAACCAACGGGAAGAAAAAAAACAGAAACAGAAAATAATTAAGAAAATAAAATAAAATAAAATAACGCCACGCTATTAATTATTGGTTTATTTAATTTATTCAATTTTTTTACGTTACGTTACAATATAGTCCCCGACAGCATTTCCATCTATCCAAGCACCTCCCCAAACATCAAGGACCCAACCCCATGCGCTCGAGTTCGTATTAGATGACGCCATCGTGCGATTTAGAATCTATCCTCTCGTCGGCCGCAGTGATGGTGGTCGGGTAGTACAAGCCGAGTATTTTGTAGGACTCGCGGTCGCCATCTTAACTTATGACAACCTACATTATTTGTTTGTAACTTCCACGCGTTCCTTATTTTTATGTTGATATACTATCCAACATAACTTGACAATGTATCTCAAATTGCTTGATAAATTTTATATACTCGATCAAACTTTTGAGTTTGATTTGATTTTCTATTGTGATATCAGAGATAGTACTATCATAATTATGTATGTCTACATTCTCTTGTCAAATTCCATGATCCGCGATCAAAATTTTATGAGCCGCTTGTAATTTGGTTTGCGCGTGAAAATGAGTGTTTAAGTATTGTCCCATGTCGCCTGACAATGAGCCATAAATGTTCTATATATTTATTTAATCTCCTTCTATCTATGGGCTTTAAACTTTGGAGTTGCAATTTCTACCATGTTTTTCTCTCCTATAAATCTAAGTTAGGATTTTCTAACATCGTGTCAAAGTTAAGTTTTGTCTAAAATAATATTCATCTAAAAGACCCTATTCAGGTTGGAGTTGTTAGTTTGATCCATGAAGATGAATGAGGTTATGTGCGGCTATGTTTAGCTTACCTATTTAAGGTAATAAACTGAGTTTCGGTGGAGCTTTTTTTCGACACAATTAGTAAAAATTCGTGTTTGGGTTGATCCGACTAATCCTTAAGTTCACATGAATTGAGCATGATTTGGAAACATGGATTGCCACCCCTAGTTCAAGCATGTTCGTCGACATTGAACTTCAATGTATTTGAGATATTGGATGACTTTGATACAATGAGTATGAATGTGTGAGGTTCTTGTGATAACATCCTCCTGGCCCTTTATTTCGGGGAAAAAAATATCTTATCAAGAGAGCATAATCCGTTAATGATTCTATTAGCCCGTATATTTAGTGCAATTTACCAGGTAAATAATAAAAATATATTTTTCAAATTCCAAGTCACTAATTTTTGCTGGAAGATCACATGACTAATGATCCGAAAATTGAACTTCTCCTTTTACGGTCTTATACGTACTCGTATTGAATGAACTTTATTTAAAAAGCGTTTGGGGTCCATCAGTATATTTATTGAAGTGAGCATGAGTATAATCACTCCCATAGAGTGAACTTACCATACAAATGCTCATTATCAGAATACATCTAAGTTAAAACCACGTGTGGGGTTAGATAGTTTTCATTCGACATCATCATGAAAAATGCTTTTCACTTTCGGTTAACCATGTCTTTTCTCCTAGGGTAATTCTATGATAGGTTTTATAGGAAATGGAGGACCCTAGATTGTACAAACTTAGTGACAAACTCCTATATTCCTTTTATCATGGTATTTTTAACTAAGTTTATTTTGCGGATAATATTAAATATTTTCATATAATCTAAAAACTATATTGAATATATACAAAAAATTAAAGTATCACATCGAACAACCTAAAATTTTATGAATTATATTACATTTTGGGTTAAATTTTATAGATAACATTAAACAAATTAAATATAAAACATAAATAAGTGAATGTAGTAATGAATAATTTCAATACGTAATTACCTATCGATGATGAGGGGCATAATTTTCTAGGGGCTTCAGTCGTCGTGAAATGACCCATGCCTTAAAAGGATTGGTAGGACAAATTAAAAGTTAAGGGAATCACGTTATACATTGGATCAAACCTCGTATCATTTGTCATTTTTTCCTTGACTGAATGAGTGTCTTCAAAGGATTGGCAGCGCGCTGGTCGTCGTTCAACATAAAATAGTAAATGTGATAATGAATATTCCAACTCGTAACTGCTGTCCTGGTCAGGGGCGTAATTTCCCCGGGGGCTTCGGCCGTGGCGAGGCGACCCGTGCGGGTAATTTCCCGGAAAGTCGAGGGCGAAATTAGTCATTTCGAGAGGCGAGGAAGCTCGCAAATTTTGCTCCTTTTCTCTTGCCTGACAGCGCTCCACCCACCGTTTAAAAGACCAGCAAAGCGGGAGTCATCAGTAAAGCGAACGGTCACACCTCCACACTCTTGCACAGAGAGAAAGAGAGAGAGAGAGTTACAGACAGGGAGGGAGGAATGGAGTGATGGAGATCTGAGCAGCTTCGCTTCAGCGAGCTAGAGAGAGAGAGAGAGAGACAGAGAGAGAGAGAGAGTTGCAGAGAGGGAGAGAGAGATAGAGAGAGAAAGAGGGTCTTGTGTGTTTGTGTTTGAGAGAGAGAGAGAGAGAGGATTGTAGGCGAAGATGATGACGGGGATCGTGCAGGATCAGAACCTGGAGAAGCACATTGAGAAGCACATCGGGTGCATGGCCGGCTTCCTCCACATCTTCGATCGCCACCAGGCACTCGCCGGCCGGCGCCTCTACGCCCCCAAGCGCCTCCCTCCTTACACGGTCACTCTCCCTCTCCCTCTGTTTTGCTCTTTCGCGTCTCGGGTCATCGCTGTTTTCTGATGGGTAGTGTTCTTTTTCGGCTTTTGATCTTCAGGGACTGAATTCGGGTCGAGAGACGCCGAAGGCCGTCGATTCTCCGGCGACGTCGGGGGAGCTCGCGAAGCCCCCGGCGGCCAGGGCGCCGCCGTCGCCGGATCGGCCCTGGCCTTCCCCGCTGAAGGAGATCCGGTCCCCGGCGCCGGAGCCGGGGACGCCGGCGGAGGCGACGACGCCGGCCGCCGCCAGGTCGCCGCTCGCGTTCCCGGCGTTCGAGTTCAAGGAGGGCACGCGGTCTCCGTGGAAGTTCTCTAAGGAAGCACCGCGGCTCTCACTCGACAGCAGGGCGACTACGGATGCTAAAGGGAGCCTCTACCCTCGCGAGATCCGCACGAACGCCGCGATCCTATCGGCGGCCAGGCCTGTTGACAGGGCCGCCGGGGAGGCGGCGGGCGGAGGCGACGACGAGGAGAAGCAGCGGCGGTCGCCGAGCGTGATCGCGCGCCTCATGGGCTTGGAGAACTTGCCTCGCCGGGATCCGGAGCCGGCGAAGAAGGCGGAGCTCCGGAGATCCGCTTCGGAGTCCAGAGTCAACAAAGACATCTACCGGTTCATGGAAGGGGCCTCGAGCGGTTTCCACATGAATCAGCCGCAGCAATTCAACGTGCAGAGCAAGGTCGCGAGCAATGCGGTCGGAGTAATTGCCGCCGCGAGAGGGGACAACAAGTCGAGCCTCGCCGGCGTCCATGACTCGAGGAACGTGAAAGCAGAGACGGCGAAAGCTGCCCACAGAGGATCGATCCAGAGGAAGAGCTTCTACGACTCGACGGAGTTCTTCCCGGAGCTGAAACAGGCCGTGTCCATTTACGAAGAGATTGAGAAGAAACTAAGGATGAGAGGCATCGACGAGCCGTCGAAGGATTTGGAGACGCGGAAGCAAATCCTCGAGGCTTGGCAGCTGAAAGGCCTTCTCCACTCGAGACGCAACGATGCGAACCCGATAAACTTCATCTACGAGAGAAGTTTCAGCGACTCTCCAATCGTGGTCGTGAGGCCGTCGAGGCCGAGCAATCTTTATGGCAGGAATGGGAGCAATTCACCGCCTTCGAGCTTCAGATCGAGGCAGGTGGCGGCTCGCCGGAGCCCTGGCGTGGTGTCCGTGGATGCGTCGCCGGCGGCGAGCCCTCGGCGCGAGAATGTGAGGGGTCAGAACAAGGGGAGGAGTTCGGTTTCGCCCAGTCGGAGCGACAATGGCGTGATGAGTCCAAGCAGGAGGAGGCCGCTGACGGTGGAGCCTCAGAGGAGAGCAAACGGCGGAGTCGCGGAGCAGCGGCGGGTGTCTCCGGTTCAGTCCCCGAGGATTGGTTTGAGAAGGGCGGGGCCGGACCAGAGCACCACGACGAGCCGATCTCCGAGGACTCGGAGATTGACGGCCAAAGCTTACCAGGAGATGGAGGAGGAGGAGGAGGAGGGGAAGGTGTTCTTTCCCACAGAGGACGAGTCGTCCACCATTTCAGAGAGCAGCATCAGCACTCCATCACAGACCGATACGGAGGTAACCCAATATACATTCCGTGTCCAATTACAAGCCCTTTCGTTTCCCTGTCTTCCGAATGGATTCAATGAAAGTTTAGCTCATGTTGGTTGATCCCAAATGGCGAAAACAGAGATCGAAGATGGAGGAGTACAAGGAAGGGAAGAGCTTGCTGGAGAGGTGCGACAAGCTGCTGCACAGCATAGCCGAGATCACGGCGGCAGCAGAGTCGCAGCAGCAGCAGCAGCAGCCGAGCCCGGTGTCCGTGCTCGACCCATCCTTCTACAAGGAAGAGTCGTCGCCCTCGCCCATAATGAAGCGCAGCACTGAATTCGAAGGTAACATTTATTACCCAGCAGCAGGCTTGGAAGAAAGTTTATAGTTTCACAGATTGCTTCATAGATTTCGATAGTTACTTGCGAAATTTTCGACCATCGCGACCCTACTGCAGCATCTGTAGCAGCCGCAGAAGAACTGGACCTGGTCTCGGTCTCAGTCTCAGGCCTTTGTTTGTTTGTTTGTTTGTTTCTTTCTTTCCCCGTGTTACAGCTTGGTCCCCCCCTCCCTCTGCTTCCCATTTAAAGCCAGCATTGTCATAGGTGTCGTTGTGTCGTCCATGGCTTTGAGAAAGCGTTGGCATTCTTGCTCTCAAGCATTTTAGAAATGTCCAGTACATCATTTTCATCTGCTGGGAATGTTAAGTAGGCCTGTCATACCACAACCGTCGCGTAGTCATGTCCATGTCCTTCTCAAGTTGAATAGCAAACTCAGGTCCGTTTCAGTAAAAACTGCAGTTCGGGTTTGTCAAATGTAGACCTCTGTATGGATTATGGAGGGTTGTCTTGCAAATCTGCGACCTGCGTCTTACGTGGGCGCGTGCGTGGAGGAAGCTCTTGTGTGCTTTTTCGGCGACACATGAAGGTGGCCATATCAGGCACAAGAGCATGATTAAATTAGTAGGCTTTGGGGGGTCCAACCCGATGAGCTGGATCGTGACTAGAATGAAGAGCCAGAATCATTCGGCACCCGCAAGCCTGTGGGGACCGGACCCCATGGAGGGTGTTGGGATATATACATAAAAAAATACCCACCACGTGTTCGGTGTAATGATACAGGGTGACCTCATATATTACATGCGTAGAACATTGCATATTGCTTATAATACTCATGTATTGTCTGGATGTGTTTGATGGGGGTTGTGCTGTTCTGCTGGATCTCTCTAGGTCTAAGCCATTTGAGACAGTCATGTGATCCTAACGTGAGGAAGTGATTGGCTGGGCTATGGAAAGAATGTGTTTTGAAATTTCTCAGAGGACACCATGCTGGTTGGTGGGTCATTCGGTGGTCCCTCCTTTCTTAATGGCGTTCGGATCGTTTTCTTCTGCCCAAGAAGCGTGAAAATGGCTTCTTCATGAGCGCAGTCAGCGTAGAAATGAGCCCTTGTTGCTTTCCTCCATTTAGTGGCCTGTACCGATGTCGACAATGTCCCCTCTTTGGGCTAACAAAATCACCCATTAAGGCTATTTCTGGTTATGTTAGAAAAACTTATCAGTTGATGGCATGAGGTGATGGGTCGCGATGTTTATAAATTTCGACTGACTCTGTTGATGTCTGGTATGGTGCAGATCAGGCGGCTGAACTGGATGATGATGCTTGGAGTCCCATTTCCCCAATTTCCTTCAAACTCAATGAGAATGCGGTGGACGGCGATTATGTTTACATCTCCGACATTCTCCAGGCGTCCAGCTATCTTCACGAGGACTCCGACTTGTTCGTGTTGCTGGAGAAGCAGCAGTATCGCAAGGGGAAGGACATCTCCAAAGTCTCGAGACTCCAGAGGAGGCTAATATTCGACACTGTCGCCGAGATCCTCGACAGGCAGAGGCAATCCCTCCGGTGGAAGCCCCTTTCCGTCGCAACCTCGGCTCTCGAGAATCTGTCCTTACAGCAGATATGGTCAGAGTACCAGAGGATCCGAGAGAGGGACACATCGGACGACCTGCTGGAAGTGATCTGTGGGGTGCTGAGGAAGGATCTAGCGGGGGACGCGATCAACGGTTGGGACGGCTGTCCTGTGGAGATGTCTGAGGCAGCTGTGGATGTCGAGCGGCTCATATTCAAGGACCTGATCAGCGAGACCATCCGGGACCTCGCCGCCTTCGCCTCGGACACCAATAAATTCCAGCCTCCCAGAAGGAAGTTGGTTTTCTGAAAAGCCAAAGAGGGGGAGAGAGAGAGAGAGAGAGAGGCCTGTGGTTGTATTTACCATTCTTCTGCGTGCCCTTTTGTTCTTTTTAGCTTTCCCTCCTTTTCCTTTTATCATCCTTTTGCACTTCCCTCCTCCCAAGCTTGATAAAAATGTTTAAATCCTAGTGTTATAAGCCAGAAAACCAGGCGATTTGCAAACCCTGCTTTGGCAAAAAGCGAGAGATGGGCTCGAGATTGTGTGCATGTGCGAGCTTGCATTGGATTTGGCAATCGAGGCTAATCATACCCTTTTAAGCGTTCGATTAAGTGTAATGATGGAAAAGCTGAAAAGGAAAAGGGCCCTTGTAGTTTGCGCGGAATTGAAGCGTTTACACGTGTTCTTTTTGGCTCTCCCAAGAATTTTTTTTGGTTTTGTTGTTGACTTGTCAATTGAATTTTTTCTTTTTAGTTTGGCTCTCGGCACGCTCGCGTCCTGTAGCTCATCATGTTCAACTGGCCTTCGTTTGCTTCGTTCTGCAACCACTGCTTCGGTCCCACTACTTTAGTTTGGTGCTAATTTACTGTTCTTTTCCGATTTTGGGGACGTGGGTTTAGTATTCTTTTACCCCATGGATCGTTGTCCGATGAAACGTCCGTTGTAACATCGGATGAGTCATGGCACAACGGTTATGTTCTGTAGCAACTCTTGTAAGTGTCACCGGGAATCAGATGTCTCAGTAATTGACCATCGGTAATTATTGATCGATGTGGCATACAACTTTCTTGGCGGCTTCTTACAACATCTTGAATACCCGGTCTCGGGGAGGATTGACGATCTTCTGATCGAGTAGACCTCAATTAATTACCCAGAATTTCTCCTATGCTTGTGTGGTGATAGATCAAGATACAATTAGGGTACTATGTAACCTTGCTGGATTGGTTCCTCCATCGGTTCTTTTAGGGATTAATGATACGAATAATTTCTGAACTTTACCAAAATATGCAATGTGGTTCATGAACCTTAATTTGTTCAATATAATATGTTAAATTTAATTCAATGCGTAATATTATCCATGAACTTTTAATTTATTCAATTTAGTTCATGAATTTTTGATACATGTTTGATTTAGTTCATAAATTATATGAAAGTATTCATTATTTAAAATCAATGGACAATGCTGAATATTTTTATGCAAATAAAAACTAAATTAAACATGTATCATAAGTTCAAGGATCAAATTTAATAAATTTAGAGTTCAAGAATCCTACTGTCCATTGGGTTAAACTTCGGGACCGTCTGTGTTATTTACCTTCCCCTTGGGTCACAGGAACCCGCCTTTTTTATTTTATTTTTTTTAATTTTTGGTCGGTAGGAAAAGGCGGGAAGCTGATGAAATGCAGAAGACTGCAGTGGGGGACAGTCCCCCGCGCCCCCCTTGTCAGGCGGCTTCAGGACACTCTGAACCTCCGCCTTCCCTGGCTACGTCCTTTCTTCGTCCCGATCTGGGGGATTGAAATGGCTAAATTCACGAGCGACCCCAGCGTTCACTGCAGGAAAGAGTGGGGAAGGGATGGGAAAAGAACGAGCGAAGACTGATGGGGCCCCGTTCTTTTCAGCCCCATTGGAATTCAACTCGTGGGGCCATTGCTGTCGTCTCCAGGGCACTGCACTGCACGGTGCACGGACCAAACTCTCCAGCACACCTAGCTTTTAAGGGCCCTCTTGACTGAGGAGAAAGGAAAGGCAACCGGTTGCGGATGGAAAAGATGGGGAGTTTTAATGCCGAGGCCTGCGAACTGTGAACACGCGAAATTAGATGAGAGGGGGTGTCTTTAAGTGAGTGGGGTTGGTCACTGTTCCGGAATGCAGAGCTCTCTCTTTCTTTCTCGCTCTATCAGCTTCAGTTCAGTCAAAATGTGAGCTGTTCAAAAGGCCATTGCCTGATTCTGATGCAGAATTTTATCAGTTTGAGCAGGTCTGCGGGGAGGTCATTGGCCTTTTGCATAGCGCTTGGTGTCACATTCTTAGTCATCGGATGAGGTTTCACTCGAGCTAATGGACTTGTTATGACGGGCGGCGTGGTGTCCACGTATGGACCGGGCCTCGTCTCATACATTCAAGAGATAAGCATACGTGTTGATATAATGGAAAAATCAATTCGTTTCGACATTATTCTTCTTTCTTTGGCCGCGATTCGGATGATGTCCGTCCCATGATTTGCGTTGTATGGTCATCCCGACCATATCCATATGTAGATATTTCTCTCTCCCTCTCTCTTTCTCTCGTTCATTCATTCTTCAATTATGAGCAGTCCCGATTCCTCGGCATGATGTGCTTTCGAGCAATTTTCATCATGCTGTTTTGGCCATTGCGGATCATTCCATTGATGAAATGTAAGGAGGAGGGAAGTATTGCTTCAATTCGGGTGGGGTTGCATAATCTAGATAGGGACTGCATATGCCGCAGAGCAGTTTCCACTTTAGCTGGGGGCCTCATCATCCATCATCTCTTTTTCTGCCCCGCTCCAAGGCCCATGTTCCCATCCGGTGGGCCTTTGGCCACATGGCGTACCTGCCCAAGTGATGGAGCCGATCATACCGGAGAAAGCAGCACCCCACGCGATTCATTTTTAGGGTAAATTTTCTGGACGGCCCCCGTACTCTGGGGGTTTTACCCTATGACCCTTTTGATCTTTGGAATTCGAAATGGATGCTCCATATAGATAGAAACCCTGAGGGGAGAGTCGGGTGGAGCGGCCATTTTGACCGTCATGCAAAAGGGCTAATACCGTGATTTTGAACGAACAAAGGGTCACTAGATTAAAACCCAGAACCACGGAAGATCTATAGATGAAAACGTAATGCACTTGTTCTTTTTTTTATTATTTATTTTATGATTTTATCCTTTTTTTTTTTTTGTATGTTCTACTTTAACTTTTAATTTATTTTCAGACTGAGTTGAATCTCATATTTGGGATTAAACATTTTCACTCCCAATCCCTCGAAAATGTGGAAATTGAACTTTTCACATTTTCTTTCTCATGTGGGAAGAATGATAACTCGGATAATTGTCAGATTTAGTCTTTCCGAAGAAGTTATTGCACTCTTCGGTGTCCTTTCTGGCAATTTAAGATGCTTGCATGCACACCATAAGTTTCATCGAAACCCTCATGAAGAGAAATCTTTTGGTGCTAATTGAAAAGAAGCTAGAAACCGAGGGTGGGGTCCTTGTCATCCTCAAAGGGCACAATCTCATATGTGAAACAGAGGAGATGGGGATGGGTGCTCTGCCACCAGGCACATGCCATTCGGGAGACTCTCTTTCCTTCTTATCTTTTCTTCCTAATGATAAGTTCTTTCGCATGATGGGTCGCAAGACTTTCCGAGCAACGTGTCTTCATTGTCAATCGTCAGTGATATACGGGCTCATAAACATCATGTGAATATAATATTACTCCATTATATTTGTTACTTTTTCAGCATAAAATAATTATGATTCAAATCGAATATTTTGTAACTAGTATGAAGACCTTACAACGATGCTTATAGGGAAATTGTTAGCACTAGTTGCCTCTCGATGCCTTTTACGTATAAAGGAAAAAATCAGACGGTAATTTGACTGGGTAATGCTAGGTTGAGGTTGGATACTTGTTTGGAAAAATTCTGATTAAGTGCTTAGAGTGTCATTATTTTATTAATTAATAGCCTGAAGCGAATATTATTTCAACTAAAAATTTGAAATATTCTCACTTTCTCAAATAAAGGCTTAGAGTTGACCTTATTTTAAATAAGGGTTTAAAGCGGTCAATCATATATATATATATATTTTTTTTTGGTAAGGAAGCGGTCAATCATATTAGTCTTGAAGAAGGACTTGAATTCATTGTCTGATGAATGGTAATTTCGTCTTTTAATTTTTCCTTTTTTCTTTCCGAAAAACAAACTAAAAATAAAAAACTAAAAAAAAAACACATGGAAGGGGGCCTCTTTCCTGCCCTTATTTTTGTTTTTGAGAAATTTTCACGAGAGCTTAAAGTGCTCTCATTTTCTCAAATAAGAACTTGAAATGAATATTAATTCAAATAAAAGCTTGAAGTAGTTAAAACTATTTCAAACAAGAGCCTAGCCTTGCTAGCTAGCAAATTATTCTGGTCAATTATGGATATTTTCATAAAAAGACAAGTTCAATTTAAATTTAATTAGATTAAAAATAACAAAAGGGTAAGAAAAAAAAAAGGAAAAACATAGGGAGAGGGGGAAGGAGCCCCTCCTGCTTGTGGCCATCGCTTCATTGCCGGTAGGGCCGTGACGAAGGCCAGTGGGGTTGCTGGTGCTTGGGCGAGGGCTGACAACCCTTGCTGACAAAAATAGGCCCTTTACAGAAGCGGGAGAGGGCAACGGCCCTTTCCTAGATTTGGGTGAGGGTTGTTCGACCTTGCCCCAGCCTGGGCGATGATCATCGACCCTTACATAGGCCTGGTGGCCCTCGTCTAATGCTTATGGACCTTGCCCTAGGTTTTGGGGTGCTAGGCAAGGTCACTAGGCTTGTGTGAGGGCTGGTGATCATCACCGAGGTTGGCGCAAGGGCGAGTGACCCTCACCTAGATTTGGGAGAGGGTCGTCACCCTCTCCTGCTTATGGCGAGGGTTGTCGGCCTTTGCTTAAGTGTTGGCAACCTCACCGGCCATCATTGTTGCCCCATCGCCATTCTACCGGCAATGGGGCGGCGACTAGCCCCTCTTGCTTGTGTTTTTTTTTTTTTTTTTTTTTTTTTTAAATGAAAGGAAAAAAAATGATTAGAGAAAGAAAAAAGTTGAAAAAAAAGTTTTAAAAGACTAAACTGCCCCTCATTATTGGTGAGTTTAGGCCATTCTCTGAGACTGATATGAGTACTTTAGGCTGTTATTTGAAATAAAGTTTACTTTAAGTCATTATTTAAGAAAACGAGGGCATTTCAAGTTATTCTTTGAAACAATGTCTACTTTAGGCTCTTATTTAAGAAAATGATGGCACTTTGGGCATTTTTTTCTCGCTAAATTGTTGCTTTTGAAGAATGGATGGCTCTGTGAATTGGCTCATTGAATTAGTGACGAGCCCAGGTGTCAAGTTATGAATAGGGGTGTGAAGGTGGTGGCGAAAGTCCATCCATAAGTCATGAAACGGATTTGGGCTTAAGTTTTGGGTTAAATAGAAATGGGTTCTCTAAACACTACGCATCCTCTTTTGGGGGTTGGTTTTAGGGTGAGTTAACTCCACAAATTAGAAAACGAGAACTGCCTACTTGTTCCTAGACCCATCTGGGGACTGACCCATCGTTCCATTTTGGTTCCTGGGGGTTCTTTGGAACCAGCCGTGTCCTGACTTGGTTGTACATATTTCATTGCCAGAGTAATTCAATAGAACAGGTGATGTGCGAGCGATTAAAAGAGAAGAAAGGGCAGACAGAGTATCGGATCAAGCAGTGATAGACAACAGCAATTAGAAGAAGAAGATGATGATGAACGCGAAGCAAGAAAAAATAATGAATAATCATATTGTCTAAGTAGGAACAAGTGCACGCGAATTAAAGAAGGGAAGCGCACCGAAGAGAATTAATACAGTTCAAAACTTGAAAGAGGGAATGCCACACCTCCTATAGTAGTTTGGTGTTAAGCGAGCGAGGTTGTGAGAGAGAGAGCATGACTGCGCGAGAGGAGAGTGTGAATTAGGAAAATTAGGGAAGGCCCCATGAACTCTCTAATTAGGGTTTGCTCCGGGTGAGTGAGTTCACATTTGGAACCATGAATTCACTAATTTGATTCATTTTTTAGATATTGGAATCGGAGATTAGAAAATTCAAGATTTCGACCCAATTTCAAGCTTTCGAGCTCAAATGAGTTGGCCGACTTTCAAGCATGATTTTAAGGCTATGATTAACTATTCAGAATAAAATCAAAAACTACATTTAAGATCTCAGTAGGCAAAGTAACATCAATTTTAATACCACCGATTATGGAAGGATCCCAAGATTGGAATATTTGAGAAGTCCACGCCAAGTGAAATTAGGAAACAAAGTCCAAATTACTAAATTAGGAATTTTCTTCTTTTTTTTTTTTTCCTTTAATTTTCTTAGCCGGTTCCTACTTCTTAAGGGAATATTTCATGTCCACAAGTTACCAAAATTGAAATCTTGAAAAATCAACTGTGTGCTTTACTATATTTTATGATTGTGTATATTTTATGATATATTTTATGATTGTGTATTCATTGCTCACTTATTCGTGTTGAAATTACGAGGAGGACATCTATGCATCTGGTTCTTCAGCTTGACAACAAACATAACATAAATATTATAACTTTTGTTCTATGTTCATTTAAATACCATAATTTTTTTTTCGCTTACTTCATTATCGAATTTGCCTTGTTGGAAAATCTGACATGGTCATTCTATGATTATTTTTATTATTTTTGATTTATTTTGAATTTTTTATTTTTATTTTTCCTCTTTTTTGCTCTTTTCAATGCTGGCAAGGGTCAATGGTGAAAAAAGAAAAATTAAAAATAAAAGAAAAATAAAAATGCAAAAGAAAAACAATTTAAAATAAAAAAATTTAAAAATCCAAGTCAAATGGAAAATTGATTACAACATCCATGTAAGATAATTTGTCAGAAATGACACTTAAACAATCGATTTTACTCCAATGTCGTACTTAAATGAGTGGGAAAAAAAAATTTGACATTAAAAAGTTGTGACACTCCTACTGTGCTCGTCCCACCAAAAGGACATACGCGGAGACTCAAAAGATTGATTTTCATCACTAGATAGCAACTAGCCTATTAGTTGGACTGTTTGTATTTGTCATTTTTGTCGATTATTTCTATCCAAAGCGTACACTGGATCCTTATTAACATTGGATAACTTACATGAGAGCCAATCATTTTCTATTTTGAGATAAACTTTTAGGGTGGCGCTATTTCCACCCCCATTTTGGCTAAGACACTCCATTTTCCCCATAAACTTACCGAAGTACCCTCTCTCTCTCTCTCTCTCTTCAAATTTATTTATTTATTTATTTTTTATCGAGCTAACTCATGAATCTGCTTTCATTTCTATCATCTCTCTTATCTTAATTTGACAATATAAATGTCAAATTACACCAAACAAGATATATCTTATTTTGCATCCTATTATCACTATGCCCAGATTAGGTTATTGTTAATTTTAATTTATGATCTTAAATTTTTTAACACAAAAGTTACATAGAAGGTCAAAAATTTCTAGTTATGACGGCCTATGAACACAAAATTAATTACCTTGTTTTAAATAGTTTGAGGGAAACTTTATTTCAAAGTTGAAAGTTAAAATTCAATCTAATTACCAAGCCAATATTGACATTGTGGGTGCTTTTCTGGAATAAGTTTATAGGTTTTTAAAGTCTTCTTTTTGGACGTTTTGCAGGTTTTTAAAGTTAAACTTCGCCGATTTGTGATTCCTTTAGAGCTTTTTACATTTTAATATGAATTGCAAGATGGGGTTTGAAAATTTAGTTACACCTTCTTCACTTTCAAGCTCACACCAAATTTTTTCAAAGGGAATTTTTAAGTATATTTTAAAGTTTTGATCCACTTGATATGAGATTGAATCTCCAATCGATATTTATTACTTTCTTCATAGTAGGAGTATAATAGCAAAAATTTTTCACTTTTTTTTTTCTTTTATGTTATTTTCTTTTGTTAATATTTAGATATGATCTAAATATAAATATGTTGACATTGGATCATGTTCCTGACAAAATAACCTTTTTCATATTTTGATGAATTTTCCTTTTACATTTTTGATCAAGATTCGGATAGATAATTAAACTGAATTTTAATTTTCAACTTTGAAATATAGTTATACTCATACTATTTGATAAAATGAACAATTAATAGTGTGTTCATAAGTTGTCATATATAAAATTTTATGTGATTGAAAATAACTTTAGGGACGGTATTTTGGTAAGTTCACTGGAAAAAAAAGAAAAAAAGTGTCTTAGTCACAATGTCTTCTTACTCATGCTTTATTCACTCTCTCGTGAATGCAGCGATCTCAACGGCTCGGGAGGCCAAAACTCAGGCTGAGTATCCCCAGACCAGACCGGCCTTAGGTTTGGTCCGTGGGATTTCAACAGGTTCTTCGTTCATTTCGAGCCTTGCATAGTCGGTTGCCATGATTTATGCTCATGTGTCTCAGGATCTGTTTTAGATTATTTCTGAAGCTTAATTGTGGCCATTTTTACCAAAGTATATATGTTGAAACGTTTTAAGCAAATTTAATTTTATAAAATTATTTTGAACCCACAAGGGCATATGATTAGTTACTATTATATACCAAACATGAGATTGAAAATCAGGCCGGAAATGAGTATTTTCATTTTGGACCGATTCATTTTCATTTTGGGCTGATTCTCTTCAACCAAACAACTCATTACTATGTTTTTGTTTTTGTTTTTTGTTTTTAATGGCAAATGATTGAACTACAAACATAGCAAGATGACAAGGCCCTTAATCCTTGCATTTATTGCAAGAGAAATAATTGTACATGTTTCCTGTTTAAATTTCTAAATTATAACTGATGAATCTCTTTCATTAATGCACCCTCAGCTATATAAGTTCTCATCTCTAGATCGACTGCACCATCAAACAATCAACAATCTCAAACAATTTTCTAACCCTTCTATCTCCAAAAGACCATTATGGCAACGCTCAAGAACTTGTTTGCTCTCATGATCTTGTTGGTCGTCACTGTTGCATTGCTTCCTAAGGCTACCTTCGCCATAGTCGGAAACCTTGATTGTGGAAAGGGAATAACTTACTATTGTGGGACTGGATTCTTTCAAATCATAATCCTTGCCGACACCTTTACACCCACCGATGAATGTTGTCATCAGCTCTTGAAAGTGGGGAAGATTTGCCACAAGCAATTTGTGGGGTCGAGCGTCTCCAGCTACAAGAAGATTAGGGGGACAATATCTGATGTCTATAGGAGGAGCAATGAGACGTGGAACAATTGCGTTGCGGCTGTTAGTCCTGTGTCCCCTCCCAAGCCTGCTCATTGAGAGCTATTCTTATTTTGTAGTACACTAAATGTGAAAAATAAAAAGAACAAAAGAATTATAATTTCTTTTATTGGATTCTCCTCAATTTTTTTATTTTATTTTTTTGCCGCTTAAGCCTTATGGTTAACTATATGCAAAATTGTGGATGAATCATATTTTCAGTGTTTAATGTGAGTAGAAACTTGTACTTTTTTAAAATGATCCGTAAAATATAATTTGCCCCTCAAGTTGTTACTTTCTAGTCTAAAAACATAGTCCCATACAAAACTATAAGAAAATGTCACTTTATTTCTTATGCTTTTAACACAACCTTTTGAAACAAATACCTAAGTGATCAAAAGATTAAATGATGGTTTGATAATTATAGATTCATCTCTAATAATCACATGAATACATAGCTAACGCTAGTCGATCTAGCACACTATTATACAAAATAAAGTAGAGAGGACTTCTTACTTTTAAGGTTTTTTGACCCAAAAAAAACAGTCCCTGATAGTTGTTTTATATAATACTCTATTAATGGATAAATATATAAATTAATAATCTTATATAAATCTTACTTTGAATCTTGTTAATCCTGTAAACAACCATAAAAAAAATTCAAATCTCAAAATATATATCTCTTTATATATGTACGTATTCAATTGCTCCATCAATAACTTCTTTTTTTTTTTGTTAACTGATAATTCAAATAGTTTATCCCAAGACGATTCAGCGAAACCTTTCAAATGCTAACTGTATATTCATGCGAGAACGCGTGTGCAGTTTTGCTAATCATACGCTCTGTAAACTTTTTTTTTGATCAGTTCTATTCTATACCTACTCTACACTCACTCTCAGACTTTTGCCCTGCTTCTTGCAGGGCGTGGGCGTCGAAATCCACTTCTGAAACTTGCGCATCCACACCCCATCCCTTCCTGAGAAGGTGGGGGTTTGAACTCCTCACCTCCCCCTTCCATGTTGGAAGGGTGGCCACTGGGGCGAATCCCAGTGATTTACACTCTGTAAACTTGACTTTTGAACATTTAATGAGGTTTTACTGCGATCAAGAATTGAGAAATATGTAGGGCCCAACATCTTTCGTAGAAGAGTTCGTAATAATTCTGACCATGTCATTAGGCAAGAGTAGGTTTAATTTAATCAGCCCAAATGAAATGAATGTACGTTGCTTCGCCTGGAAGATGATGGCGATGATTAATATTATTGTTATCAACTTGGCTTCTCTTCATATATGAAACCTATTAATTATCACTAGTTTTAATGTTTTTAATAAAAAATTGTCCCACCCAAATATCTATTCAACAGTTTAAATAATCAATAAATGTGTTCAATAAATCTGGAAAACAAAAACTCAAATCTTGTTAAGTTATAATTAACTAATATATAAGTTCAATTCATGTGGAAAACCAACGCCAATTCATGTGGAAAACCAAAGCCAAGTTTGGTTTAGTGATATACGCGGAAAACAACACTTGTTATAACTTTGTAATCTCATTAACGCAACTTTTTCATTATGTAACCTTTTTTTCACAAGTTGTTAAAAAAATAATATCTGGTTAATTTGTTGAATAAGTAATAAATAAGTTCACTAAATCTGAAAGACCATAATTAAAATACCAAACCACTGGGGTTTGTCACCCTTTCAATATGGAAGGGGGAGATGGGGGATTCAAATTCCTACCTTTTTAGGGGGGTTGAGTTGGGTGGAGATGATTTAGTTTTAGAAGTGGGTTTCGATTCCCACACCCTGCAAGGAGGCATGATAAAAGTTTGAGAGTGAAAGTTAGAGTATAATTAAAATAAGTTCACTAAATCTGGAAGACCATAATTAAAATACCTAGTCAAAGGTTAATTAATCAATGAATAAGCTCAATGAATCAAAATACTAAAGTTAAATTTGGTTGAGCATAAATGGGAAAAAGATGAAATTAAACAATACGACAGCGGATACTAGAAAAGCTGATGAGGTATCTATTTTTATGAGGTTGACCCATGTTGATAGAATAAGCAGTGGGTAAATGGATCGGGTTAACTTGAGTTAAGTATTGTCGGGTCATCTCGAAAGTGTCATGTTTCATTCAAAATGAAAGGACATCCGGTTGTCGTATGAATCACGGTTGTGAAGAGATCCATCCTTTCTGTTTTTTCTTTTCCTTGAAAAAGGACCACCTCTAGCTTTTGCAGGCCTTTCAAAAAGCCCGATTGAATGCTTCTGTTTAATGGGTTCAGCACACGTGTCACGACGATATCAATTGCGAACCTAAAGCTCTCCCTAGATCCTGAGCACTAGCGTGTAGGTTTGGAAAGGATAATTCATGAATAAACAACGCTTTATTGAGAAGACACCTCTTTGAAATTTGGATGATTCTAAAATCATCCTTGATTTAATCTCTCTATGATAATGTAGATGTTCGTCATAATGATGTGGTGAAGATTTCATGAAGACTGTGATGATATCGATGGGCTTCATAAGATCAACAAGAACAAATTACAAGGATGAGGATCTTAATAGGAGGAGAAAAAGTCAAATATGATGAAGTATTCATAAGGACATGGAATCACCATTGATCTGTCACCGACATGTAGTCTTTAGAAGCTTATATGCTCAAGAGGATGATTAAATGATTAATTGCAAGGTCCTTCCACACAGTTTTACCGTGGGCAATATGTAAAGATAGGTGATAAGGAGCATATGATACCGTCAAGTGACAAAAAGCATTTGATCATGCCATTGTCAAATCTTGGAAGGTACTAATGAATGAGTAAATTTGCATATGACTATTGATGGGTAGATAGTTTTAGTTACGGGAACAATAATGTAACAGTTGCAACGGATTCCATTTTGGGAAATCATGCTATCGACTAAAGGATAGGTCGTATGGGTGATCTAGACCTCAATGACAACACAAATCAACTCCCCATAGCTCTTAACTCCCAATTGGTGAATTGAAGATGGCTATACTTTCATGACCTACTTACCCAAGGAGCTACTCTTGGTGAATAGGTTTAGAGGTATCTGTTTTCAAATGATTTCAAGGGTCCTAATGGTCCAATTCTTACAAACATGGTCTCCCAAGATTATACCTTGCATGACATGATATTTCCTTTTAAATTTTTAACAACTTAAGCGTTTTCTAGGAGTCGTCACCTATTGGAGTTGGCTAGACACCAATCAAGATGCGGGAGACACGTCTTGATTTTTATGCGACTGCATATTTTAGGATTGATGACTTGATTATGCCAATATCTATAATCGCTCTTTTGGTACCTCTAACTTGTAAAGTTGTTATCTAAAGTGGTCCTGCGATCTTGATTACAAACTATGCTCTTAAGGTATCAAAACCGTTAGATGATCATATAAATGTTTTTGTAGGTTTTCATTCATTTCCTCAGCTAATCCTAACATATTCTAGGAAAGTGATTAACATCCAATCTATCGAAAGACAATGCAATAAATAAACATCTAAGTATTGAAAGCAGTTAGGTAATTGTGCAAAAAGTTAAAACCCGATATGAGTGGGGCAAAGAATACACATGGCCTTATTATAAGTGTCATGACCCCAACTCCATCCCTAGGGTCATGAGCGACGGGGGGTTATTTTTGCGACGTCCCAGGCACATCGCCGTCCCATTTCTTTTATCTTTTCATCAAGCACATGCAGAAGCATTACAAACAACACCAGACAACAATAAGCGGTTAGGCAAACAACCACTTGTAAATATACAATTATATCGGTTACATTTACAGGCCCCATTGTTACGGGCCATTATATTTACAACCACTACATTTTCTATACTACAAAGGCCGGCGGGTAAACCTTAGCTCCTCTAGCAAGATTGCAACTCTAGCATTAGTGGGAGACCTCGATGCCTACAATCCTAAAAACCAACAGGGTGAGTCGTAGACTCAACAAGTAAAACCCACTAATTTCCAGGTAGGATGACGCCTCGTTCATCAACAAGCATATAACTCATCCAAAACATTAGTTGATGACAGATCAATAGCAAAACAAAAGCTTTGTCTTGGATGAAACATGAGGAATCTTCCATCAACAATATGCAAGCATAAACTAATATTCACCCATAACATGAGGAACTTACGCCTCACTCAATATTATACTAGCATGACCAAAATCCATTCCATAATATGAGAAACTCATGCACACGAGATTCATTTATTAACAGTTGAAACCTATCGACTCTTTCGGAATCCACCGAGCATCCGAACTTAATCGGGCAACGTCCCCTAATCTAAGGGTAACGGCGGTCCTCCGACTATGCATCTGTCGAGCATCCGAACTTAATTGGACAACATCCCCTAATCCAAAAGGTGACGATAGTCCTTCGACAATGAGTTCGTCGGGCAACATCGCTGAAATTCATCGGTCGACGGCTAGAAATTAGTCCATCGTGTGACCATGCATCAAGCATCACAATCCGGTTATTATCTTCACATCTAGTTCAAGGGCCCAAAGGCGTGCCATGCATAAGTGTGTGAAATGACCTATCAAAACCGAGACGTTAATTATACCGAGTACGAATCAAGGATCGCGACTTGATTTGACACGTTTGAGCATCCATCTAGTACCCAACTTGGCTTGGGAACGACATACCTTGATATCGCATTGAGACCATGATAGGGCTGGCCCGTCGTGACACGTTCATCGACCTAGTACCAGACTTGGCTTGGGAATGATACGCGTCAATATCACACCGAGACAATGAAAGGGCTGGCCCGTCGTGACATGTTCACCGACCTAGTACCAAAGTTGGCTCGGGAATGATATGTTTTGATATCGCGCCAAGACTAAGAAAGGACCGATCCATCGTGATTCCACGTAGGTCAAGGCCGACAAAGCCCTTTTTTTCGGAGCTTGGGGCGTAAACTAAAACATGCACTTGTGAAAATAGTTTGAAATAGTTTTGTGAGGAAATATCAAGCTTTCACAAAACACTTTTTAAAGTAGGTTTGAGTCAAAGCATATCCAAAGCATATCAAAGAGGTACACAAATCGGACTTCTTTCAAAGCAATTCAAGCCAAAGCATGAGCCAAGCTAAACACCAAGAACCAAACTCAATCAAGGAACAAAGTCATTGTCACGGCTCGAACCTCGAGTGCATGCACATCCCTCGGTGGTTGACTAAATTGCGAAGTTCCTAGGGTGCGTCGCCAACCTAAATGACTATGCACATGCAGAAGTGAATTAAACAATCCCTTGCCAACAAACAAATATAGGTTAGAAAAGCAGGACAACCAAGTATACAAAACATACTTCATCTATAGCCAGGTTAACCTACAGTTTATACACAGAAGGTCTATCTAAAAAAAGAACTACTGAGCCACTTATGCTCCTAACCCTTCCACCTCAAGCTCCGGGTTCTTCACTCTAGGGACTTGAAAATGGTAACCCACAATGGGGTGAAATATAAATCTCAACGAGTTTACGCCCTAAACCCTGATTAGGAAGGAAATACGCCTAGAGGTAGCCTAACCACACAATCAATAAGACTTACCTCACATCAGTTCCTTCCTGCATGTCAGTACAGTTCATAAAACAAATATATGCAATAATAACACTCAACAATTGGAACGCCCAACTTATATCTCAAACAATCACATAGGTCCTAATTATAAGGCAAAACCGTTATGACATGTTCCATTCCGTGCCACACAATTTTGTCTTATAATTAGGCGCAGTTATATCTCACTCAGACACGCGTTCCAATCTAGTTACAGCCCCACGGACACGGCCTACTCGACGTTCGGCGGTCTTCCGGTGTAATCGAGCATCGTCTCGCCCCATCGAGCATGGCAACGTCTACCTTAAGACAACAATCCTGAAGAAGCATTGGTCTAGCCTCTACTGTGACCAGCATCCGTTGTCAAGGGCATTCTCAAAGGAGCATCGTTCGGCTTAAATGCTCGCGATGGGTTCTCATAATGTTCACATGTACATCTAATCCTGGCCAAGGACATTATGCTTTGCACTCAAATGTCTCAATTAAAATAATGAACTTGGCCTATTTTCTTCATATTAAAAACGGTGTGTGGGTACACGATCGGCTTGAGCCACAAAATGCGATATCCTCACTTTTAAAAATCTCACTATTTGATATAGTACTTAAAAATATTTTTGGCGTCAAAAATCGACACCGAGTATTTTTTTAATTAAATACCAAAAATTCATAATTTTGGAATAATAAGTCAAAATCACCAATCACCATCCAATTGCACAAACTAATTGTACCATGACAATCGGCACAAAATTCTAGTGATCGGCTATCCCGGTATAATTTTCGAAAAATAATAAATAATTAAATAAATTATAAAATAATTAAATAAATCACTAATAAATCTACCTAAGCTAATCTAACCACCTAATTGGACTTAATTAACTAATCTAACCTACTAAGCTAACTAACTAAAGTCACTAACCACCTAATTGCTAACTTAATCTAATTACACTATCTAATTAAATAACTAAACTAACTAGTTTACCCTAACCTCACTTAAGCTAACTAAACCCTCATTAGGATAATTAAACTACCCTAAGCATAATTAGCATCCTAATAAGAGTTTAGGACATAAACTCACCGGATTAGCAAATAAACCAATTCATGGCAACGGTGGCGTGACGGCGGCGCGACCGAAACTTGGGCCTTTGGCGACGCCAAAGGAAGCTCGGACCGGGCTGAAAACGGTCCAAGACGACTCAGCAAGGCTGAGCTTTGGCCTTGGTTCTACGGAGGATTGTTGGTTGGTTCAAGTGGGCTGGCCTTGGCTCAGTTTGGGGCTGAGCTGCTGGCTGAATTGGAGGCGTGAAATGGAGACGAAGGCGCTAGGAAGATGTTGACACCTAATTTTTGGTGACCCTAGGAAAATAAAAATAAAGATCACAGATAAAAGAAAAAAATGGGGAAAACCAATTTGATTGATTATGCATGGAAATTGAAAATTCTAATCTTGGTAAATGCGGAAGCAATTCCCGGTCGAGGATCAAGATTTAGGGAATCGGGCAAATAAAGAGCAAGGAATTTGGTAAAAATGAAGGAATCGAAGCATTTGAGGAAAAATCAAGCTGATCGCAAAATCAGGCTCCGATTTGCAGACCATGATTAAGGTCATAGAGAAAGGAAGCTTGAAAATTACCATGAATTGGGGTTTTTGGAATCATTATAAAAAAGGGCTTCATTCCGTGAAGAACAAGGGGGAGAATTGAAAAAAAAAAATTGAGAGAAAAATTCGTGTGAGGAAAAGAAACCTTCATCCATCTTGGTCAAAGAGAAAACCATTTCTCTTTTCTTTCTTTGATAAGGAAAGGGAAAAGGTTAGCAAAGAATGGGAGGTTTTGTCTTTTTTGAAAAAGTGTTGAAGAAAGACAGAGAGGAAGTGACATGAGAGACAAGTGAGGAGAGAGAAAAAGAAAGAAAAAAGAAAAGAAAAGAAAAAGGGGGCCCTGAAGAGATGTTGGCGTCGCTGCCGCCCACCGTGCCCCCACTGCGCCTTCACCGCTGTTGCTTCGCTAGCCACAGCCACCGGCCGCCACCGCTCCCGCACCCCTACGCCTCTGCGATCTTCCCGCCATCGATGATTGTGCCCGCAGCGCCCACGACCTAGCACCCGCAGCTTGCGCCACCTACACATTTGCTTGAGCCAGCACTTGACGACCCCCCCCTTTACGCTCTCGTCCCCCTCACCGCGCCGAGGCTCCCGCAAACCCGTAGCATTGCAGATCTTGAATCCCCTTGGTTGACGCCATTGCTCGATCTGCCGCACCGGAGCTGCAAGCCCGAAGTTGTCGCGCGTCGCCACTTTGCCTGAGCGCCGTCCCTTGTCCTCGCCGTGCTGCCATTAGATGCCATTGGAGCCCATATCACTGGTCTGCTGCCTCGCCGAACGTTGCGTCAACCCTTGTGCATCGCTTGAAACCCCTCCAACAAGCGATCAATGCCTGCAATGTCCCCGCCGCTCGAAGCCCACGACTCGACGCCCTCACTCGCCGGCCGCGCCCTGCCGTCGTTGCCCGTGAGCTCCATCCGACGCTGCTCGCCACCGCGCTGGAGTCACCCTCTGTCACGCCCCGATCCTTAGGCACACGCACATCCCTCACCTTTGGTCGATTTTAAAATGCGATATCCCAGGATAAGTATCGCCGACCCTTTCTTTTATTTATATGCACATGCGGAAGTAGTTAAAAATCCCTAGACAATAAAACAATGGGATAGAAAAGCAGGCCACAAATTTTGATTCATTAAAATTCACGACTACACATGTACATGGTTACAAAAGAGGATAGGACCATACTTGGGATCATCATCCCAATCCTCCTCAAGTCTTTCACCACTAGGCTCAATTTCTTCAAACTCTTTATCTCTTTCTTCTCGCTCATCCTCAACTTCAAATGCCGGCTCATCTTCGGAAATCTAGGGGCTCGAAATATAATCCCACAACCGGGATGAGACTATGTCTCAGCAAGTTCTACCCCCTAAGACCCGATTAGTAAACTAATACACCTTAGGGCTGCCTAAGCACAACACGAGTCAGAAGACTTACCTTAGCCTCAGATTCCACCTACAAATTAGCACATATCAAATAGGCACCCAAGCAATCACATCACAGATCGAAGTATCGATCAAATCGACTTAGTCGATTATACACCAACAAGACCACTCACGGTCATTCCCAATCACTCAATCAATTCATAAATATCATATCAAAACAATGATCGATTGACTTAATTGATTATACGCCAACAAGACCATTCATGGTCATTCCCAATCAATCAATCAAATCACGACAATCAGATCAAATCATTGATCAATCTAACTAGTTGATTTCATAACCAACAGACTAAGCAATTCCCACAATGCATATCAAGATGTCGAGTACACGTGCATTCTCTTAGACACTAGTTCGCCAAAGTGATGCATCAAATCACCGAGCCCACGGGTCTCTTTTATGATGCCATAATTAAGTCTCTGGGCCCATGTGCCTTCTCCAAAGTGATGCATCAAGTCACTGAGCCCACATGCCCTTTTTACGATGCCATACTCTGTCACCGAGATTCAATGGCTTTATGGTCCCACTCGACCTTTTCAAATTCAATGGCTTTGAGGTCCCACTCGACCTTTCTCAAATTCAATGGCTTTGAGGTCCCACTCGACCTTTCTCAAATTCAATGGCTTTATGGTCCCACTCGACCTTTCTCAGATTCAATGGTTTTATGATCCCACTCGACCTTTTCAAATTCAATGGCTTTGTGGTCCCACTCGACCTTTTCAAATTTCAATGGCTTTACGGTCCCACTCGATCCTTTCAAGATTCAATGGCTTTGAGGTCCCACTCGACCTTTCTCAAATTCAATGGCGGTCCCACTCGACCTTTTTCAACTGTAGCCAACGATATTACACTTCATAAACAAATTTCTCAATTTCATAATATCTTGGCCCAATTCCTTGGAAATAGAGATACCCAATAAAATATTGTGCGTGGGTACACGACCGGACTTAGCTATAATATCATATTTTGCTTTTAGAACTTCCCACAATTTTCAACAGCCCATAAAACATAATTTTGGCTCTATGAACCGACGCCCGATAATTACCAATCAATTACCACAATTCAAATCATTTAGGAATAAATTCTAAAAATACATAATTAAATCAATTCAGCACGAATTAAAGTTCAAATAAATAAACGGACTGCGCCACGACGATCAGCATGAGATTTCGGTCGTCGGCCATCTCAACCTTAATTTCCGAAAAATAAATAAATAAATAATTAATTTCGAAAATTAAGTAATTAATATTAAAATTCAATTTAACCCAAAATAAAGCCCGATTAAATAAATGGACTTCACCATGGTCATCAACATAATATTCCGATCACTGGCCATCCCAATTAAATTTCCGGAAATAAATAAATAATTAATTAATTTCGAGAATTAAATAAATAAATACAATAAATTCAATTCAGCACAATATAAAGCTTAATTAAATAAACAGTTTGTGGCACAATCATCAGCATAAAATCCCGGTCGCTGGCCATCCAAGTTAAATTTTCAGAAAATAAATAAATAAATAAATAAATAAATAAATAATTAATTAATTAATTTCGAAAATTAATAATTAATTACTAAAAATTCAACCTAAGCCCGATTTGCTTAATTTACACCCGATAAGGGGCGGGAAAATTCCCAAGAAGCATCCAATAAATATTATAGGCAATTCTCTATCTAATTACACTAGTCACACAACTAATATGCAAAGCAATTAACTAATAAATGCTAATCCATTCTAATCTAACCACTAATTACGCTTAATTAACACTAATCAATCTTTAAGTACAATTAGCACACTAATAAGGTATTAGTGAGTAAAACTCACGCAAAACGATTGGCTCGATGCGAGGATCAATTTTCCCCAAAGTGGGCCGAGCATCCGGGCTCGGGAAGGCGGCCAAAACGGCCCACAAAGGGGCTGCCATACCCACGCTCCTCCTCTCTGTTTGCTGCTGTTTGCTGCTGATTGAGGCGGTTCTAGGGCTGATTTGAGCTGGACAAGGCCGGTGGAGGGCGAGGGAACTTCGGTGGGTTGAGGTGGCGGCACACGGTGGCCGGAGGTGGCCAAACCGTGGCCTGTGCTGGCCAAAATAGAGCTGGACAGCAGCGCTGGAACGGTGAGCTGGGCGAGGGACGGCCAAGGAGCGCGGGACGGCGAGCGGCGAGGCAACGCGGGGTGAGGGCGGTGCCCGGCGTGCGACGGCTCCCGCCGTGTCTGCGGCTCCTTCACGCTGCTAGCCGCTGATTTTGCTTCTGAAATTTTTGAACAAGCCCAGGGAGAGGAAGAGAGAGTGTCGTGCTGTGAGGGTGCCAAGAGAGGGAGAAAAAAGTACAGAGAGAGAGAAGAAGATAAGAGAGAAAGTAAGGTTTGAAAAGTCAAAAGTAAAAAGAAGGAGGAAGCAAAGTTGGAGTCGGCAACCAAGGGGAGGGGAATTCGCACGAGGGGGAAAAGGGAGAGGGAAAGAGAGAGAGAGAAAAGAAAAAAGAAAGAAAGAAAGAGAGAGAGAGAGAAAAGGGGGAAAAGGTGTTTGGCCAAATTGGGTAAAAAGAAATGGGAATAAATTCAAAAGAAAAGAATTTCCTCAAATAGAAAATTCTTGTTTCAATTTCTTTTGAGTAAGCTCAATTAATCTCAAAGGAAATTCCAACTAGAATTCTTGATTCCCTCTTGCATTTTTGCATCCAATTTCCCTCTTAATTTCTCTCAAATACTCTCACAAAAATCAATTGATATCTCAATTATCAAATTGATTATTTTCTTTATCCAAAAATCCCTCATGCTTCTCAATTTCACAATCCCCGGCTTCAATTGAATGAAAGCGGCCCCATTTATCCAGTCAAAATCAAGACCCGAAAATCTGGATGTCACACCCTCACCCACGACTGCACCAGTGCGATGCCCCTTGTCGGTCCCCTACCTTGCCGGCGATTCCCCTCGTCGGAGCTCCGAACTAGTGGCAAAGATTTTTTTTAAAGAAAAAAAAGAAATCAAATTAGGTATATTTTCTTTATTCTATTAGGCAAGTTTATTTATTTATTTTATTTCTTGTTTACTTATTTGAAATAGTCCCCGATGTATAATTGGAATTTCTTACATATTACCTGATTCGCAACCGCACCTAGGTTTTTTATTTCATCTATAAGACTTTAGATGAAATAATTAATCAAGCAGGAATAAAATTGATATTTTGATCTTTAAGGCTTAAGATCAATTCCTTGATTTTACTAGCGAAATGTTACCCCTTGATCTGAACGATGTGTGATATTATTGATAATTGTGAATGGTCTGTCTTGTCTTGATTACTTTATTTATCTTGAAATATGTTTAAGTTAGAATATTGCATGCTTTAGGGTTATTTGCATATTTAGACTAAACATTCTATTTATCATGAATTTTTGAAATAAAAAACAAAAGAATAAGAAAATAAAAAAAGTAAAAAATAAATTTAGGATGTTAGGTTTTTTTGTTTCATTAGCTTAAATTGCATGTTTAATTATTTGACATTTTTTATTATTTCAAAATTAATTAAAAAAACAACAAAACAAAAATCATCATTATGTCATGTAGAATTAGAGCATCCTTTTTATGTCATTACATATCATGATAAAATTGCATATTTCATTTTAAATTTAGATTGATAGACTGCATCTTAGGTTAGAGATTGCTAGGTTAAGATAATATTTTGGTTTAAATTAGGGTTTAGCCTGACCTAATCCTTAATATTAAGTTAGAATCTTAATTTAGCTAGATAATTTTCACATTTTTCTAATTTCGAATTTCATAAAAAAATACAAAAAAATGTCTTTGGATAAATTAGTTTCAATCCCTAGGATAGATTGCATTCTTTTTTAAAAAAATAATAAAAAATGCCATTGCATGTCATTTAGAATCAGATTCATGAAATGCACGCTATTTTTTAATGGTTGCTGAGTCCATTTAATTAGAAATTTCCTGTCATTAGAATTAGATCATTTAGTTATATTGCATTGCATTGCATGATTCTCATTAAATAAGTGAAAAGAAAAAGAAATTACGTGTTAATTAGAAATCATATCTAGGACTGTTGATATAAATTTTGATCTAATGACGCAGATGCTTTCGTTGTTACGAGGTAAGTCCTGCATTTTTTTATTTGCTTTCTTGGGTGTTAAATTGATGGTTTGCGCACCCGCATGATCGCCTCACATGTTAGGGAAGTGAGTTAAAATCAATCAAGGCTGGCTGCAAAATTTTTTTTTTTTTGAAAATAAAAAGAAATGGTACTGAAAGGGCATTAGAGAAGTCTAGTGTAACCAAGTCCCCATATCTAAAATTTCTGGTTCGTAGGAATAAAATAATTCTCCCATTATTTTACTTAGGTGTCTAATCGACCTACCATAAACTGATTAATGGTGACTCCTAGATAAAATTCATTTGCATGTTTTAAAAACTTGAACCCTAAGTCGCGAATTAGTACGAGTCTGGGAGGGCTCGAGCTAAGTTTAAAACTTAGTAGTCAATTAACCTAAATTTTAGATGGTGTGTTTCGAAATTTAGATCACGACAGCTTGTCGACTTCGTTGGGGATACGAGTTGAAACTCTTAATGGACTTAGGCCAATTTTCTTTTTTTGAAAAATGTTTTTATTTGGCAGCGAGGATTCCAGGTATGTCCTTAACATTTGAGGTGTTAAATATTCTTGCAGGATGGGAAGTATAAGGGGAGTAGTCTTTGCTAGCCATTGTCTTGCAAGTTAAAGTTGGGAATGTATGGTTTATTTTCATGTTGAAGTGTTGCTTAATATAAATTGATGTGCATGCTTTGCATTTACACTACCCCCTTGCACACAGAACTTGCCGCCGGACCTGGGCCGCACTAGGTTACTTAAGATGGTATTGAGTTGGATATGACTTCGACCGCGAGGCCATGTAGTAGAGGTTGCCCAACTCAATCTTAAAAGTTTTTTTTCTTGGTGTCAAGAATGCTTACCTTTGCTTGCGAGGCTGCGCCGCATTAGGGTATCATCCTTGACTAAGCCAGAGTTAGGAGGACTTGACTTAGTATGCGAGGCTGCAACTAAGTCATCCCACCCCTTTAACTCCACCTTGCTTAACCTTCCTAGTTAGAAATCGAACCTCACATTTCATGCGCTTGTCTATGTGGTTGTTTTAATCGTCTGATAAAGTAAGCTCTCTACCTTTTACTCTTGCAATTTACTTTATTATGATTTTGGTCGGTCCATGACATTAGGTTGGTCGAGTCCTGGTATATAAACAATGGGAAGATCCGACATTCAATTCATGCCTGTAACGACCCGGGTCCCACTGTGTAATATTGTCCGCTTTAGACACTGAGTCCTCACGGCTTTAAAACGCGTTATACAGATTATAGGGAGCCAAGCTATTATAAACTGGCCCAAGACTCCCTCCCTAGGCGATGTGGGACAGGGACTCCTTCCTTGCGCACGTCCGGGGACCGAGGCGCGGACGCACCGCCATCCCTCCTACCAGCGCACCGCCGCTCGTGCCAGTTTATAATAGCTTGGGTCCCTCTAATCTGTATAACGCGTTTTAAAGCCGTGAGGACTCGGTGTCCAAAGCATAATATTATACAAAGTGGGACCCAGGTCGTTACAAATGGTATCAGAGCCAACTCCCGACCGCGTGTGAGGCCACAGCGAGGGCGCTGTGCTCCCAAGGAGGGGAGAGTGTGACGGCTCGAGCGGCGGTGCGCGGTGAGGCGGGATGGCGGTGCGTCCGCGCCTCAGTCCCCGGATGTGCGCAAGGAAGGAGTTCCTGTCCCACATCGCCTAGGGAGGGAGTCTTGGGCCAGTTTATAATAGCTTGGGTCCCTCTAATCTGTATAATGCGTTTTAAAGCCGTGAGGACTCAATGTCCAAAGCGGACAATACTATACAGTGGGACCCGGGTCATTACAATGCCTACACCAAAAGTTGAACTCAAATCATGGTGGGATCGTCTAGGCCATGATGACCAAAGCTATGTGGAAAGTAGACTTGGTCGCCTTATTCCCCTCCTCGACATCAATGTCCAGAGTGGTGTCATGCAAGCACTCGCTCATTTCCGGAGCCCTCGAACGTCAACGTTCATGTTTGGTAATAAGCACGAGCTTACTCCGACTCTAGAAGAATACAACATTGCCATAGGAAAACCCTTGAAATTGGAATTAATAAATCCACCCCTTGGATTAGAACCATAATCGATTTTGTTTGACTTTCTTAGGATGATAAGAATCTGATAAAAAGAGTACTGAAAGATAATTGTCTTGCGTGTCTTTTTTCCTTCATAGATCAAAGTTTTGCTGATGCAAACACTCTTTTAAAAAGTAAGATCTTCCTTCTAGCCTTTTTCGGATTTATTGTTTTTCCTCTTCTTAAAGGCGCCATTAATCCTTCTGTTGCATGGGTGGTCAAACAAGTGTGTGCTAGGATTAGTTTTGTCAACTCTATTCTAGCCAAAATATTTTTGTCACTCACCTGATTTAAGGAAGATAAAGATAAGACCTTTCGTGCACCAATTGAACTCTTACAAATCTGGTTCCTTTCTCATATGAGTAAGAACGATATTCACATGAATATTATTAATATCACTGATTCCCACCATCCTATTGAGGTATTTAAAAATCATCAGGACCGAACTTCAAAACTTTCTTACTCAAAATGGGTCAAATTGTTGAAAAATTCGAATACCAAGATTTTCCTATGGCATGCTAAACGGTTCCAAGTCTCCAAGGCATGTCTCTCTCATGGCGATGATGAGCTGATTCCGCTATTGGGGATCATCGGTGCCACTTCCTACCACCCACTCCGAGTGGCCCGTCAATATCGAGTTATGCAGGATCTACCACCCCCTCTCAAGCTGGGTTTGTTCCAAGTCCGATTCACTGCCAAGGAGGGTGATCATAAAAGGGAACTTTGTTGTATCGAACAAGCTTGGCTCGCATGTCACGAACAAAAGTTGAGCTTACCTAAGGATGAGCTTGAAGGGAAGGAAAAGACTTGCTATGCCACGGCTCGATACATCCGTCAGCACAAGATTCCGACCGAGTATCTTCTCAAAGTGCCGGATGTGACTGAAAAGCCCACTCAACAAGCGGAGCTCAATTGTCACAAGAGGAAGATTGAAGAACTCAAGAAGCAAGCCAAGAAAGGCGCTAAGGAGAAGAGGCAATTACGTTGAGCGTTGGCTTTCCATTTGTCTATAGGTCGGGCCAAATAAAGTGGCTTGAATCTATTTGGTCATTTTACTTTAGCTTAATGTTTAGGATGTTGAGTCATTTTAGTTATTTGTTTAGGGCTTTTTAAGTTTCCTTATATTGTTAATGTTGAACAATTTCATTAATGAATAAAAACAAGTAGACTTTCGTTGTGGACAGGCATGTTTTATATGAGATGCTTATGTGGCTTATTATCTTAGGTGACAACGGATCCGTCACGCTTGCCCATTGTTACTAGATCAAGAGCTAAAATGGCCGGCCAAAATTAAATGCGTGATTGTATGTCCACCATGGAGGATCGACTCCAAGAATTAGCTGCCTCTATGCAGCTTATAACAACTCAACTTCAATCCCTCCAAATGAATTCAAATCCTCCACCCGCTCTCTCTAAGATAGTAGTTCCGAGGTAGGCAAACAGGGCCTAACTAAGTGATGATGACATACCTGAATTGGAAGATGACCTATTGCTGGCCCCTGTTGGAAAGACCAAGTCTGATAGCATTCCCAAGACAGAACAGGATGAGCGCTTTATGAAACTGGAAGAGAAAGTGAAACAACTGCAGGAGTCACAAAGCTCACTCCCGTTCGACCTCTCAGTTTGTGAGAAGGTCAAAATGCTAAGCAAGTTCAAGACGCCAGAATTTGAAAAGTACGATGGTACTTCTTGCCTAAGATCCCACTTGCAGATGCACCATGTACGCATGGCCCAGCATGTAAAAAATGAGCCCCTTATGATCCAATTATTTCATGCGAGTTTGATTGGGCCCGCGCTAAACTGGTATGTGATGAAGAATGTGAACATTCTTGACACTTGGAATGAAGTGGCTAATGCATTTCTCAAGCAGTACAAGTTCAACATGGACATTGCACCTTCCCAAGAAGACCTTGAGTGGATGGAAAAGAAGATGAGTGAGTCATTCAAAGAGTATGCCATGAGATGGCGAAATCTGGCAGCTCAAATCACTCCTGAGCCTACTAACAAGGAGTTGATGAAGTTGTTCATCAAGACTCTCTCGTCTGAGTTCCGTAACCGAATGACCAGCACATATGTTGAGAATATCAACTTATTCTTGTGGGAGAACAAATCGAGATGGGGATAAGGGAAGGATGTTTTACTGAGCCATCTAACAAAAGGTTTTCTACCAAGAAGGAGAAGGAAGCCGCTAAAGATGTGAATGTGGCTTATAGCCAAGAAAGTACTAATTGGACCTCGGCTATCCAAATGAATCCAAGGCAATAACAAACTATTGGCCGTTAATCGTTTGTCCAAGCAAATAATAGAAGACAGTTCACTCATCTCCCTAGATTTCCATCCCAAGTGTTGGCAATCCTCCGGAAGAAAGGTTTGCTTACTAGCGAGCCGAAGCGGCTCAATCGCGAAAACATTCGTGGTCATGACTCGACAAAGAAGTGTGACTATCAAAGTGGTGAATTGGGGCATTCAATTGATAAATGTTTCACCCTCAAGCACATGATCTAAAACCTCTTGGATACAAAGGCGTTCTCTTTCAACAGTAATCAGAAAAATCCTTTGCCTAGCCATGACGAAGGCGCAAATGCCGTCACTGAGTGAAGAAGTTCTTATCTTCACACTCCTGATACGAAGGAGTCTTTTTTTATATACTCTCTAGGATTTCAAGTTTTTTCTAGGGTTTCCTGGTTTATGAGATTTCAATTATTGCTTTCGTTTCTAGGTTTTGCTTGTTTGCATTTTCCATTCCAATAATGTAATTCATTTGATTCTATTCAATGAAATTATAATTTCCAATTTTGAGGGCATGCCGGAGTACACAAAACTAGTCCAATAACGATATCCAACCATGAAAAGAAATTCTCATCCACAGAGAAATCCTGAGAGTTGGACTTTCTCATGCTTCCTCCCAAAAAAACTTTCTCAAAAAAAAAAAAAAAAAAAAAAAAAAGCATCTCACTATTTAAAAAAAAGAAGATTTTCCCAAAGCTTGTAGTTGTTTGTCCGACTCATTTACTTCTTGTCTCAGAGCATAATTCTATAACTTGTTATGACAAGGGACGTATGAAAATAGTGTATCAAGATTCAATGATCATACACTTGACTTGTGATCAACAGGCTTAGAGCGCACTTGCAATGAAAAATAGATTTGGGGCAAGCAAAAGAGGACCATCATTCGCCAGTGGAAGATCCTAGGGGCAAGTTTGCTCCAAATTACAGCTGCTCATATGTGTTGAAGAAGGTACTTCTTGGAGGTGCCTTGATCTTGGCAGAAATAAGTGGTTGTGAGTTTTCCACTCCAGTTAGTTTTGATGCTGTCAAGAAGTATTATCCATGATAGAATTTGCCATGTCATGTTTCGAATTGCAAGTATTTTTATGATGAATAAATTGCCTCAATGAGTTGAATTGTTCAAATTTGTTGCAATTCTTGCATGTTTTCTTTGATGAATTGTGTGAGATAAATTGAATGTGTCAAATGGGATACTTTGGAATGACAAAAGGCAAGTCTTATTCCATACATTATTTCATACACTAATCCCCAGTGAGTTGTGTGGAAAAATTCTGTGTCCGCAAGGAAAAGGATGATCTTGCAAAGGATACGTCAACTGAAGTGATGAGAGACGATTTCTTCTCCTACCCAAAACACTGTAGGTATACCCATTGTTTAGCCCTTTGAGCCCACATA
Organism: Eucalyptus erythrocorys; assembly: GCA_014182555.1. NCBI lineage: Eukaryota > Viridiplantae > Streptophyta > Magnoliopsida > Myrtales > Myrtaceae > Eucalyptus > Eucalyptus erythrocorys. The sequence goes on along the minus strand of CM024598.1, from coordinate 21,559,492 downwards.
CATGAAGAGCTTTTTAAATTATCCCTGTCAAGGATCATCCCACACTGGGACCAAATTTGAAGTGAATGACAAGAATTCTCTTGCTCACACTTGTATCAATCTTCGAGTATTGCTTTCGCAGTGTAATTTATATGGTAATTGAAGTGCCTTAAGGTGACGAAAAGCAATTCTTTCTCTATCTTATACACTTTTATCCATTGCATAACCCACTTGAGCCTATGAATTCATTTCATATTAAACTCAATTGGTGATTATCCCCCACACTAGGGAAAGGCACAAAAAATTTCAAGTGGCATGGTTTAGAATGCTGATAAAAGAGGGAGGTTGTGCAAGTCCAAAGAAAGGTAGTGCAAAAAATAAGGGGCATGAAAAAGCAGTGTGCCTAGTAAAAAAAAGGCCAATGCCCAAAAAAGAAAAATCAAACACTTGATGTAGTGAGTTGTATCCCTAACAAGGCGGTACTAAAAAAACTCAAGTGCTGTTGTAATCAATGGAGTTGTGATGTGAAGAAAATCCTCGACAGTTGAGAAGAAAACTGGTGGAAATGTCAAGATGATGATCACCAACTTTGACCTCCTAAACACTTTTGAGCTTTAATGATCTTTTCGTTTTTCAACCCATGAACCAAGTTTACGTTATGTTCCTTGCAAAGTCTCTTCAGATTAAGGCACTTGAATTAATGTAAAAGTTCATATGTTCAAAAGTATCGCTTGAAGAAGTGCGAGTAAGGTGATTTCTACTTCATTTCGCATGTCTCTTGACTTGTAAACCTAAAGATGATTGTAGCAATATCATTCTTCAATAAGCCTCAACTCAAAGAATTCCCTTTGTTAAGCCATTGACCAAACCCACATTACGGTCCCTCTTAAAGACCTCTCAGATTGATAAGGTTGTACCACTTGCGAGATTGCTCGGACCTCTATTTAGCATGATGATAGAAAGATAGAGTGATTGTTAGATTCCAGCATCAAAGGTTAGGACAAATTAGCCTTTTCATGAGAATGAGTGAAAAGTCCTTTCAGATCGAAAGAACCCTCATTTGACATATCCATGATACTCATATGTTCAGATTAGAATATTCTGTTGAAATTATTCCCAATGAAAATTAGGTGATGCAAGATTGATAGAAATTATCACGCATGAACCTCCCTTGAATTAATGCATGTCTGTGACCATAAATGCATGTTATGTCTCTTGCAACTATGTTTTACAAGAAACATATCCCCGAGGATCAGAGATGTCACTAGGTAAGAATATCTTTACTCATACTCTAAATACTTGTCGTTGTGCAGGTATTCTCTCTCAAGAGCAATGACACTCGACTCGGTCGAGCTATTTCCCCCAGAGATTTTTCTCCAGATTCAATCTGATTAAGGCGATCAAAGAAAGGTTTGGGTCCTGGTCAAATGATCTGTGTTGCAATGCTAGGCAACTGAAGAAAGATTCGAGTCCTAGTCAAGTAAAAACTTATTCAGGCGACAGTAGAAAGGTACGGGTCCTGGACAATATCTATTTCTCACTCAGGTGACCGTAGAAAGGTACAGATCTTGGAAAGCTGTTTCCCATTTAGGCGATCGTAGAAAGGTACGGGTCTTAGACATTTTTTTTTTTTTGGCTCTAATAGGCGATCCTAGAAAGGTACGAGTCTTGAAAAAGCTGTCTCCCCATTCATGCGATAGTAGAAAGGTACAGGTCCTAGAAAGTGAGTCCCCGTTTAGGTGACTGAAGAAAGGTTCGGGTCCTAAACAACCAAAAAGTGCCATACTGGGTGACTGTAGAAAGGTACGGGTCCTAAGAAAGCAGTCCTTTTACAAAACCCTGTTACTATTCTAGGCGACCGTAGAAAAATACGGGTCCTAGACATGTAACATCAATTATCTTGAATTGCTTTACCCTCTTTCAAGGTAAGTCATTTCAGGTATGTTCCCTTTATCATTTGCATTAGTATCTCCATGCATCATATAAATTGCATTTCAAAATAAAATTCGATTTCCAAAATAATAAAAAAAGGGGTCATTTAGTGCATGTGCATGATCAAATAAAAATAAAAATAAAAATCTAATTTTTGGTAACCTTAGGAAAATAACAAAAGGGAGACAGTTGTTGACACCTAATTTTTGGTAACCTTAGGAAAATAAAAATAAAAATCACAAATAAAAGAAAAAAAGGGGAAGATCAATCTGATTGATTATACATGGAAATTGAAAATTCTGATCTTGGTAAATGTGGAAGCAATTCGCGGACGAGGATCAAGATTTAGGGAATCAGGCAAATAAAGAGCAAGAAATTTGGTAAAAATGAAGGAATCGAAGCATTTGAGGAAAAATCGAGCTGATTGCGAAATCAGGCTCCGATTTGTAGACCATGATTAAGGTAACAGAGAAAGGAAGCTTGACCATGAATTGGGGTTTTCGGAATCATTATAAAAAAGGGCTTCAGTCCATGAAAAACAAGGGTGAGAATTGAAAAAAAAGAAATCGAGAGAAAAATTTGTGCAAGGAAAAGAAACCTTCGTCCGTCTTGGTCAAAGAGAACCATTTCTCTTTTCTTTCTTTGACAAGAAAAGGGAAAAGGTCAGCAAAGAGTGGCAGGTTTTGTCTTTTTCTGAAAAAGTGTTGAAGAAAGATAGAGAGGAAGTGACGTGAGAGACAAGTGAGGAGAGAGAAAAAGAAAGAAAAAAAAAGAAAAGAAAATGGGGGCTAATGTTCATCTTCCTCGAAGAGTTGCTGGCGTCACTATTGCCCACTGTGCCTCCACTGTGCTTTCACTGCTGTCGCTTCGCCAGCCACAGCCGTCGGTTGCCACTGCTCTTGCACCCTTGCTCCTTTGCGAGCTGCCCGCCATCGACGACCGTGCCTGCAGCGTCCACGAGCTAGCACCAGCAGCCCACGCCCCCTACGCATTTGCTTGAGCCAGCACTCGACGACGCCCCCCTCTACGCTCCCGTCCCCCTCGCTGTGCCGTCGAGACTTCTGCAAACCCGTAGCATTGTAGATCTCAAACCCCCTTCGCCAACGCCATCGCTCGATCTACTGCACCGGAGCTGCAAGCCTGAAGTCGTCGCATGCCGCCATTTTGCCCGAGTGCCGTCCCTTGTCCTTGTCGTCTTGCTGCCTGATGCCATTGGAGCCCACATCACCGGTGTGCTGCCTCGCGCAATGCCGCGCCGACCCCTGCGCACCGCTCGAAACCCCTCCGACCAGCGATCGATGCATGTACCTCGCCGCTTGAAGCCCGTGACCCGACGCCCTTATTCACCGGCCACACCCTGCCGTCGTCGCCCGCAAGCTCCATCTGACGCTGCTTGCCACTGCGCCGGAGTCTCTCTCACCCACGACTACATCGGGGCGACGCCCCTCGCCGGAGCTTCGAATTGACGGCAAAGATTTTCTTTTTGTTTTTTGTTTAAATGAAAAAGTAGAAATCAAATTAGGTATATTTTCTTTATTTTATTAGGCAAGTTTATTTATTATTTATTTCTTGTTTACTTGTTTGAAATAGTCCCCTATGTATAATTGGAAATTCTGACATATTACCTGATTTGCAACCGCGCCTGGGTTTTTATTTCATCTATAAGGCTTTAGATGAAATAATTAATCAAGCGGGAATAAAATTGATATTTTGATCTTTAAGACTTAAGATCAAATCATTGATTTTACTAGCAAAATGTTATCCCTTGATCTGAATGATGTGTGATATTTTTGATAATTGTGAATGGTTTGTCTTCTCTTGATTGCTTTATTTATCTTGAAATATGTTTAAGTTAGAATATTGCATGCTTTAGGGTTATTTGCATATTTAGACTAAACATTCTATTTATCATGAATTTTTGAAATAAAAAAAGAATAAGAAAAATAAAAAATAAAAAATAAATTTAGGATGTTAGGTTTTTGTTTCATTAGCTTAAATTGCATGTTTAATTATTTGATATTTTTTATTATTTCGAAATTAATTAAAAAAACAACAAAACAAAAATCATCATTATGTCATGTAGAATTAGAGCATCCTTGCATATTTCATTTTAAATTTAGATTGATAGACTGCATCTTAGGTTAGAGATTGCAAGGTTAAGATAATATCTTGGTTTAAATTAGGGTTTAGCTTGACCTAATCCTTAATATTAAGTTAGATAGAATCTTAATTTAGCTAGATAATTTTCACATTTTTCTAATTTCGAATTTCATAAAAAAATACAAAAAAATGTATTTGGATAAATTAGTTTCAATCCCAATCCCTAGGATAGATTGCATTCTTTTTTTAAAAATAATAAAAAATGCCATTGCATGTCATTTAGAATTAGATTCATGAAATGCACACCATTTTGTAATAGTTGCTGAGTCCATTTAATTAGAAATTTCCTGTCATTAGAATTAGGTCATTTAGTTATATTGCATTGCATTGCATGATTCTCATTAAATAAGTGAAAAAAAAAAGAAATTGCGTGTTAATTAGAAATCATATCTAGGATTGTTGATGTGAATTTTGATATAACAACGTACATGCTTTCATTGCTACGAGGTAAGTCCTGTATTTTTTTATTTGCTTTCTTTGGTGTTAAATTAGTGGTTTGCGCACTCGCATGATCGCCTCACATGTTAGGGAAATGAGTTAAAATCAATCCAAGCTGGCTGCAAAAAAAAAAAACATTTTTTTGAAAATAAAAAGAAATTGTATCAAAAGGGTATTAGAGAAGTTTAGTGTAACTAAGTTCTCGTACTCAAAATCTCTGGTTTGTAGGAGAAATAATTATCCCATTATTTTAGTTAATCGACCTGCCATAAACTAATTAGTGGCGACTTCTAGATAAAATCCATTTGCATGTTTAAAAAACTTGAACCCTAAGTCGCAAATTGGTACGGGCCTAGGAGGGCCCAAGCTAAGTTTAAAACTTAGTAGTCCATTAACCTAAATTTTAGGTGGTGCGCACCAAAATTTAGGTCGCGACAGAAGAGAAGCCATGAAGAGACGTTGGCGTTGGGGCTGGGTTGACTGGAGTTGCTGATGGGGATGTCACGGAGAGGGTGCTAGCATGAAGAATTTCCATGGGTGTTGAAGTGGAGGGGTGCAGCGACCAGGAGGAAGGGGAGCAGGCTGGTAGAGGGTGAGCTGTTCGGTTGATGGTGAGAGTGTGTGAGCTGTAAGCGGCGATGGCAGAGGGGAAATAGCTTGGGGGAAATGGATGAAGGAAAAGGGACACGTGCGGGCGCTTAAGAAAAGAGAAGCAGAAGCAAGACTCGGCGGGGAGAGAAGAAGTTGATCGCACGAAGGAGAGAGAAGGGAAGGGAGAGAGAGGGAACCAAGGGCCTTGCATCTTAAACTTAAATATCTCAAACACTTAAGTGCCCAAACCAAAAGTCCTCAGCCCTTATCTAGCTACTGAGGCTTCTTCCACAAGCCAAATTCTTCACACAACTTCACCTAAGGACTTTAATTTGGTCCCCAAATGTTGCAACCCCCCATGGCCTACGAATTTCACCAATTGGACTTCAATTCCTTCACAAATCTCTCCAATTTGATGACCAATTTTGCTGAGGAGGAAGCCTACACAAATTCCACATTTCCGTTCACCAATCAGCTCACTTTGGAGGCAAAAAATTAACTCAATTTGGCCCTATGAATTTCTTTTCTTTTTTGAATTGTTCAAAATTGATTTTTCGTAAAAATCTTGGGCTCGCTGAAAATTCTTCAAAGAATGAGTCGATGTTCCAAAAATAAATCGTGACATACCAGAACTTTCGATTCCTGAAACCGGGTTCAATTTCGTAATTAAATTCAATCGGACACGATTTTAGCATGACCTAACCTATCAAGTAACTTTTAGGAATTTTTAACACATTTGACTCATGATTGATTATTTTTGATCAACATTGTGCATCTTCGACTCATTGGTGACTCTCAATTATCGTGAAAATCTCAAGATTTCAAATACGGGCACAGTCTAGTGCCGTTCGACGCGAATTTTGCAATCATGTGGAATCACCCACCATTTAATTACATACCTCAGTCGAATCGACCTATCTTCAGTCTCTAATCGATTTTAATAGTGCCGTATTGACCCTTGCAAATTAGCACGGTCGAGTAGTCGATTTCTGATCGAATTCTCAAGTCTGTCGCGTTTATATTCCTTAACGGCTTCACTTGATAGATTAGTTATCTCGTGAGTGGCCAACTTAGAGAAAAAGACTATAGGCGCATCGATGAAAAGCCAATTTCACTAAATTGAAACATGGTCGAAAATCAGGATGTCACAGTCACAACGCAACCTCAAGTAACAACAAGTCAATCAACTTCAGTTAAGGACTTGTCGCACGTTCGGAATAGTGTAACACAACGTCCTAGCCAAATATTAGTATGTTCTACTTACCACACTTTAAGGAACGGCCTAGGTGATCGAGCAATGTGCAAGCTAGCGAACGAGCAAGAGGTCATGGCCATGAGAAAGAGAGAGGGCGATGGTGAGGGTGAGGTTGAGAGAGTGAGGAAAGAAGAGGAAGTGGTATGTTGTGTGAATGAGGGAGGAATGCCCCTCCCCTATTTATAAGTAATCCTAACTTGTTCTCCAAACCTTAAAAGTCAAGATTTCCTCTCTAAGTCAAGAAGCATTAAATGCAAGGTAACTTGGTCACTAAGTCTCAACGTAGGATAGGGCTTTAGCTTGGTAGATTGGGACACCTCAACATGGTATTTAAGGACTTGAGTCCAAGCTTGGGCGTGACCCACACCTCTTAGGTGAGAAAAACGGTTTTGACCAATTTTTGAAATCAGTGTCATTACCTTATCAAACGGAATCGAAAAATTATGATATTTTAATATGTTGTTAAGAAGACCTCAAACCATTTTTTTTTAATGAAAGAATTCAAGTCAAATTCGTGTTGTGGAAAGAATAGCAAATCATTGAACACAACCCAATAATATGCCCGTCAAGCCGATTCGATGGTCGGAGAGAGAGAGACTCATTTCGAAATCCAAATATTCACAAAACTCTTTGAAATTTCTATATGTTGTAGACATGGATGTCCTTTAAAACTTTCATGAAGGAAACATGGTTAAATTTGAAAGGGAAGATTTTATAACAATTCGAGAAGGTAACTTGTTCATCGTTTTCACTACACGGGACGTGTTCCGAACGGTGAATGATTGGGCTTTCGTCCTTACCATTTCACCTCAAGAAAATATGAAATTTAAACATGTTATGGATCAAAATATTTTGAAAATTTATATGAAGAAAGTTTATTCAAATTCGTAACATAAAAAGCTTTGTAAAATTGACAAATAACAAAGGTCCAGAAATTTCATGACTTAAGTATTGAGTGGATATTAATAATCCTGTTGAGACCGGTGCTCATAACTTTACCATTAAGTATTGGATACTTAAGGGAATGATGAGTCATAAGTCATTGGGTATTGTGATGCCTAAGTTAAGAACACGAATGTTTGTATTAGACAAATTCACTAAACGTGACGCATATGGAATGATTAGTGACATGGAAGCTTTTAGCGTGGTTAATGTCTAATTGTTTATGCTTTGGTCTTGTGTAAATAATCCTTAGACCTGAGGCACAGTGTTAACTTGTGTCTCAAACAATTATGGTTCACTGGTGCACGTAATGCCGGGTCATTAATCCGTCTTTATATCTGATGATTATAGTTTGTTCATATACGAAGTTGCACGTGTGCGCAATATGAAATCTGTCTCCTTGTTACATACAAGGTATAATAATGATGTCTTATGCGATCTAATTATGACATTGCATTGAAATTCTTGGCCAGGATTGTAACCGAGAATAAATTGTTTATGTCTCGAATAAAATGCATATCAATTAGATTTGAGCATATGATTGAATTGGTGACTTAACAAAGGTTCCATGGTTTTTGTTTGATCGGGACATAGTAAGACAGAATGATTGAATTATTCTGTAGCTAAAGCTGATAGGTTCATTATGTTCTTAAAACATTCATACTATCTAGGTAGTCATGACATATTGCTATATGTCAATCATGGCTTGTAGGATCCAAAGATTAATTGGGACAATTAATTCTTTTGGGAGTACTAATGTGTTAATACAAGTTTACTACCAACTTAGTGATGAACCTAGGGATGTCACACACCATAAACAATTAGGATAACGTGGAACAAGAGAAAAATAATGTTACAGATGTGTTTGCAATTACTGCAATCGAATTGAGTCGACTTGAAATTAAATTAAAAGAGATTTAATTTAATTTGTATTATAGTCACGAGCCTACTTGCATATGATGCACATGCATGCCCAAAGTAAATATATGTTAATATATTCCAAATGTACATATAAAGATCATGTCCTTTTTTTTAAAGGGGATTGATTAATTATTTATTTATTCATTTAATTAATTAATCAATCAATGTGCAAATGGTCAGCAACAATTGCTGACCAATTGCAACGCACATGATATGTTCGTATTTTAATAATGATAATTATATATATATAAAATTAGATTAAAAAGGGAAGCTTCATGCATGATGGTCAACAACGTTGCTGACCGTTCATGCACATGCACGAAGCATTGTGCATGATTGTGCACGATCAGCAATGGTTGCTGATTTGTGAAAGTTCTTTAAAAAAATGCCGCTAAAATGTTGCAAAAGATAGAGAGAAAAAGGTGTGCGTGTTCTTGTGTGTTGGTACACGAGAAAGAAAAGGGATTCTCTCATTTGGGTTGTGGCTAAAAACATCAAAGATACGGGATTGTCTCCACGAGATTGCTAGCATGATTATAATGGTGATTATCCGAAATTTCTCTCTTTCATTCGATGTTCATTGGTGGTGTGTCTGAAATAGAGGTCCGACGTTTGTGGGGCTCGAACTGAAGAACATCCGAACCGATTCGATTAAGGCGTGCTTCGAGAGGTAATTCGTTTAACTTCCTTTTATATTCATATTTTTGATTAAAACGCACGAACAACGCATTCGGAAAATCATGTATAAAACATATCATCTTTCTTTTCACTGTATTTTTGTTAATTTTACCTATACATGATTCATGAAACCCCAACATATACTAGCTTGGGCACTTGTCTTGGTTATTTATTGGCTAATATCCAAAAAAGATAAGGTAGACTTGTCTTGATCCAAAGTTGGATTTGTCTTGGCCTTCTCCTCTCTCTCTCTCTCTACATGCGACCCCTCCTTTGTAGGTTCCAAAGTCTACCATTCACACTTAGATCTTCGGATATTAATGATCCTAGGCTATAAAAATATATTTTTCCCAACTTTATTTAATACGTTTACATTTGTTCACACTTGTTCACATTTGTTCACACTTGCTCACACTTATTTTCTAGGAAGGTTCGACTAACCTAAGGCCTATCTTAGCCTCCTAGTTGGGACCAAAATAAGGATCGAAATTGAGGATGTTATAATAAGTCTCTAGATATGATCCCTCAGAAACTTGAATCCCTCAAGACTAATACCAAAAGTCGAGCTAGACTAGTGCGACCCTAACTCTACTCATTTTAATGTTTGATTAAACTAAACTAAACTAAATTGAAGTAATCATTATTCTAAAAGCAATTCTAATGTCTACTCGATTTTTTTGAATGGAACCCGACTAATGAGTTTGTAAGAACATAAGTCCAATAGCTAAACTGGCCTAATTGAACTAAACTTGCCTAACCAGGCTAAGCTAGCCTAAACCAGGCTAAACCAAGTGATGCATTGGACCACCACTCTCAGCCTCCAATGTTCGGGAGGTTCATGACCATCACCATTCTCATTGGCTTCAAATGCCTATATCATCCAATGTTTATATCATGCACTCAATCAACAAATTCATCAATCAACAACATACAATCAAACGGTTCGTCTTGAGAATTTGAATTCACCTATGCAATTCAATTAAATGGATCTAACGATCAATAACCCTCGATTGTGTCGCACGAGGGCATGACCAGTTGCAGGTTGGAGGTGACTAATAGAGGTCTCTGGAGGGCGTCGGACTAGAATCTGTTAAGAAGGAGAAGAATCACATCCTTTTTTTGATAAAATCTCGCTCACCTCTTTCTCTCCCTCCTTTGCAAATCCCTCCAACATCCTCTAGCGATAGCTAGCGAGAGAGAGGGGCTTACGTCGCTTGAGAATGGACCCATGGCTCTAATGGAGGGACGATGGAACAACCGAGGCTGAGGAAAGTTGAAATCCTGACTAATAGTGGAGTTAGAGCTCGTGATGATCAACAATGGAGGTTCATTCGTTGTTCCTCTGAGCTCCAGAGCTCTCTCCTCTCTTCTCTGTGTGCGTCCCCTTTGCTCATGAATGACGCCCTCTTTTGCTCTCTCCTTTTCAAACGTCTCGGGTGAGGCCAGCTCTGGTGCGAAGCAACGCCCCGCTTCCTTCTTCGGGCGTTATTTTTCTTTAGCCTCGACGAAACGAGAGAAGTGCAGGGAATGAGCCGGGCCGAATGAGAGAAATGTAAGGAATGGTAGATCGGAGTTTTGGGCCACTATTCTTGATGGGCTTTAGAGAGGGCTTGAGTCCGATTTTGTTTAATGGGTCAAAGACACCAATTTGGGTAGACGTAATGGGTCCAAATTGGTCTTAGGTAAAAAAACGATATTTAATTTGTCAATTCAAATTCAGGTGTTAACATACATAAAGAAGAGCAATGTAGCTTAAACGGGTTGGATGCAAAATAAATAAAGCTGCTTTTGTTATCATCATCTCTCTGTTTAGCAAATTGTGCTACTGCTCGGTCAAAATTTCCTTCTTGTGATTTGTGATATTGTAATCAGTAATAAGATGAAGTGTACAATAGTCATAGTAGTACTTGCATTTTGATGGTGGGAACTATTTTGTAATAGAAGTTTACGATTGTAACTTCTCTCAAAGATTACTAGAATCCGTCCATGTTGAGGTTGTTATTCAAGAGAGTAGACATACGTTTGGGAACAAAGTTGAACTACTATAAATTGTCGCATGTTATTTTATATCTGCTCATTATCGTCTATATCTATCTAATAGTTGCATCGGCCTGCTTGATACTTTCAACTTGGTCTCTAGTACTGTCTAGGTACGGCTTTCTATCTTCCACAAGAAAAAATTGTGGAGTTTAGCAAATAATTTATTCACCACTCTTTTAAGTTATGTTATTAAGCTCAACACGTTTTTCCTCAATAAGGTGAATACAAAAAATTTAAAAATAAGCTGCTGCAGTTATCAACCGAGCGATCCTAGATTATGTTTGCAAGTTGAAATGCACAAGCTCAATCCTCTAGTCTATTCTAATAAGTATCTTGATTAGTTTGTGGAATGCATGGAAACATTGCTAATCATGGGCTTTGCGTTTATATTGTCGGGGAGTGAGCATGATGACTCGTACAGCGGGCAAAATTTGTGGCCCTAGTTCGAACATTCTCCACCAAGTAAACCGTGGTCCATCCACACTGGACATCATTTTCACAAGCCAAAAGAAAAAAAAAAGAAACAAAAAAAGAAAAGAAAAGAAAAATAGTATCCCTAACATGATAAGTTCGATTATTTTCAAATTCACGCTTACCTATTAATTTAATTGTTTGAGTTTTTCAAACAATCTATTAGCCTCCTTTAAGTTATATTGTTAGCCTAAATATTTTTTTCCTCATTGAGGTGAATATAAAAAGATAAAAAAATAAAATACAATGTTGTAGTAACAAACCGAGCCCTCTTAGATTTGGTTTGTAAGTCGAAAGGCATAGGCTGAATTCTTTTGTCTATTCTCAATATCTTAATGGCCCTGATTTGAACATTCTCCACCAGGTAAGTTGAGGTTTATCCACACTGGACATCATTCTTACGAGCCCGAAAAGAAAAGAAAAAAATCAGGTAAAGTGATCAAAAGGTAAACTTAAAAGTCAACATTTTGACACTTTCAGGTAAAAGTGAAAATGAAAGGAAAATGCAGTGCTAATGCAGGACAAAGTATTTAATGGCTCTTTTTAGTTGAGAAACAGGCTTTATCACAATAAGAAATCTTAATTTTATATGACACATCAGTTAAAATCAGATGTCAATAGTAGCCACTGATTTACTTTAACTCTACAAAGCCTGACTTTGATACCAATTGTCGTGGAAACAAGCAATTGAACAATACATTAGATAGAATAAGAAAATAAATTGAACTCCAGATTTATGTGATTTGGTCAATGTGACCTACGTTTGTGGAGAGAATAGTAACAAATATCACTGCAAATCAAGTGTTATGATGGAAATTATAACCACATTCGAGTCACTTAAGTACTTAGTGTTTTCCGACTCTCGATTACACCTAATAACTTCAATGATTTTTAGTCTCATAATTTCTCATGAAATAATCCCTTAATCTCATAGAAGAATAAACAAATCTTAAACAAATCTTATCAATTGGCTTCAACACATAAATCTTGGTGCGATTACATGAACAAAATCCACGGAGAAAACCCACTATCAAGCACTCATACGGTGCTTCAACAACCACCTTTTTTTTTTATTTATAAATCCCATGATCTGACTATATATACTACCGCTTTTGGAAAAAAGGTCCAAGATTGGAATATGTGACAAGTCCACGCCAAGTGAAATCAGGAAGCAAAGTCTAAATCAGGATAGGACAGCTTTTTTTTGAGAGCTGATCTTTTGTATACTGACTAGTTTGTATAAAAAAGTATTTTGTTTGTGAATTTGTTGGCCTACTTTTCTATCCCATGATGTTTGCTGTTGGGGTTTTTATTTTGCTTTCGCATGTGCAATAAAATAAATGGGTCGTCGATGCATCTTCGGACGTCACAATTTTATCGACTACCGAGGGTTATGCATGCGCTCGAGGTTCGGGTGTGACAAATAAACATCCAAGCATTGAAAGCAACTAGGTAATTGTACAAGAAGTTAAAATCTGATATGAGTGGGGCAAAGAACACGTCTCGTTATAAGTCTCTAGACATGATCCCTCAGAAACTTGAATCCCTCGAGACTAATCCCAAAAGTCGAGCTAGACTGGTGCAACCCTAACTCTACTCATTTAATGTTTGATTAAATTAAACTAAACTAGATTGAAGTAATCATTATTCTAAAAGTAATTCTAATGTCTACTTGAGTTTTTTGAATGGAAATCGGACTAATGAGTTTGTAAGTGACATCCTGGATTTTCAATTCTGTTTTCAATTGAATAAATTAGGCCTTTCATTGACGTGCCTATAGTGCTATTCTCAGAGCTGATCACTCTTGAGATAACTAGACTATCTGGAGAAGTCATTAAGAGATTTTAATGCAATAGACTTGAGGATTCGACCAGAAATCGACTACTTGACTGTGCTCATCTGCCGAGATCATTACGGCACAGTTAAAAATTGATTAGAGATCAAAGATAGGTTAGTTCGATCGAGATATGTGGTTAAACATGGGTGATTCTACCAAATTGCAAAATTCTCATCGATCGGCACTATATTGATTTTTCCATCGTTTTGGTACCCTGTGTCCGTATTTGAAACCTCGAGATTTTCACGACTACTGAGAGTCAATAATGTGTCGAAGAGGTTCATTGTGGCTCGAAGAAAATCGACCATGGGTCATTTGCACTAAAAAGTTATAAAAGCTACCCAGTAGCCTAGGTCACGCTACAATCGCGTCGGATTGAAATTAACCACAAATTTGAATCTAATTTCAGAAATTGAAAGTTGTGTCATGTCACAGGTCATTTTAGGAACGTCGACTCAGTCTCTGAAGATTTTTCTGCAAACCGAGACTTTTTGGGAAAAAGTCGAGGTAGGGTTGTTTTTGTCTAGAAAATGCAGAGGACCATTTTTTGATCGCACAATTGGGATGCAAGTGGGATCAATTGGTGAGGAAAAATACTAATTTGATTGTTGACATGACAACAGAATTTATGGGAGCCGATTTGAGTTGATTCAAGAGGAATTAAGGTCCAATTTGAAGGAAAATGTGTGAAATTCGTATGCCCCATGGACCTAACCTTTGGACCCCCCTCAAATGCTTCTAGAAGGGGTGTTTTGGGCTAGGAATTGAGCTGGCAAGCCAGCTGGGTTAGTGAGGTCAGCAAGGGGGACAAGAAGATTGAGTTGAAGTATTTGGTGGGCCCCTCCAAGCAAGAACCGATCCCCTCCTCTCTTTCCCCCATCCTCAGCCCGTCGACTAGCATATTCTAGAGGGAGGGAGAGAGCTTCAAGCCCAAGAAAACTGCCGGAGTAGCCAGCAGCCCAAGCGGAACCACACGCCGTTGCCGTTAGCCGTCGCGCGCCCCAACCGTGCCCGTCGCGCCTCGCCCTGTTGCGCGACGGTCTTCGCCAACCCATCTGCTTCATTTAGACCTGCTCGCTGTCCAGCCATTTGCCTGAGCTGTGTGGAGGTCGCCGGACCCACCGCGAAACGTCGTCACCGCCCACTTGCACTCGGTTTAGTCTCCTTAGTTCATCTTAGCCCGCTGTCGCCTCAACCCGCTCTTGTTTCAACCTTTAACGGCCTAGACTAGCAATTGAAGAAGTGGGTCTCCAAGTTGCTGTTTGGCCCGTTTTGGCCCACTTCCCGACCCCGAAAGTTGGTCCTGTTTTGGAGTTTGTCGAGCTCCTCCACATCCCTGTCGGTTTGATCCGAGCGAATCGTCGAACAAGTGAGTTTAACTCATTAATTCTTGCTTAGTAAGTTAATGACGCTTAAGGGTTAATTAGTTTAGACTAAGTGTGGATTAGGTGGATAGTTAGATTAGATTAGTAATTTAATTAATTGTTGTTGCATGTTAGGTGGTTAGAGTAGTGTAGTTAGAGCCTAGACAAGCTCTAGTATTTATCTAGAGTAGTTCGGAAATTTTCCAGGCTCGTCTCGGTTTCCAATTAGGCTTTACGGGCCTAAGTTACTATTTATTGCATTTAATAATTATTTTCTGTAATTATTTAATTAATTAATTATTTTCTGAAAATTAGACTAGAATAGCTGGTGATCGGAATTTTATGTTGATTCCATTGGTGTGATTAGTTTATTTAATTGAGTTGTAATTTGTGCTTATTGTGATTGATTTGTGAATTTGGAAATTTATTCCTAAATTTATTTAATTTTAGTATTTAATTGGAAAATAACCGAACGTCGGTTTATAACGCCAAAAATATATTTTGGACTATGGAAATTGGTGGGATTTTCAAAAGTGAAAATATGATATTTTGGCTAAGGCTGACCGTGTATCCACACATGATTATTTTTATCAAGTATGATAAAAATGGTGAATTTGTTAGATAGTCAGGATGGTATACTATATCAACCTACGGGCTCTGATATATCAGCTTTGGGCGCGCAGTATACTGGTATATTATATCAGCCTAAGGGCCGTGATATATCAGCTTTTGGTGAGAAGTATACATCATCAGCTTTGGGTGAGCGATAAATTATCAGCTTTGGGTGAGCAATAATATTATTAGCTTTGGGCGAGCTATGCTATCTATCTTCAACTTTGGGCGAGCGGTCTTGATTGGATAGGACATTATAGATAGTATTCATTGAATTGACTGAGAAATGGTCATAATGACATGTAATCGACTGCGTCGATTGATCGATGGTTCGATTTAATATGATTGGATGGTAGAGTTTGTCAGTATTTATTAATTAAACTGACTTGCAGGAAGAAGTGGAGGTCAAGGTAAGTCTTTTGACTCGTGGTTGTGCTTAGGCAGCTCCTTCAGCATATTTTATTCCCAATCAGGTCTTAGGGGATTGAACTTACTGAGACGTCGTCTCACCCCATTGTGGGATAATAATTTCAGGCCTATAGATGGCAGCTCCTCCTGAGCATTTTGGACAACCAAGGAAGATCACAGAACAAAAGTACTACATTCCAATCCACAGGCATCCCGAGGGATTGTAGTACGAGCTAGTGAAAACCATAGTTTGGGTTGATGCGGGTCTACCCAAAAAGGTGCCCCACCAATACAGGGCATGGTATTACCTGTATCATAATGGGCAGAGAGAGGGCCCCGTGCCGGAATGTGAAGTACAGAGATATGTGATGGAGGTTGCTTTTGGAAAGGGCACTATTGACCTTCCAGGTGGCTCGGTGAGAGAACTGGTGGACCCTACCCTTGAAGAACCAAACTCCTCAGTGTACTTAGCAGTAGGCTCCAGCTGGAGTATGGAGATAGATGAGGAGGAGGATGAGGAGCCATAGTTTGTTAAACCCCCCTGTTTGAGAACCTACATATGAGTATATATATATATACATGGCTTGGTTTGTATTGTATATATATGACTGGTTATGATATGTATATAAGGGTGTTGTTATGGTTTAGAAAATTTGGCCATACTTTCCTATCCCATTGTGTTATTGCCTGGGGATTATTATTCGTTTCCGCATGCGTATTAAAATGAATGGGTCAGCGATGCGTCCTGGGACATTGCTATTATATTGACCAAGTAGGGATGGGCACGGGCTTGGAGGATTGGGACATGACATCCCCGTTTAGTGGTATCAGAGCATGGTCGTTAGAGATTGGAGTGATAAAGTGAAATGGATACGGGATAGATAGTAGGACTGGCCTTTAAATTCATGATCGGTGCATGTCTGTGATAGTTGTTGGTAAAGTTGTTTGTTACGTGGATCACTCAGCTTCTAATCCAATGTGGCTTTAGAAGACAGGTTTCAGTAGAAAACTGAGCCATGAGCGATTAGGAGCAAAGGACTCCTAGTAAAAGATCTGTTAGGCCTGCAGTTCGGGGTAGGACGCCAACAAGGGTTGGTATCCGAGGAGGCCGTGGTTAAGCGCCAGTGCAGGCTAGCGCGAGTGGAGTAGCACCACCTCCAGTTGGTGCTTGGGTAGTAGCCCCAGGTGATCGGGGAACCATTGGGAATCTTAGGGGTGAGTGGTTCCTGGTTCCAGTTTGGTTCCATTTGGAACCTAGAACCTACCCTCGGGTATAGGTTCCTCATTTTTTGGAATCTGGAACCTACCCATCAGAATCAAGAACCTAGAACCCACCCTGGTTCCAGGTTCCAACAGGTTTTTTTTTTTTTCTTTCTCAGATTAAGAGAGTCACATTTATTATTTAGCGACCTAGCAGGGAAAAGGAAACTGTAAGAAGGGTTAGCTGAGTTGACAAAGTTACAGTTCCAATTCTTTTACGCCGCATGCTTTCTTTAGTTAAAGCCCTCATAAATCAACGTGCACTACTCCAGTGATAGTCGAGCATCCAACAAAACAAAGAAATAGAATTCTTTATTGCAATGAAACATATCTACATTCCAGCATCTTATATGTTTCAAGGTCACCAGTTAAGTTGATGATATAACAAGATAATGAGGCTTCAATAAGCCCATTTATTCAGATGGATTCTATGACTAACCTTTTTAATTTCATACCACATATCCTTTGCCGTGAAACCATGGGATGTACTTGAAATCAGGAAATAAGGACACTTAGAAATATGTACATCAGAAGATTCCTCAGTTGCAATAGTAGAAGTCACTAGTGAATTCATAGTCTCACAAAGGTAAAACATAAAAACCAATATTAGTAGGCAAGAAAGCTGTCAAATCTTCAGTCGAGTATTCTTCGTAGAAGGAATCAACTTATTTTCAAGCTGGGACAAAAATAAATTCAACTGGCTATCCTTCTACTGACAAATGCTGTAGTCTTTTTATCTTTGAGAAGATGGATCGGTTTGTGATCATAAAGGCCAAAGATCAGGATTGAAGCATCCTGCTCACCCCATCTTGTAACGACCCGGGTCCCACTGTATAATATTGTCCGCTTTGGACACTGAGTCCTCACGGCTTTAAAACGCGTTATGTAGGGGCAGAGGGCCATCCCTTGGGCCTTCCCTCTCCCAAGCCATAATATTGTCCTCTTTGGACGGGATTGCACGAAGCCATTTCCCTCCCTCAAGGCTTTGTTTTCAGCGCAGCGGAAACGTACGTGAAACGCGTTATACAGATTAGAGGGACCCAAGCTATTATAAACTGGCCCAAGACTCCCTCCCTAGGCGATGTGGGACAGGAACCCCTTCCTTGCGCACGTCCGGGGACCGAGGCGTGGACGCACCGCCATCCCTCCTCCCCGCGCACCACCGCTCAGGCCGTCACACTAGAGACCCCTTCCAAGGAGGGGAGAGTGTGACAGCCCGAGCGGCGGTGCGTGGGGAGGAGGGATGGTGGTGTGTCCGCGCCTCAGTCCTTAGACGTGCGCAAGGAAGGGGTCTTTGTCCCACATCGCCTAGGGAGGGAGTCCTGGGCCAGTTTATAATAGCTTGGGTCCCTCTAATCTGTATAACGCGTTTCACGTACATTTCCGCTGAGCTAAAAACAGTGTGACAGCCCAAGCGGCCGTGCGCAGGGAGGAGGGATGGCGGTGCGTCCGCGCCTCGGTCCCCGGACATGCACAAGGAAGGGGTCTTTGTCCCACATCGCCTAGGGAGGGAGTCCTGGGCCAGTTTATAATAGCTTGGGTCCCTCTAATCTGTATAACGCGTTTCACGTACGTTTCTGCTGTGCTGAAAACAAAGCCTGGGACCCGGGTCGTTACAAATGGTATCAGAGCCGACTCCCGACCGTGTGTGGGGCCACAGCGAGGGTGCTGTGCTCCCAAGGGAGGGAGAGTGTGACGGCCCAAGCGGCGGTGCACGGGGAGGAGGGATGGCGTCCCCGGACGTGCGCAAGGAAGGGGTTCCTGTCCCACATCGCCTAGGGAAGAACTCTTGGGCCAGTTTATAATAGCTTGGGTCCCTCTAATCTGTATAACGCGTTTCACGCATGTTTCTGCTGTGCTGAAAACAAAGCCTTGAGGGAGGGAAATGGCTTCGTGCAATCCCATCCAAAGAGGACAATATTATGGCTTGAGAGAGGGAAGGCCCGAGTGATGGCTCTTTGCCCCTGCATAACGCGTTTTAAAGCCGTGAGGACTCAGTGTCCAAAGCGGACAATATTATACAGTGGGACCCGGGTGGTTACAAATGGTATTAGAGCCGACTCCCGACCGCGTGTGGGGCCATAGCGAGAGCGCTGTGCTCCCAAGGAGGGGAGAGTGTGACAGCCCGAGCAGCGGTGCGCGGGGATGAGGGATGGCGGTGCGTCCGCGCCTCAGTCCCTGGACGTGCGCAAGGAAGGGGTCTCTGTCCCACATCGCCTAAGGCGGGAGTCCTGGGCCAGTTTATAATAGCTTGGGTCCCTCTAATCCGTATAACGCGTTTCACGTATGTTTCCCCTGCGCTGAAAACAAAGCCTTGAGGGAGGGAAATGGCTTCATGTAATCCCGTCCAAAGAGGACAATATTATGGCTTGGGAGAGGGAAGGCTCGAGGGATGGCCCTCTGCCCCTGCATAATACGTTATAAAGCCGTGAGGACTCAGTATCCAAAGCGGATAATATTATACAGTGGGACCCGAGTCGTTACAAAAGGGTTAAAAAATTGTTTGAGGGCGTTGACTGTTTGATGGTGTATTCATGTAGAGATGAGAACTTATATATCTTGAGGGAAGTAGTGCATTGATAAAATGGATTCATCTCTTGTGATTCGGAAATTTTTACATGAAACATCTACAATTATTTCTCTTGCAATAAACTCTTCTCACTATAAGGATTCAGGCCCTTGTCATGTCACTTCCTTTGCAGTACAATCATTTGACATAAAAAAATAGAAAAATAAAAAAAGTAGTAATGAGTTGTTCAAAATAATTTTATGAAATTAAATTTGCTTAATGCGCACTAAACTAACTTAAAGCCAGTTCAATCATTAACTATGGGTTAGTATGACTATGCCGAAAGATAGTAACAACGTTATGGGCGGATTGTATTTTGCAGATCATTTTTAAAATTACATGTTTATTAAGCACATTAAACACGGAACATATGATTCATCCACAATTGTGCTTTTGTGATCATTAATCATAAGGCTTAAGAGGCAAAAAAAAAAAAAAAAAAAAATTTGAGCATAATCCAATAAAAAAATTATAATCCCTTCGTTTTTTTTTTTTTTTTATTTTACACGTTTATTGTACTACAAAATAGAAATAGATCTCAATGAGCAGGCTCCGGAGGATATATGGGACTGAGAGCTGCAACGCAGTTGTCCCAAGTCTCATTGCTCCTCCTATAGACATCAGATTTTGTCCCCCTAATTGGCTTGTGGCTCGAGATGCTCAACTCCACAAATTGGTTGTGGCAGTTCTTCCCCGCTTTCAAGAGCTCATGACAACATTCATTGGTGGATGTAATGGTGTCTGTAAGGAATATGATTTTAAAGAATCCAGACCCGCAATCAGAACGTATTCCCTTTCCGCAATCAAGGTTTCCGACCGTGGTGAAGCTAGCCTTAGGAAGCAATGCAATAGTCACGGCCAACAAGATCATGAGAGCGGACAAGTTCTTGAGCGTTGCCATTATGGTCTTTAGGGGATAGAAGAGTTAGAAAATTATTTGAGATTGTTGATTGTTTGATGATGCAATTGATCTAGAGATGAGAACTTATAGAGCTCGAGGGAAGTAGTGCATTAATCAAATGAATTCGTCAGTTATGATTCATAAATTTATGTAGGAAACATGTAAAATTATTTCCCTTGCAATAAATGCAATGATTGAGGGCTTTGTCATCTCACTTTGTTTCCAGTTCAATTAATTGCCATAAAAATTAAAAATAATAAAGTATTAATGAGTTGTTTGGTTGATGACGATCCTCTGTGAATGAAAATACCTATTTCCAATTTCATTTTCAATCCCACATTTGATAAATAATATGAACTAGTCACATGCCCTCAGTTTAAAATAGTGTTATAAAATTAAATTGGCTTAAAACGTTTCGCTGTATCTATTGTCGTAATAATTGCCACAATTAAGTTTTAGAACTGATCTAAAATGGACCCTAAAACACATAAGGATAAATTGTTGCCATAGACTTGGGGACAGTTCAAAGTGAACCAAGAACCTGCTGAAAGGCCACTACCAAACGTGGGGATAAAATTAAATTAATTTGTTTGCTTAGGGGTCATGATATTATGTTGACATCCTCTTTACTCAAAAGTAAGCAGTCATCCCACTTATGTTGGCACATTAAAAGTGACATTTATACAATATTATTAATTTATACATTTATCCATTCATAGATTATTATGAAATCGGGGATCCTTTTTCTATTTTTTTGGTCAGAAAACCTTAAAAGTAAGAAGCCCTCTTTACTTTACTATATATATATAGTTAGCTAGATCGACCAACGTTAATTACATATTCATATGAGTGGTATAGACGAATGTGTGATTATTAAACCATCGTTTGATCTCATTTCAAAAGGTTATGTGAAAAGCATAAGAAACAAAGTGACATTTTCTTGTAGTTTTGAATGTGATTCTATCTTGTTGGACTAGAAAGTAAGTAACAACCAGAGGGGCGGATTGTATTTTCAACTCTTCTAAAAAAGTAACAAGTTCCTAAGCACATAGAAAACCAAAAATATGATTCATCCAACATTGCGATTCTATTATAGTTAATTATAAGGCCTAAGAGGCACAAAAAATAATTATTTTTCAGGAGAATCCAACAGAAAAATTATAATCTTTCATTTTTTTTTTAATTTTTCTACACGTCTAGTGTGTTACAAAATGGGAATAGGTCTCAATATGCGGCCTCAAGAGGGGATACGGGACTGATAGACGCAATGCAGTTGCTCCACGTGTCATTGCTCGTCTTGTAGACATTAGATTTCTTCCCGCTGATCGGCTTGTGGCTTGAGAGGATCAACTCCACGAATTGGCTATGGCAATTCTTCCCCACTTTCACGAGCTTGTGATAACATTCATCGATAGGTGCAGAGGTGTGACCAAGGACTGATTTGAAAGAACTCAAACCCACAATCGTTAGTTATTTCCCTCCACGCAATCAGGGATTCCAACTGTGGCGAAGGTAGTCCCAGGAAGCAATGCGACGGTGATGACCAAAAACATCATGAGCGCAAACATGTCCTTGAGCGTTGCCATGATGGTCTTTTGGGGGCAAAAGGGTTAGAAAATTTTCTGAGGGCATTGACTGTTTGATGGTGTATTCATGTAGAGATGAGAACTTATATATCTTGAGGGAAGTAGTGCATTGATAAAATGGATTCATCTCTTGTGATTTGGAAATTTATACATGAAACATCTACAATTATTTCTCTTGTAATAAACTCTTCATACTATAAGGATTCAGGCCCTTGTCATGTCACTTCCTTTGCGGTACAATCATTCGACATAAAAAAATAAAAAATTAAAAAAAAGTAGTAATGAGTTGTTTAAAATAATTTTATGAAATTAAATTTGCTTAACGCGCACTAAACAAACTTAAAGCCGGTTCAATCCTTAACTATGGGTTAGTATGACTATGCCGAAAGCTACTAACAACGTTAGGGGCGGATTGTATTTTGCAGATCATTTTTAAAAATTTCAAGTTTAATAAGCACATTAAACACTAAACATATGATTCATCCACAATTGTGCTTTTGTGATCATTAATCATAAGGCTTAAGACGCAAAAAAAAAAAAAAATCAAAAAAAAAATTTTGAGAATAGTCCAATAAAAAAATTATAATCCTTTCTTTATTTTTTTATTTTACATGTTTAATGTACTATAAAATCGGAATAGCTCTCAACGAGCAGGCTCCGGAGGAGATACGGGACTGAGAGCTGCAACGCAGTTGTCCCAAGTCTCATTGCTCCTCCTATAGACATCCGATTTCGTCCCCCTAATTGGCTTGTGGCTCGAGATGCTCGACTCCACAAATTGGTTGTGGCAGTTCTTCCCAGCTTTCAAGAGCTCATGACAACATTCATTGGTGGGTGTAAAGGTGTCCGCAAGGAATATGATTTTAAAGAATCGAGACCCGCAATCAGAACGTATTCCCTTTCCGCAATCAAGGTTCCCGACTGAGGCGAAGCTAGCCTTAGGAAGCAATGCAACAGTCATGGCCAACAAGATCATGAGAGCGGACAAGTTCTTGAGCGTTGCCATTATGGTCTTTTGGGGATAGAAGAGTTAGAAAATTGTCTGAGATTGTTGATTGTTTGAAGATGCAATTGATCTAGAGATGAGAACTTATAGAGCTCTAGGGAAGTAGTGCATTGATCAAATGAATTCATCAGTTATGATTCATAAATTTATGTAGGAAACATGTAAAATTATTTCTCTTGCAATAAATGCAATGATTGGGGGCTTTGTTATCTCACTTTGTTTCCAGTTCAATTATTTGCCATAAAAATTAAAAATAATAATGTATTAATGAGTTGTTTGGTTGAAGACGATCCTCTGTGAATGAAAATTCTTATTTCCAATTTCACTTTCAATCCCACATTTGATAAATAATAAGAACTAGTCACATGCCCTCAGTTTAAAATAATGTAATAAAAATAAATTGGCTTAAAACGTTTCGTTGTATGTACTCTCGTAATAATGGCCACAATTAAGTTTTAGAACTGATCTAAAACGGACCCTAAAACACATAAGCATAAATCGTTGCCACCGACTTGGGGACGGTTCAAAATGAACCAGGAACTTGCTGAAAGGCCACTCACCAAACTTGGGGAGAAAATTAAATTAATTTGTTTGCTTAGGGGTCATGATATTATGTTGACGTCCTCTTTACTCAAAAGTAAGCAGTCATCCCACTTATGTTGGCTCATTAAAAGTGAGATTTATACAATATTATTAATTTATATATTTATCCATTCGTTGATTATTATGAAATCGGGGATCCTTTTTTTTTTTTTTTTTTTTGGTCAGAAAACCTTAAAAGTAAGAAGCCCTCGTTACTTTACTCTATATATATAGTTAGCTAGATCGGCCAACGTTAATTACATATTCATGTGATTGGTATAGACGAATGTGTGATTATTAAACCATCGTTTGACCTCATTTCAAAAGGTTATGTGAAAAGCATAAGAAACAAAGTGACATTTTCTTGTAGTTTTGAATGTGATTCTATCTTGTTGGACTAGAAAGTAAGTAACAACCAGAGGGGCGGATTGTATTTTTCAACTCTTCTAAAAAAATTACAAGTTTCAAAGCAGATAGAACACCAAAAATATGATTCATCCAACATTGCGATTCTATTATAGTTTATTATAAGGCTTAAGAGGCACAAAAAATAATTATTTTTCAGAAGAATCCAACAGAAAAATTATAATCTTTTCATTTTTTTTTTAATTTTTTTCCACGTCTAGTGTATTACAATATGGGAATAGGTCTCAATATGCGGCCTCGAGAGGGGATACGGGACTGATAGCCGCAACGCAGTTGCTCCACGTCTCATTGCTCCTCTTGTAGACATTAGATTTCTTCCCGTTGATCGGCTTGTGGCTTGAGAGGATCAACTCCACGAATTGGCTATGGCAATTCTTCCCCACTTTCACGAGCTTGTGGCAACATTCATCGATAGGTGCAGAGGTGTCACCAAGGACTGATTTGAAAGAAATCAAACCCACAATCGTTAGTTATTTCCCTCCACGCAATCGGGGATTCCGACTGTGGCGAAGGTAGTCCCAGGAAGCAATGCGACGGTGATGACCAAAAAGATCATGAGAGCAAACAAGTCCTTGAGCGTTGCCATGATGGTCTTTGGGGGACAAAAGGGTTAGAAAATTGTCTAAGGGCGTTGATTGTTTGATGGTGTATTCATGTAGAGATGAGAACTTATAAATCTTGAGGGAAGTAGTGCATTGATAAAATGGATACATCTCTTGTGATTCGGAAATTTATACATGAAACATCTACAATAATTTCTCTTGCAATAAACTCTTCTCACTATAAGGATTCAGGCCCTTGTCATGTCACTTCCTTTGCGGTACAATCATTTGACATAAAAAATAAAAAAATAAAAAAAAGTAGTAATGAGTTGTTTAAAATAATTTTACGAAATTAAATTTGCTTAACGCGCACTAAACAAACTTAAAGCCGGTACAATCATTAACTAGGGGTTAGTATGACTATGCCGAAAGCTAGTAACAACATTCAGAGCGGTTTGTATTTTGCAGATCATTTTTAAAAATTACAAGTTTAATAAGCACATTAAACACCGAAAATATGATTCATCCACAATTGTGCTTTTGTGATCATTAAGCATACGACTTAAGAGACTAAAAAATTTGAGCAGAATCCAATAAAAAAATTATAATCCTTTCATTATTTTTTTTTATTTTACACGTTTATTGTACTATAAAATAGGAATAGCTCTCAATGAGCAGGCTCCGAAGGAGATACGGGACTAAGAGCTGCAACGCAGTTGTCCCAAGTCTCATTGCTCCTCCTATAGACATCGGATTTCGTCCCCCTAATTGGCTTGTGGCTCGAGATGGTCAACTCCACAAATTGGTTGTGGCAGTTCTTCCCCGCTTTCAAGAGCTCATGACAACATTCATTGGTGGGTGTAACGGTGTCCGCAAGGAATATGATTTTAAAGAATCCAGCCCCGCAATCAGAACGTATTCCCTTTCTGCAATCAAGGTTTCCGACCGTGGCGAAGCTAGCCTTAGGAAGCAATGCAACAGTCCCAGCCAACAAGATCATGAGAGCGGACAAGTTCTTGAGCGTTGCCATTATGGTCTTTTGGGGATAGAAGAGTTAGAAAATTATCTGAGATTGTTGATTGTTTGATGATGCAATTGATCTAGAGATGAGAACTTATAGAGCTTGAGGGAAGTAGTGCATTAATCAAATGAATTCATCAGTTATGATTCATAAATTTATGTAGGAAACATGTAAACTTATTTCTCTTGCAATAAATGCAATGATTGGGGGCTTTGTCATCTCACTTTGTTTCCAGTTCAATTATTTGCCATAAAAATTAAAAATGATAAAGTATTAATGAGTTGTTTGGTTGAAGACGATCCTCTGTGAATGAAAATACTTATTTCCGATTTCATTTTCAATCCCACATTTGATAAACAATATGAACTACTCACATGCCCTCAGTTTAAAATAATGTGATAAAATTAAATTGCCTTAAAACGTTTCGCTGTATGTACTCTCATAATAATGTCCACAATTAAGTTTTAGAATTGATCTAAAACAGACCCAAAAAGAAATAAGGATAAATCATTGCCACCGACTTGGGGACGGTTCAAAATGAACCAAGAACCTGCTGCAAGGCCACTGACCAAACCTGGGGATAAAATTAAATTAATTTGTTTGCTTAGGGGTCATGATATTATGTTGACGTCCTCTTTACTCAAAATTAAGCAGTGATCCCACTTTTCTTGGCTCATTAAAAGTGAGATTTATACAATATTATTAATTTATACATTTATCCATTCATAGATTATTATGAAATCGGGGATCCTTTTTTTATTTTTTTGGTCAGAAAACCTTCAAAGTAAGAAGCCCTCTTTGCTTTACTCTATATATATAGTTAGCTAGATCGGCCAACGTTAATTACATATTCATGTGATTGGTACAGACGAATGCGTGATTATTAAACCATCGTTTGATCTCATTTCAAAAGGTTATGTGAAAAGCATAAGAAACAAAGTGACATTTTCTTGTAGTTTTGAATGTGATTCTATCTTGTTGGACTAGAAAGTACGTAACAACCAGAGGGGCGGATTGTATTTTTCAACTCTTCTAAAAAAGTTACAAGTTTCTAAGCACATAGAACACCAAAAATATGATTCATCCAACATTGCGATTCTATTATAGTTAATTATAAGGCTAAAGAGGCACAAAAAATATATTTCTTTTTTCCAGGAGAATCCAACAGAAAAATTATAATCTTTCATTTTTTTTTACACGGCTAGTGTATTACAATATGGGAATAGGTCTCAATATGCGGCCTCGAGAGGGGATATGGGACTGATAGCCGCAACGCAGTTGCTCCACATATCATTGCTCGTCTTGTAGACATTAGATTTCTTCCCGCTGATCGGCTTGTGGCTTGAGAGGATCAACTCCACGAATTGGCTATGGCAATTCTTCCCCACTTTCACGAGCTTCTGATAACATTCATCGATAGGTGCAGAGGTGTGACCAAGGACTGATTTGAAAGAACTCAACCCACAATCTTTAGTTATTTCCCTCCACGCAATTAGGGATTCCAACTGTGGCGAAGGTAGTCCTAGGAAGCGATGCAACGGTGTTGACCAAA
The DNA here is from genome assembly GCA_014182555.1 of Eucalyptus erythrocorys. Classification (NCBI taxonomy): domain Eukaryota; kingdom Viridiplantae; phylum Streptophyta; class Magnoliopsida; order Myrtales; family Myrtaceae; genus Eucalyptus; species Eucalyptus erythrocorys. Next base: position 21,532,419 of record CM024598.1, on the reverse strand, counting down.
AGATCATGAGAGCAAGCAAGTGCTTGAGCGTTGCCGTGATGGTCTTTTGGGGACAAAAGGGTTAGAAAATTGTCTGAGGGCGTTGACTGTTTGATGGTGTATTCATGTAGAGATGAGAACTTATAAATCTTGAGGGAGGTAGTGCATTGATAAAATGGATTCATCTCTTGTGATTTGGAAATTTATACATGAAACATCTACAATAATTTCTCTTGCAATAAACTCTTCTCACTATAAGGATTCAGGCCCTTGTCATGTCACTTCCTTTGCGGTACAATCATTTGACATAAAAAAAAAAAGTAGTAATGAGTTGTTTAAAATAATTTTATGAAATTAAATTTGCTTAACGCGCACTAAACAAACTTAAAGCCGGTTCAATCATTAACTATGGGTTAGTAGGACTATGCCGAAAGCTAGTAACAACATTCGGGGCGGTTTGTATTTTGCAGATCATTTTTAAAAATTACAAGTTTAATAAGCACATTAAACACCGAAAATATGATTCATCCACAATTGTGCTTTTGTGATCATTAATCATACGGCTTAAGAGGCAAAAAAAAAAATCAAAAATAAAAAATTTGAGCAGAATCCAATAAAAAAATTACAATCCTTTCGTTATTTCTTTTTTATTTTACACGTTTATTGTAATATAAAATAGGAATAGCTCTCAATGAGCAGGCTCCGAAGGAGATACGGGACTAAGAGCTGCAACGCAGTTGTCCCAAGTCTCATTGCTCCTCCTATAGACATCGGATTTCGTCCCCCTAATTGGCTTGTTGCTCGAGATGCTCGACTCCACAAATTGGTTGTGGCAGTTCTTCCCCGCTTTCAAGAGCTCATGACAACATTCATTGGTGGGTGTAACGGTGTCCGCAAGGAATATGATTTTAAAGAATCGAGACCCGCAATCATAACGTATTCCCTTTCCGCAATCAAGGTTTTCGACTGTGGCGAAGCTAGCCTTAGGAAGCAATGCAACAGTCACGGCCAACAAGATCATGATAGCGGACAAGTTCTTGAGCGTTGCCATCATGGTCTTTTGGGGATAGAAGAGTTAGAAAATTGTCTGAGATTGTTGATTGTTTGATGATGCAATTGATCTAGAGATGAGAACTTATAGAGCTCGAGGGAAGTAGTGCATTAATCAAATGAATTCATCAGTTATGATTCATAAATTTATGTAGGAAACATGTAAAATTATTTCTCTTGCAATAAATGCAATGATTGGGGGCTTTGTCATCTCACTTTGTTTCCAGTTCAATTATTTGCCATAAAAATTAAAAATGATAAAGTATTAATGAGTTGTTTGGTTGAAGACGATCCTCTGTGAATAAAAATACTTATTTCCGATTTCATTTTCAATCCCACATTTGATAAGCAATATGAGCTAGTCACATGCCCTCAGTTTAAAGTAATGTAATAAAATTAAATTGCCTTAAAACGTTTCGCTGTATGTACTCTCGTAATAATGTCCACAATTAAGTTTTAGAACTGATCTAAAACAGACCCAAAAAGAAATAAGGATAAATCGTTGCCACCGACTTGGGGACGGTTCAAAATGAACCAAGAACCCGCTGATAGGCCATTGACCAAACTTGGGGATAAAATTAAATTAATTTGTTTGCTTAGGGGTAATGATATTTTGTTGGCGTCCTCTTTACTCAAAAGTAAGCAGTCATCCCACTTATGTTGGCTCATTAAAAGTGAGATTTATACAATATTATTAATTTATACATTTATCCATTCATAGATTATTATGAAATCGGGGATCCTTTTTCTATTTTTTTTGGTCAGAAAACCTTAAAAGTAAGAAGCCCTCTTTACTTTACTCTATATATATAGTTAGCTAGATGGGCCAGTGTTAATTACATATTCATGTGATTGGTACAGATGAAGGTGTGATTATTAAACCATCGTTTGATGTCATTTCAAAAGGTTATGTGAAAAGCATAAGAAACAAAGTGACATTTTCTTGTAGTTTTGAATGTGATTCTATCTTGTTGGACTAGAAAGTAAGTAACAACCAGAGGGGCAGATTGTATTTTTCAACTCTTCTAAAAATATTACAAGTTTCTAAGCACATAGAACACCAAAAATATGATTCGTCCAACATTGTGATTCTATTATAGTAAATTATAAGGCTTAAGAGGCACAAAAAATATTTTTTTTTTCCAGGAGAATCGAATAGAAAAATTATAATCTTTCATTTTTTTTTTTTACACATCCAGTTTATTACAAAATGGGAATAGGTCTCAATGTGCGGCCTCGAGAGGGCATACGGGACTGATAGCCACAACGCAGTTGCTCCACCTCTCATTGCTCCTATTGTAGACATTAGATTTCTTCCGGCTGATCGGCTTGTGGCTTGAGAGGATCAACTCCACGAATTGGCTATGGCAATTCTTCCCCACTTTCACGAGCTTGTGACAACATTCATCGATAGGTGCAGAGGTGTCACCAAGGACTGATTTGGAAGAACTCAAACCCACAATCGTTAGTTATTTCCCTCCACGCAATCAAGGATTCCAACTGTGGCGAAGGTAGTCCCAGGAAGCAATGCGACGGTGATGACCAAAAAGATCATGAGAGCAAACAAGTCCTTTAGCGTTGCCATGATGGTCTTTGGGGGACAAAAGGGTTAGAAAATTCTCTGAGGGCGTTGACTGTTTGATGGTGTATTCATGTAGAGATGAGAAGTTATATATCTTGAGGGAAATAGTGCATTGACAAAATGGATTCATCTCTTGTGATTCGGAAATTTATACAGGAAACATCTACAATTATTTCTCTTGCAATAAACTCTTCTCACTATAAGGATTCTGGCCCTTGTCATGACACTTCCTTCGCGGCACAATCATTTGACATAAAAAAATAAAAAAATAAAAAAAATAAAAAAAGTAGTAATGAGTTGTTTAAAATAATTTTATGAAATTAAATTTGCTTAACGCGCACTAAACAAACTTAAAACCGGTTCAATCATTAACAATGGGTTAGTAGGACTATGCCAAAAGCTAGTAACAACATTCGGGGCGGTTTGTATTTTGCAGATCAATTTAAAAAATTACAAGTTTAATAAGCACATTAAAAACCAAAACTATGATTCATCCACAATTGTGCTTTTGTGATCATTAATCATACGGCTTAAGAGGCAAAAAAAAAAAAAAAAAAATTTTTGAGCAGAATCCAATAAAAAAATTATAACGCTTTCGTTATTTTTTTATTTTACACGTTTATTGTACTATAGAATAGGAATGGCTCTCAATGAGCAGGCTCCGAAGGAGATACGGGACTAAGAGCTGCAACGCAGCTGTCCCAAGTCTCATTGCTCCTCCTATAAACATCAGATTTCGTCCCCCTAATTGGCTTGTGTTTCGAGATGCTCAACTCCACAAATTGGTTGTGGCAGTTCTTCCCCGCTTTCAAGAGCTCATGACAACATTCATTGGTGGGTGTAAAGGTGTCCGCAAGGAATATGATTTTAAAGAATCTAGACCCGCAATCAGAACGTATTCCCTTTCCGCAATCAAGGTTCCCGACCGTGGCGAAGCTAGCCTTAGGAAGCAATACAACAGTCACGGCCAACAAGATCATGATAGCGGACAAGTTCTTGAGCGTTGCCATTATGGTCTTTTGGGGATAGAAGAGTTAGAAAATTGTCTGAGATTGTTGATTGTTTGATGATGCAATCGATCTAGAGATGAGAACTTATAGAGCTCGAGGGAAGTAGTGCATTAATCAAATGAATTCATCAGTTATGATTCATAAATTTATGTAGGAAACATGTAAAATTATTTCTCTTGCAATAAATGCAATGATTGGCGGCGCTGTCATCTCACTTTGTTTCCAGTTCAATTATTTGCCATAAAAACTAAAAATAATAAAGTATTAATGAGTTGTTTAGTTGAAGACGATCCTCTGTGAATGAAAATACTTATTTCCGATTTCATTTTCAATCCCACATTTGATAAACAATATGAACTAGTCACATGCCCTTAGTTTAAAATAATGAAATAAAATTAAATTGGCTTAAAAAGTTTCGCTGTATGTACTCTCATAATAAACAATTAAGTTCTAGAACTGATCTAAAACAGACCCTAAAACAAATGAGGATAAATCGTTGCCACCCACTTGGGGACGGTTCAAAAGGAACCAAGAACCTGCTGAAAGGGCACTGACCAAACTTGGGGATAAAATTAAATTAATTTGTTTGCTTAGGGGTAGTGATATTATGTTGACGTCCTCTTTACTCAAAAGCAAGCAGTCATCCCACTTATGTTGGCTCATTAAAAGGTAGATTTATACAATATTACTAATTTATACATTTATCCATTCAGAGATTATTATGAAATTGGGGATCCTTTTTCTATTTTTTTGGTCAGAAAACCTTAAAAGAAAGAAGCCCTCTTTACTTTACTATATATATATAGTTAGCTAGATGGGCCAGCGTTAATTACATATTCATGTGATTGGTACGGATGAACGTGCGATTATTAAACCATCGTTTGATCTCATTTCAAAAGGTTATGTGAAAAGCATAAGAAACAAAGTGACATTTTCTTGTAGTTTTGAATGTGATTCTATCTTGTTGGACTAGAAAGTAAGTAACAACCAGAGGGGCGGATTGTATTTTTCAACTCTTCTAAAAAAATTACAAGTTTCTAAGCACATAGAACACCAAAAATATGATTCATCCAACATTGCGATTCTATTATAGTTAATTATAAGGCTAAAGAGGCACAAAAAATATATTTCTTTTTTCCTGGAGAATCCAACAGAAAAATTATAATCTTTCATTTTTTTTTTTACATGTCTAGTGTATTACAAAATGGGAATAGGTCTCAATGTGCGGCCTCAAGAGGGCATACGGGACTGATAGCCGCAACGCAGTTGCTCCACCTCTCATTGCTCCTCTTGTAGACATTAGATTTCTTCCCGCTGATCGGCTTGTGGCTTGAGAGGATCAACTCCACGAATTGACTATGGCAATTCTTCCCCACTTTCACGAGCTTGTGACAACATTCATCGATAGGTGCAGAGGTGTCACCAAGGACTGATTTGGAAGACCTCCAACCCACAATCGTTAGTTATTTCCCTCCACGCAATTAGGGATTCCAACTGTGGCGAAGGTAGTCCTAGGAAGCAATGCGACGGTGATGACCAAAAAGATCATGAGAGCAAACAAGTCCTTGAGCGTTGCCATGATGGTCTTTGGGGGACAAAAGGGTTAGAAAATTCCCTAAGGGCGTTGACTGTTTGATGGTGTATTCATGTAGAGATGAGAACTTATATATCTTGAGGGAAGTAGTGCATTGACAAAATGGATTAATCTCTTGTGATTCGGAAATTTATACAGGAAACATCTACAATTATTTCTCTTGCAATAAACTTTTCTCACTATAAGGATTCGGGCCCTTGTCATGACACTTCCTTCGTGGCACAATCATTTGACATAAAAAAATAAAAAAACAAAACAAAGTAGTAATGAGTTGTTTAAAATAATTTTATGAACTTAAATTTTCTTAATGCGCACTAAACAAACTTAAAACCGGTTCAATCATTAACAATGGGTTAGTAGGACTATGCCGAAAGCTAGTTAGAACATTCGGGGCGGTTTGTATTTTGCAGATCATTTAAAAAAATTACAAGTTTAATAAGCACATTAAACACCGAAAATATGATTCATCCACAATTGTGCTTTTGTGATCATTAATCATACGGCTTAAGAGGCAAAAAAAATCAAAAATAAAAATTTGAGCAGAATCCAATAAAAAAATTATAACCCTTTCGTTATTTTTTTTATTTTACACATTTATTGTACTATAAAATAGGAATAGCTCTCAATGAGCAGGCTCCGAAGGAGATACAGGACTAAGAGCTGCAACGCAGTTGTCCCAAGTCTCATTGCTCCTCCTATAGACATCAGATTTCATCCCCTAATTGGCTTGTGGCTCGAGATGCTCGACTCCACAAATTGGTTGTGGCAGTTCTTCCCCGCTTTCAAGAGCTCATGACAACATTCATTGGTGGGTGTAACGGTGTCCGCAAGGAATATGATTTTAAAGAATCGAGACCCGCAATTAGAACGTATTCCCTTTCCGCAATCAAGGTTTCCGACTGTGGCAAAGCTAGCCTTAGGAAGCAATGCAACAGTCACGGCCAACAAGATCATGATAGCGGACAAGTTCTTGAGCGTTGCCATTATGGTCTTTTGGGGATAGAAGAGTTAGAAAATTGTCTGAGATTGTTGATTGTTTGATGATGCAATTGATCTAGAGATGAGAACTTATAGAGCTCGAGGAAGTAGTGCATTAATCAAATGAATTCATCAGTTATGATTCATAAATTTATGTAGGAAACATGTAAAATTATTTCTCTTGTAATAAATGCAATGATTGGCGGCGTTGTCATCTCACTTTGTTTCCAGTTCAATTATTTGCCATAAAAACTAAAAATAATAAAGTATTAATGAGTTGTTTAGTTGAAGACGATCCTCTGTGAATGAAAATACTTATTTCCGATTTCATTTTCAATCCCACATTTGATAAACAATATGAACTAGTCACATGCCCTCAGTTTAAAATAATGTAATAAAATTAAATTGGCTTAAAAAGTTTCGCTGTATGTACTCTCGTAATAAACAATTAAGTTTTAGAACTGATCTAAAACAGACCCTAAAACAAATGAGGATAAATCGTTGCCACCCACTTGGGGACGGTTCAAAAGGAACCAAGAACCTGCTGAAAGGGCACTGACCAAACTTGGGGATAAAATTAAATTAATTTGTTTGCTTAGGGGTAATGATATTATGTTGACGTCCTCTTTAATCAAAAGTAAGCAGTCATCCCACTTATGTTGGCTCATTAAAAGGTAGATTTATACAATATTATTAATTTATACATTTATCCATTCAGAGATTATTATGAAATCGGGGATCCTTTTTCTATTTTTTTGGTCAGAAAACCTTAAAAGAAAGAAGCCTTCTTTACTTTACTCTATATATATAGTTAGCCAGATGGGCCAGCGTTAATTACATATTCATGTGATTGGTACAGACGAACGTGTGATTATTAAAGCATCGTTTGATCTCATTTCAAAAGGTTATGTGAAAAGCATAAGAAACAAAGTGACATTTTCTTGTAGTTTTGAATGTGATTCTATCTTGTTGGACTAGAAAGTAAGTAACAACCAGAGGGGCGGATTGTATTTTTCAACTCTTCTGAAAAAATTACAAGTTTCTAAGCATATAGAACACCAAAAATATGATTCATCCAACATTGCGATTCTATTATAGTTAATTATAAGGCTAAAGAGGCACAAAAAATATTTTTTTTTTCCAGGAGAATCCAACAAAAAAATTATAATCTTTGATTTTTTTTTTTACACGTCTAGTGTATTACAAAATGGGAATAGGTCTCAATGTGCGGCCTCGAGAGGGCATACGGGACTGATAGCCGCAACGTAGTTGCTCCACCTCTCATTGCTCCTCTTGTAGACATTAGATTTCTTCCCGCTGATCGGCTTGTGGCTTGAGAGGATCAACTCCACGAATTGGCTATGGCAATTCTTCCCCACTTTCACGAGCTAGTGACAACATTCATCGATAGGTGCAGAGGTGTCACCAAGGACTGATTTGGAAGAACTCAAACCCACAATCGTTAGTTATTTCCCTCCACGCAATTAGGGATTCCAACTGTGGCGAAGGTAGTCCTAGGAAGCAATGCGACGGTGATGACCAAAAAGATCATGAGAGCAAACAAGTCCTTGAGCGTTGCCATGATGGTCTTTGGGGGACAAAAGAGTTAGAAAATTCTCTGAGGGCGTTGACTGTTTGATGGTGTATTCATGTAGAGATGAGAACTTATATATCTTGAGGGAAGTAGTTCATTGACAAAATGGATTCATCTCTTGTGATTTGGAAATTTATATAGGAAACATCTACAATTATTTCTCTTGCAATAAACTCTTCTCACTATAAGGATTCAGGCCCTTGTCATGACACTTCCTTTGCGGCACAATCATTTGACATAAAAAAATAAAAAAATAAAAAAAATAGTAATGAGTTGTTTAAAATAATTTTATAAAATTAAATTTGCTTAACGCGCACTAAACAAACTTAAAACCGGTTCAATCATTAACTATGGGTTAGTAGGACTATGCCGAAAGCTAGTAACAACATTCGGGGCGGTTTGTATTTTGCAGATCATTTTTAAAAATTACAAGTTTAATAAGCACATTAAACACCGGAAATATGATTCATCCACAATTGTGCTTTTGTGATCATTAATCATACGGCTTAAGAGGCAAAAAAAATCAAAAATAAAAAATTTGAGCAGAATCCAATAAAAAAATTATAACGCTTTCGTTATTTTTTTATTTTACACGTTTATTGTACTATAAAATAGGAATGGCTCTCAATGAGCAGGCTCCGAAGGAGATACGGGACTAAGAGCTGCAACACAGTTGTCCCAAGTCTCATTTCTCCTCCTATGGACATCAGATTTCGTCCCCCTAATTGGCTTGTTGCTCGAGATGGTCAACTCCACAAATTGGTTGTGGCAGTTCTTCCCCGCTTTCAAGAGCTCATGACAACATTCATTGGTGGGTGTAAAGGTGTCCGCAAGGAATATGATTTTAAAGAATCGAGACCCGCAATCAGAACGTATTCCCTTTCCGCAATCAAGGTTCCCGACCGTGGCGAAGCTAGCCTTAGGAAGCAATGCAATAGTCACGGCCAACAAGATCATGAGAGCGGACAAGTTCTTGAGCGTTGCCATTATGGTCTTTTGGGGATAGAAGAGTTAGAAAATTGTCTGAGATTGTTGATTGTTTGAAGATGGAATTGATCTATAGATGAGAACTTATAGAGCTCGAGGGAAGAGTGCATTAATCAAATGAATTCATCAGTTATGATTCATAAATTTATGTAGGAAACATGTAAAATTATTTTGCTTGCAATAAATGCAATGATTGGCGGCTTTGTCATCTCACTTTGTTTCCAGTTCAATTATTTGCCATAAAAATTAAAAATAATAATGTATTAATGAGTTGTTTGGTTGAAGACGATCCTCTGTGAATGAAAATACTTATTTCCGATTTCATTTTCAATCCCACATTTGATAAATAATATGAACTAGTCACATGCCCTCAGTTTAAAATAATGTTATAAAATTAAATTGGCTTAAAACGTTTCGCTGTATGTGCTCTCGTAATAATGGCCACAATTAAGTTTTAGAACTGATCTAAAACAGACCCTAAAACACATAAGGATAAATTGTTGCCACCGATTTGGGGACGGTTCAAAATGAACCAAGAACCTGCTGAAAGGCCATTGACCAAACTTGGGGTTAAAATTAAATTAATTTGTTTGCTTAGGGGTCATGATATTATGTTGACGTCCTCTTTACTCAAAAGTAAGCAGTCATCCCACTTATGTCGGCTCATTAAAAGTGAGATTTATACAATATTATTAATTTATACATTTATCCATTCATAGATTATTATGAAATGGGGGATCCTTTTTTTTTTTTTATTTTCTTGGTCAGAAAACCTTAAAAGTAAGAAGCCCTCTTTACTTTACTCTATATATATAGTTAGCTAGATCGGCCAACGTTAATTACATATTCATGTGATTGGTACAGACGGACGTGTGATTATTAAACCATCGTTTGATCTCATTTCAAAAGGTTATGTGAAAAGCATAAGAAACAAAGTGACATTTTCTTGTAGTTTTGGATGTGATTCTATCTTGTTGGACTAGAAAGTAAGTAACAACCAGAGGGGCGGATTGTATTTTTCAACTCTTCTAAAAAAATTACAATTTTCTAAGCACATAGAACACCAAAAATATGATTCATCCAACATTGCGATTCTATTATAGTTTATTATAAGGCTTAAGAGGCACAAAAAATAATTTTTTTCAGGAGAATCCAACAGAAAAATTATAATCTTTTCATTTTTTTTTATTTGTTTACACGTCTAGTGTATTACAAAATGGGAATAGGTCTCAATATGCGGCCTCGAGAGGGGATACGGGACTGATAGCCGCAACGCAGTTGCTCCACGTCTCATTGCTCCTCTTGTAGACATTAGATTTCTTCCCGCTGATCGGCTTGTGGCTTGAGAGGATCAACTCCACGAATTGGCTATGGCAATTCTTCCCCACTTTCACGAGCTAGTGACAACATTCATCGATAGGTGCAGAGGTGTCACCAAGGACTGATTTGAAAGAACTCAAACCCACAATCGTTAGTTATTCCCTCCACGCATTCAGGGATTCCAACTGTGGCGAATGTAGTCCCAGGAAGCAATGTGACGGTGATGACCAAAAAGATCATGAGAGCAAAAAAGTGCTTGAGCGTTGCCATGATAGTCTTTTTGGGACAAAAGGGTTAGAAAATTGTCTGAGGTCATTGACTATTTGATGTTGTAAATTGTCTGAGGGCTTTAACTATTTGATGATATATTCATGTAGAGATGAGAACTTATATATCTTGAGGGAAGTAGTGCATTGATAAAATGGATTCATTTGTTGTGATTCTGAAATTTATACAGGAAACATCTACAATTATTTCTCTTGCAATAAACTCTTCTCACTATAAGGATTCAAGCCCTTGTCATGTCACTTCCTTTGCGGTTCAATCATTTGACATTAAAAAAAAGTAGTAATGAGTTGTTTAAAATAATTTTATGGAATTAAATTTGCTTAACGCGCACTAAACAAACTTAAAGCCGGTTGAATCATTAAATATGGGTTGGCACGAATGAAACTAATTCACCAGAGTGAATAAAGCATGACTATTCCGCTGGACAGTAAAAGCAATAATGGCTTGACAATTTCCAATCTCCAGGCGATTAAAGTTTATCTTGCATTTGATAACGACCAGTTCCCATATGCAACGTTCATAAGGATCCATTGTACGCAGTCAACAGAAATAATCGACGTACGAACACAAAGCATTTAGGTACAAGGAAATGAAGAACAGTTCTTAAAATATTTTTCAAATAACGGACCAATTGAAATCTCGAGTGAAATCTGGAGATGAAAATCAATCTTCCGGGTCTCCACGCATGTCCTTTTGGTTAGGCTGTGTCGTAATTGGTTTTTCAATTAACAGACCACTTGAAATCTGGCGGTGAAAATCAATCTTCGGAATCTCCACGTTTGTCTGGCTAAGGAACTACATCTATAGGTGTTCTTAAAATTTCAGCGCAGATCACCGAGTGACGGATGCAAAATGTTAAAAAATATCTCGAGGAGTCCGTGAACGAAATTTAACTCAAAATGAATTATTGTAAAGCATGAAGTTGATTTTTTAGATGCACAACCAGCTAGTGCAGGATTTTAATTTCGGTAACTTGTGGACATGAAATATTCCCCGGGGAAGTGGGAATCGGCTAAGGAAAATTAAAAGGAAAAAAAAAAAAAAAAAAAGAAGAAGAAATGTCCTAATTCAGAATTTGTTTCCTGATTTCACTTGGCGTGGACTTCTCACATATTCCAATCTTGGACCTTTTTTTTCCAAAAGCGGTGGTATATATAGTCAGATCGTGGGATTTATGAAAAAGTGGTCGTTGAAGCGCCGTATGAGTGCTTGATGGTGGGTTTTCTCTGTGGATTTTGTTCATGTAATCACACCAAATTACGTGTGGAAGCCGATTGATAAGATTTGTTATTTCTTCCATGAGATTAAGGGATTATTTCGTGAGAAATTATGAGACTAAATATCAATGAAGTTATTAGGTGTAATTGAGAGCCAGAAAACACTAACTACTTAAGTGACTCAAATATTGTTATAATTTCCATTATAACACTTGATTTGCAGTGATATTTGTTATTATTCTCTTCACAAACGTAGGTCACATTGACTAAACCACATAAATCTTGAGTTCAATTTATTTTCTATTATGTCTATTATATTGTTCAATTGCTTGTTTCCACAACAATTGATATCAAAGCCGGGCTTGGTAGAGTTAAAGTAAATCGATGGCTACTATTGACATCTGATTTTTAATTGATACATCATATAAAATTAAGATTTCTGCTTGCGATAGTGCCTGTTTCTCAACTAAAAAGGGTCATTTAATACTTTGTCCAGCATTAACACTACATTTTCCTTTCATTTTCACTTTTACCTAAAAAAGTCAGAACATTGACTTTTAAATTTACTTTTTGATCACTTTACCTGATTTTTTTCTTTTATTTTTTGGGCTCGTAAAAATTATTTCCAGTGTGGATAAACCACAATTTACCTGGTGGAGAACGTTCAAATCAGGGCCATTAAGATATCGAGAATAGACAAAAGAATTAAGCCCATGCCTTTCAACTTACAAACCAAATCTAAGATGGCTCAGTTTGTAACTACAACATTGTATTTTGTTTTTTTATCTTTTTAAATTCACCTCATTGAGGAAACAAATATTGGGGCTAACAATATAACTTAAAGGGGGCGAATAGTTTGTTTGAAAAACTCAAATAATTGAATTAATAGGTAAGCGTTAATTTCAAAATTATCAAACTTATCATGTTACGGGATACTCTTCTTCTTCCCCCTTTTTTTTTTTTTTTTTTTTTTTTTTTTCTTTGGCTTGTAAAAATGATGTCCAGTGTGGATGGACCACGGTTTACTTGGTGGTGAATGTTCAAACTAGGGCCACGAATTTTTTCCCGCCGTACGAGTCATCATGCTACCTTCCGACAATATAAACCCAAAGCCCATGATTAGCAATGTTTCCACTCATTACAAGAACTAATTAAGATACTTAGAATAGAGTAGACAATTGAGCTTGTGCATTTCGACTTGCAAATGTAATCTAGGATCGCTCAGTTGATAAATGGAGCAGCTTATTTTTTTAAAAAATTATTTACCTTATAAAGGAAAAACGTGTTCAAATTAAGAAATAACTTAGAGAGTAGTGACTAAATTATTTAGTAAACTGCACAATTTTTTCTTGTGGAAGATAGCAAGTCGTACCTGGACAGTACCAGAGACCAAGTTGAAAGTATCAAGCAGGCCAATGCAGCTATTAGATAGATATAGACGATAATGAGCAAATATAAAATAACATGCGACAATTTATAGTAGTTCAACTTTGTTCCCAAACATATGTTTGCTTTCTTGAATAACAACCTCAACATGGACAGATTCTAGTAATCTTCAAGAGAAGTTACAATCGTGCGACTCCTATTACAAAATAGATCCCACTATCAAAATGCAAGTACTACTGTCACTATTGTACACTTCATCTTATTACTGATTATAATATCGCAAATCACAAGAAGGAAATTTCGATCGAGTAGTAGCACAGTTTGCTAAACAAAGAGATGATGATAACAATAGCAACTTTATTTATTTTTCATCCAACCCGTTTAAGCTACATTGCTCTTCTTTAGTTATGTTAACACATTCATGCATGGGGCCCTCTCTTTGCCCATTACGATACAGGCGATACAATGCCCTGTGAGGCACCTTTTTGGGTAGACCTGCATCAACCCAGACTATGGTTTTCACCAGCTCGTACTGCAGTCCCTCGGGATGCCCGTGGATCAGAATGTAGTACTTCTATTCTGTGATCTTCTTTGGTTGTCCAAAATGCTCAGGAGGAGCTGCAATCTATGGACCTGAAATTATTATCTCACAATGGGGTAAGACAACGTCTCAGCAAGTTCAACCCTCTAAGACCGGATTGGGAAGAAAATACGCTCTAAGAGCTGCCTAAGCACAACCACAAGTCAAAGGACTTGCCTTGGCCTCCACTTCTTCTTGCAAGTCAGTTTAATTAATAAATACTGACAAACCATACCATCCAATCAAATTAGATCGAACCACCAATCAATCGACTCGGTTGATTACATGTCATCATGACCACTTCTCGGTCAATTCAATCAATACTATCTATAATGTCCTATCCAATCAAGACCACTCGCCCAAAGTTAAAGATACATAATATAGCTCGCCCAAAGCTGATAATATTATTGCTCACCCAAAGCGGATAATTTATTGCTCACCCCAAGCTGATATATCATGGCCCTCAGGCTAATATAATATACCGGTATACTGCTCACCCAAAGTTGACATATCAGAGCCCGTAGGTTGATAAATACTAGAGCTTGTCTAGGCTCTAACTACACTACTCTAACCACCTAACATGCAACAATAATTAATTAAATTACTAATTTAATCTAACTATCCACCTAATCCATACTTAGTCTAAAATAATCAACCCTTAAAATGTCATTAACTTACTAAGCAAGAATTAGTGAGTTAAACTCACTTGTTCGACAATCCACTCGGATCAAACTAACGAGGACACAAAGGAGCTTGACAAACTCCAAAGTTGGACCAACTTTCAAGGTCGAGAAGTGGGCCAAAACGGGCCAAACAGCAACTTGGACACCCACTTCTTCAGTTACTAGTCTGGGCCGTTAAAGGATGAAACAAGAGTGGGTTGAGGTGACAGCGGGCTAAGATGAACAAAGGGGACTAAACCGAGTGCAAGCGGGTAGTGACAACGCTTCGCGGTGGGTCCAGCGACCTCCACACGGCTCGGGCAAATGGCTGGACAGCGAGCAGGTCTAAATGAAGTAGATGGGTCGGCGAAGACGATCGCAAGGCAGGGTGAGGTGTGATGGGCGCAGTTAGCGCACGCAACAGCAAACAGCGATGGCATGCAATTTTGCTTGGGCTGCTGGCTACTCCAGCAGTTTTCCTGGGCTTGAAGCTCTCTCTCTCCCTTTAGAATATGCTAGTCGATTGGCTGAGGATGGGAGAAAGAGAGGACGGGACTGGTTCTTGCTTGGAGGGGGCCACCAAAGGCTTCAACTCAATCTTCTTGTCCCCCTTGCTAACCTCACCAACCCAGCTGGCTTGCTAGCTCAATTCCTAGCCCAAAACACCCCTTCTAGAAGCATTTGAGGGGGTCCAAAGGTTAGATCCATGGGGCTTACGAATTTCACACATTTTCCTTCAAATTGGACCTTAATTCCTCTTGAATCAACTCAAATCGACTTCCATAAATTCCATTATCATGTCAACGATCAAATTAGTATTTTCATCACCAATTGATCCCTCTTGCATCCCAATTATGTGATCAAAAATGGTCCTCTGCATTTTCTGGACAAAAACAACCCTACCTTGACTTTTTCCCAAAAAGTCTCGATTTGTAGAAAAATTTTCGGATACTGAGTCGATGTTCCTAAAATGACCAGTGACATGACAGAACTTTCAATTTCTGAAATCGGATTCAAATTCGCAGTTAATTTCAATTCGATGCGATTTTAGCGTGACCTAAGCCATTGGGTAGCTTTCAGAACCTTTTAGTACAAATGACTTGTGGTCGATTTTTTTCGAGCCACGATGAACCTTTCGACACATTGGCGATTCTCGATAGTCGTGAAAATCTCGAGGTTTCAAATACGGACATAGGGTACAAAAACGATATAAAAATCAATTTAGTACCGATCGATGAGAATTTTGCAATTTAATGGAATCACCCACGTTTAATCACATATCTCGATCAAACTGACCTATCTCTGATCTCTAATCAATTTTTAACTATGCCATAATGACCTTGGCATATTAGCACGGTCGAGTAGCCGGTTTCTGGTCAAATCCTCAAGTCTATTACATTAAAATCTCTTAATGACTTCCTCAGATAGTCTAATTATTTCACTAGTGATCAGCTTTGAGAATAGCACTATAAGCGCATCGATGAAAGGCCCGATTTATTCAATTGTAAACAGGATTGAAAATCCAAGATGTCACAACTCTTCCCCTCTTATAAAAATTTCGTCCTTGGAATTTAAACCATTACATACTTTGAACAAAAAGGTGGGGGTACAAACGTCTCATCGACTCTTCGCTCTCCCAAGTTACTCCTTCAGTGCCGTGGTGTTGCCAGATCACTTTGACCAACGGGATGGTCTTTTTGATCCATAATCTAAACCGGGCTTTTAACGTATGACACTCGGTCGTCCACATCCAATTCCTCGAACTTAAGCATGTGGGTCGGGTCAGGCTCATACTTCCTCAATATCGACACGTGAAAGACGTCGTGCACTTGCGCCAATCTCGGCGGCAACGCAAGTCGATACGCCAAGGTCCCGATTCTCTCAAGAATCTCAAACGGACCTACCTATCTCGCACTAAGTTTTCCTTTCCTGCCAAAGTGCAAAGTTCCCCTAATTGGTGACACCTTTAGAAAAACATGATCACCAACTTGGAATTTCAAAAGCCTTCGACGCTTATTTGCATAGCTTTTTTGGTGACTCTGAGCGGCCTTTAATCTACTTCTGATCACTGCAATGACATCCATTGATTGTTGAACCAACTCTGGGCCTGTAATCTTTCTCTCCCCAACTTCATCCCAACACACGGGTGTTCTGCATGCTCTGCCATACAACGCTTCAAAAGGAGCCATATGAATGCTCTGCTGATAACTGTTGTTGTAGGCAAATTCCACGAGATGAAGCTGTTCCTCCCAACTTCCTTTAAAATCTAGTACACAAGCTCGCAGCATATCTTCGATGGTCAGAATTGTCCTCTCAAACTAGCCATCCATCTAAGGATGATATGCCATACTGTACTGAAGCTTCATACCTAAAGCACTCTACAAGCTCTTTCAAAAAGTGGCTATGAATCTCGAGTCTTGACCTGAGGTAATCGTAACCGGCACTTCATGCAGCCGAACTATCTGGCCAACATACAACTCAGTGTGCCTACCCAAGTCAAGATCCTTTCGTATTGCAATAAAGTGAGCCGACTTTGTCAACCTGTTTACTACTGCCCAAATAGAACCATTATCTCTCTGACTCCTTGGTAATCTGATCACGAAATCCATCGTGATATGCTCCCACTTCCACTCTAGGATCTCGAGAGGTTGCAAAAGTCCTCCCAGCTTGCAATGCTGAGCTTTGACTTGCTGACAAGCCAGACACTTGGCGACATGCTTGGTGATGTCAGCCTTCGTACCAAACCACCAATAGTGTTGACATAGATTCTGGTACATCTTGATACTTCCAGGATGAATGCTGTAACTACTATGATGAGCCTCGATAAAATATCTTCTCTAAGCTTCACATCATCAAATACAACCAATCATCCTTGGAACTTCGATGTTCCATCATCAGAAACCTGAAAGTCGACTTTTCTCTCTCCAATATCCTCTTGCAAAATCTTTTGAACGTCAGGGTCCGTTGGCTGAAGTAATTTAATCCTGATCTGCACATCCAGCTCAATTCTAAGTAGCCATAAGATGAGAAAGGTGGCCCACCTGAAATTTAAAAATCGAATCTCGAGCTCTCTCGAGTAGATTCCATTCCTTAACCAACATATGAGCGACTCAAAACTTTCGGCTCAAAGTGTCGGCAACCTTTTCACCTTTCCTGGGTGATATAAAATATCACAATCGTAGTCCTTCAGAAGTTCCATCCATCAGCGCTATCTCATATTCAACTCCTTCTAAGAGAATAGATACTTGAGACTCTGATGGTCCAAGAAAATCTGAAATCTTTCTCCACACAAATAATGTCTCCAAATCTTCAACGCAAAAATGATTGCTATGAGTTCTAAGTCATGCGTCGGGTAGTTTAGTTCATGAGGTCTCAACTGGTGGGAGGCGTATGCAACAACCTTGCCATGTTGCATCAACACGCAACCCAGTCCTCTGAATGACGCATCACTATAGATCTCGTACCCTCCAGGACCAAATGGAAACGTCAGCACAGGTACGATAGTTAGCTTTTGCTTCAGCTCTTGGAAACTACTCTCGCACTTGTCTATCCACACAAATTTTTCTTCTTTCTTCAAGAGTCTAGTCAAAGGTGACGTCAAAGCTGAAAATCCTTCTACCAACCGTTTATAGTATCCTGCCAAACCTAGAAAACTTATGATCTCTGTCATGGCAGTTGATGACTGCTTCAATCTTGGACAGGTCCACGGAGATTCACGTGACCTAGAAACGCAACACAAGTCAACCAAAATTCGCATTTTCTAAACTTAGCATACAGTTTGGAGAACTAATCTCACATGACTCTCATGATCCTTTGCGCTTCTCGAATAAACCAGAATATCATCGATGAACATGATCACAAACTAATCAAGATATTCTTTGAATACTTAGTTCATCAAATCCATAAAAGCAGTTGGAGCATTTGTCAATCCAAACGGCATTACAATGAACTAGTAATGACCATACCAAGTACGAAATGCTGACTTTGGAACGTCCTCTTTCTTGATCCTCAGCTGATGATATCCTGCCCTCAAGTTGATTTTTGAAAATATCGACGCTCCTTGTAACTAATCAAACAAGTCATCGATCCTCGAGAGTGGATACTTGTTCTTGATCGTCACTTGATTGAGTTGACGATAGTCGATACACAAGCGCAACGAACCGTCCTTCTTCTTTACAAAGAGAACTGGTGCTCCCCAAGGTGATGCACTGGGACATATGAATCCCTTATCCAATAACTCATGCATTTGTACATTCAGTTCCTTCAACTCCGATAACGACATCCAGTAAGGAGCCTCAGAGATTAACTCTGTCTCAGGTGCTAACTCAGTTACAAATTCAATTTCTCTCTCTAGTAGCAATCCTAGCAACTCTTTCGGGAATACATCTAGAAATTCTTGTACAATCGAAATATCTTCAATCTTCAGCTCCTCAACTGTTGTATCCATGAGAGTCGCCAAGTAACCTTGACAACCCCCATCTAACAAATGGGTTGCCTCTTGTGACGAGATTAGGGAAATCGAGGGTCCTCCTCTGTTCCCAACAACCTCGAAGCTCCCACCCTTTAATGAGTTAAACTGACTCGCCTTGCGATAGCAGTTCATTTTAGCTCGTTACTTGGTGAGCCAGTCCATGCCAATTATTAAATCAAAGTCATACATGGCTAGGACTAACAAGTCTATTTTCCCTTCTCACTCACCAATCGCTAACTTGCAACCAGAACAACCCAATGCAAACAACACCTTATCCTTTAACGATGTAGATATGCTAACAACATATTCCAATAATGCAGGACTTAATCCTATCAACTTAACATATTACTCGGCAATAAAGGAATTTTTTTTTTGGTAAAGGGCAATAAAGGAATTTGTTGCTCCTGGATCGAACAAAACATAAGCAGGATGGTTGTTTAATGAAACCATACCTGTGATCACGTCAGGCGCGTCCTCAACCTAACCTCTTGTGATGGTGTAAATCGTTCCCTAAGCTAGGGGTCTAGGCTGTCCACCCTGCGATGCATTCTGAGGCGCATATCCCCTAATCTGTCCCAACGGCGACGGTGGCGGCAACTGCGGTTGTCCTCTTGGTCCACTAGGACAATCCCTAACCAGGTGACCCTGCTGGCCACATCCAAAACAAACATCGGGTCTTTGAGGGCACGGAGCTGTACCATGTCACCTTCCACAAAAGCGACACAAATCATTCCTATTTGGCCCTAATTTGCCAATTCCACCTTCCTGTTAGGCGAGATTTGAAATCTTCCTCCGGTCATGGGCCTCTTCCCATGGTGGATTGCATCCCTGTTCAAAATAAACCTTGATCCAGACTACTCTAGCAGCTGGGCTCGATTATATACCTCTCGGTAATTCTTTAAATCGAACAGCACCAGCGGCTACTTCAATTCATGCCAAAGGCCATTCTTGAACCTTTGAGCCTTATCCTCAGGGTCCTTAATCAGTCTCGGAGCATACCGAGAAAGCTCCACGAACTTGACCTCGTACTGGTCAACGGCTAGCAGAGGCATTGAAATTCTTCCATCTTTTGCTCTCAGGCATTACCCGAGAAATACTTCTCATTGAAAACTCTGAGGAAGGTGTCCCACAGCGGGACCACACCTTCTGGAAATACTGTCTCTTTATCGGCTCTCCACCAAATATTTGCGTTATCTTGTAGTTGATACACTGCCATAACCACTTTTTCCTCTTCATTGCACTTCAGAAGTGCAAACGCCTTATCCATATCCTGAATCCAAAGAGAGGCGGTCTCTAGATCTCCAGTACCCGTGAACCTAGGCGGGTTCAGCTTTAAGAATTGCTGCACCAACTTATGGGTCGGTCTCTCTACGGCCACATTCCCTGGTGGAACCTCAGCTGGAGCAGTGGCAGGTGCGGCAATAGGTGCGGCAACGGCTGTGGCCTTAGCGGCGGTAGCAACAATAGCAGTAGCGGCAGCTTGAGCGACGGCTACAACGGCGGCGGTCAAGGTGGCAGCTTGATCCTGAGCCTATTGCCTTATCGATTCTCTTATCGTATCCAAAGCCTGGGTGATCCCAATTAGGGCTGAGCACGGCTCCCGGGTAGAACCGACAATCGGAGAACCGAACCAGAGGGTCGGGTTCGATTCCCAGTTCTAAAAGGATTGATTCCGGTTCCCGATTCCTTTTCTCTAGGAACCGAAATTGGAACACATCCAATAGAAAGCCCCCAAATAAAAAAACCCTAAATCACTTTTCACACGTTCACTTCACACTTCACCGTCACACTTCACAGAATAGAACTGAGTCTCTCTTGCTCACCCTCGGCGCCACCGGATGCTGCTCGCCTTGCTATTTAGTCGCTCGTCGTTGACACCGCTGCTAGACGCCGCTCATCCCTCGGTGGAGGCCGCTCACTCGCCCGGTCACCCTCTCAACACCTCTCGCCGTTCGCCTAGCCTCCCCAATGCCGCTCGCCGCTCACCCAACCTTCTCGACGTTGCACACCCAGCAGCCCCCAACGCTGCACGCTGCTCGCCCAGAGAAGGCCTCACCTCGGTGGCTGCTGAGTAGAGGTTAGAACTTTTTGGCCACAACAAGCTTGAAGAGAAGAAGGCACTGAGATCACTTGCTGTTTTAGGGTAAAATTTTTCCTCTACTGTTTTGTCTCTCTTTCTTTTTTAGGGTAAAATTTGAGTTTTTGTGAAAGATGGTATCCATTTGTTTCTAATTCTTCCTTTGCGGGGCAAGCCTCCAGATTGGCAAGATTTCATAGGCATCGTCACTCTTCTGTTTATAAACTCCACTATTAGCTTTATCGAGGAGAACAACGCCGGTAACGCTATGGCTGCGCTTATGTTAGTTGCAATCAAGTGATCATTGGATGTTCTTTGACATTTTGAGGTTGTGGAATGGTTGCAGTGATTCACACGTATGATACGCGAGAGCGGGAGTCGGCTCTGATACCATTTGTAACGACCCGAGTCCCACTGTATAATAATCACACATTCATCTGTACCAATCACCTGAATATGTAATTAACGTTGGCCGATCTAGCTAAATATATATAGAGTAAAGCAACGAGGGCCTCTTACTTTTAAGGTTTTCTGGCGAAAAAAATAAAAAAAGGATCCCCGATTTCATAATAATCTATGAATGGATAAATGTATAAATTAATAATATTGTATAAATCTCACTTTTAATGAGCCAACATAAGTGGGATGACTGCTTACTTTTGAGTAAAGAGGACGTCAACATAATCTCATGACCCCTAAGCAAACAAATTAATTTAATTTTCTCCCCAAGTTTGGTGAGTGGCCTTTCAGCAAGATTCTGGTTCATTTTGAACCGTCCCCAAGTCGGTGGCAACGATTTATCCTTATGTGTTTTAGGGTCTGTTTTAGATCAGTTCTAAAACTTAATTGTGGCCATTATTACGAGAGTACATACAACAAAACGTTTTAAGCCAATTTAATTTTATTACATTATTTTAAACTGAGGGCATGTGACTAGTTCATATTGTTTATCAAATGTGGGATTGAAAATGAAATCGGAAATAAGTATTTTCATTCACGAGAGGATCGTCTTCAACCAAACAACTCATTAATACATTATTATTTTTAATTTTTATGGCAAATAATTGAACTAGAAACAAAGTGAGATGACAAAGCCCCCAATCATTGCATTTATTGCAAGAGAAATAATTTTACATGTTTCCTACATAAATTTATGAATCATAACTGATGAATTCATTTGATTAATGCACTACTTCCCTCTAGCTCTATAAGTTCTCATCTCTACATCAATTGCATCTTCAAACAATCAACAATCTCGAGACAATTTTCTAACTCTTCTATCCCCGAAAGACCATAATGGCAACGCTCAAGAACTTGTCCGCTCTCATGATCTTGTTGGCAAGGATCGTTGCATTGCTTCCTAAGGCTAGCTTCGCCACGGTCGGAAACCTTGATTGCGGAAAGGGAATACGTTCGATTGCGGGTCTGGATTTTTTAAAATCATATTCCTTGCGGACACCGTTACGCCCACCAATGAATGTTGTCATGAGCTCTTGAAAGTGGGGAAGAACTGCCACAACCAATTTGTGGAGTTGAGCATGTCGAGCCACAAGCCACTTAGGGGGACGAAATCTGATGTCTATAGGAGGAGCAATGAGACTTGGGACAACTGCGTTGTAGCTCTCAGTCCCGTATCTCCTCCGGAGCCTGCTCATTGAGAGCTATTCCTATTTTATAGTACAATAAACGTGTAAAATAAAAAAAATAAAGAAGGGATTATAATTTTTTTATTGGATTTTGCTCAAATTTTTGATTTTTGATTTTTTTTTTTTGCCTCTTAAGCCTTATGATTAATGATCACAAAAGTACAATTGTGGATGAATCATATGTTCCATGTTTAATGTGCTTAATTAACATGTAATTTTTAAAAATGATATGCAAAATACAATCCGCCCGTAACGTTATTACTAGCTTTCGGCATAGTCATACTAACCCATAGTTAGTGATTGAACCGGCTTTAAGTTTGTTTAGTGCGCGTTAAGCAAATTTAATTTCATAAAATTATTTTAAACAACTCAATACTACTTTTTTTTTATTTTTCTATTTTTTTATGTCAAATGATTGTACTGCAAAGGAAGTGACATGACGAGGGCCTGAATCCTTATAGTGAGAAGAGTTTATTGCAAGAGAAATAATTGTAGATGTTTCATGTATAAAGTTCCGAATCACAGGAGATGAATCCATTTTATCAATGCACTACTTCCCTCAAGATATATAAGTTCTCATCTCTACATGAATACACCATCAAATAGTCAACGCCCTCGGACAATTTTTTAACCCTTTTGTCCCCAAAAGACCATCATGGCAACGCTCAAGGACTTGTTTGCTCTCATGATCTTTTTGGTCATCACCGTCGCATTACTTCCTGGGACTACCTTCGCCACAGTTGGAATCCCTGATTGCGTGGAGGGAAAAAACTAACGATTGTGGGTTTTAGTTCTTTCAAATCAGTCCTTGGTGACACCTCTGCACCTATCGATGAATGTTGTCACAAGCTCGTGAAAGTGGGGAAGAATTGCCATAGCCAATTCGTGGAGTTGATCCTCTCAAGCCACAAGCCGATCAGCGGGAAGAAATCTAATGTCTACAAGAGGAGCAATGAGACGTGGAGCAACTGCGTTGCGGCTATCAGTCCCGTATCCCCTCTCGAGGCCACATATTGAGACCTATTCCCATTTTGTAATACACTAGACGTGTAAAAAAATTATAAAAAAATGGAAAGATTATAATTTTTCTGTTGGATTCTCCTGAAAAGTAATGATTTTTTGTGCCTCTTAAGCCTTATAATTAACTATAATAGAATCGCAATGTTGGATGAATCATATTTTTGGTGTTCTATGTGCTTAGAAACTTGTAATTTTTTTAGAAGAGTTGAAAAGTACAATCGGCCCCTCTGGTTGTTACTTACTTTCTAGTCCAACAAGATAGAATCGCATTCAAAACTACAAGAAAATATCACTTTGCTTCTTATGCTTTTCACATAACCTTTTGAAATGAGATCAAACGATGGTTTAATAATCACACATTCGTCTGTACCAATCACGTGAATATGTAATTAACGTTGGCCAATCTAGCTAACTATATATATAGAGTAAAGTAACGAGGGCTTCTCACTTTTAAGGTTTTCTGACCAAAAAATTAAAAAAAGGATCCCCGATTTCATAATAATCTATGAATGGATAAATGTATAAATTAATAATATTGTAGAAATCTCACTTTTAATGGGCCAACATAAGTGGGATGACTGCTTACTTTTGAGTAAAGAGGACGTCAACATAATATCATGACCCCTAAGCAAACAAATTAATTTAATTTTCTCCCCAAGTTTGGTGAGTGGCCTTTCAGCAGGTTCCTGGTTCATTTTGAACCGTCCCCAAGTCGGTGGCAACGATTTACCCTTATGTGTTTTAGGGTCTGTTTTAGATCAGTTCTAAAACTTAATTGTGGCCATTATTACGAGAGTACATACAGCGAAACGTTTTAAGCCAATTTAATTTTATTACATTATTTTAAACTGAGGGCATGTGACTAGTTCATATTGTTTATCAAATGTGGGATTGAAAATGAAATCGGAAATGAGTATTTTCATTCACAGAGGATCGTCTTCAACCAAACAACTCATTAATACTTTATTATTTTTAATTTTTATGGCAAATAATTGAACTGCAAACAAAGTGAGATGACAAAGCCCCCAATCATTGCATTTATTGCAAGAGAAATAATTTTACATGTTTCCTACATAAATTTATGAATCATAACTGATGAATTCATTTGATTAATGCACTACTTCCCTCAAGCTCTATAAGTTCTCATCTCTAGATCAATTGCATCTTCAAACAATCAACAATCTCAGACAATTTTCTAACTCTTCTATCCCCGAAAGACCATAATGGCAACGCTCAAGAACTTGTCCGCTCTCATGATCTTGTTGGCCGTGACTGTTGCATTGCTTCCTAAGGCTAGCTTCGCCACGGTCGGAAACCTTGATTGCGGAAAGGGAATACGTTCTGATTGCGGGTCTGGATTCTTTAAAATCATATTCCTTGCGGACATCGTTACGCCCACCAATGAATGTTGTCATGAGCTCTTGAAAGTGGGGAAGAACTGCCACAACCAATTTGTGGAGTTGAGCATGTCGAGCCACAAGCCACTTAGGGGGATGAAATCTGATGTCTATAGGAGGAGCAATGAGACTTGGGACAACTGCGTTGTATCTCTCAGTCCCGTACCTCCTCCGGAGCCTGCTCATTGAGAGCTATTCCTATTTTATAGTACAATAAACGTGTAAAATAAAAAAAAAATAAGGAAGGGATTATAATTTTTTATTGGATTTTGCTCAAATTTTTGATTTTTGATTTTTTTTTGCCTCTTAAGCCTTATGATTAATGATCACAAAAGTACAATTGTGGATGAATCATATGTTCCGTGTTTAATGTGCTTAATAAACATGTAATTTTTAAAAATGATCTGCAAAATACAATCCGCCCGTAACGTTGTTACTAGCTTTCGGCATAGTCATACTAACCCATAGTTAATGATTCAACCAGCTTTAAGTTTGTTTAGTGCGCGTTAAGCAAATTTAATTTCATAAAATTATTTTAAACAACTCATTAGTACTTTTTTTTTATTTTTCTATTTTTTTATGTCAAATGATTGTACTGCAAAGGAAGTGACATGACAAGGGCCTGAATCCTTATAGTGAGAAGAGTTTATTGCAAGAGAAATAATTGTAGATGTTTCATGTATAAAGTTCCGAATCACAAGAGATAAATCCATTTTATCAATGCACTACTTCCCTCAAGATATATAAATTCTCATCTCTACATGAATACACCATCAAACAGTCAACGCCCTCAGACAATTTTTTAACCCTTTTGTCCCCAAAAGACCATCATGGCAACGCTCAAGGACTTGTTTGCTCTCATGATCTTTTTGGTCATCACCGTCCCATTACTTCCTGGGACTACCTTCGCCACAGTTGGAATCCCTGATTGCGTGGAGGGAAATAACCAATGATTGTGGGTTTTAGTTCTTTCAAATCAGTCCTTGGTGACACCTCTGCACCTATGGATAAATGTTGTCGCAAGCTCGTGAAAGTGGGGAAGAATTGCCATAGCCAATTCGTGGAGTTGATCCTCTCAAGCCACAAGCCGATCAGCGGGAAGAAATCTAATGTCTACAAGAGGAGCAATGAGACGTGGAGCAATTGCACTACGGCTATCAATCCCGTATCCCCTCTCGAGGCCGCATATTCAGACCTATTCCCATTTTGTAATACACTAGACGTGTAAAAAAAAAAAAAAAAAATGAAAAGACTATAATTTTTCTGTTGGATTCTCCTGAAAAGTAATGATTTTTTGTGCCTCTTAAGCCTTATAATTAACTATAATAGAATCGCAATGTTGGATGAATCATATTTTTGGTTTTCTATGTGCTTAGAAACTTGTAATTTTTTTAGAAGAGTTGAAAAGTACAATCCGCCCCTCTGGTTGTTACTTACTTTCTAGTCCAACAAGATAGAATCACATTGAAAACTACAAGAAAATGTCACTTTGCTTCTTATGCTTTTCACATAACCTGTTGAAATGAGATCAAACGATGGTTTAATAATCACACATTCGTCTGTACCAATCACATGACTATGTAATTCACGTTGGAGCTTGCTATATATATAGAGTAAAGTAACGAGGGCTTCTTACTTTTAAGGTTTTCTGACCAAAAAATTAAAAAAAGGATCCCGGATTTCATAATAATCTATGAATGGATAAATGTATAAATTAATAATATTGTAGAAATCTTACTTTTAATGAGCCAACATAAGTGGGATGACTGCTTACTTTTGAGTAAAGAGGACGTCAACATAATATCATGACCCCTAAGCAAACAAATTAATTTAATTTTCTCCCCAAGTTTGGTGAGTGGCCTTTCAGCAGGTTCCTAGTTCATTTTGAACCGTCCCCAAGTCGGTGGCAACGATTTAACCTTATGTGTTTTAGGGTCTGTTTTAGATCAGTTCTAAAACTTAATTGTGGCCATTATTACGAGAGTACATACGGCGAAACGTTTTAAGCCAATTTAATTTTATTACATTATTTTAAACTGAGGGCATGTGACTAATTCATATTGTTTATCAAATGTGGGATTGAAAATGAACTGCAAACAAAGTGAGATGACAAAGCCCCCAATCATTGCATTTATTGCAAGAGAAATAATTTTAGATGTTTCCTACATAAATTTATGAATCATAACTGATGAATTCATTTGATTAATGCACTACTTCCCTCGAGCTCTATAAGTTCTCATCTCTAGATCAATTGCATCTTCAAACAATCAACAATCTTAGACAATTTTCTAACTCTTCTATCCCCGAAAGACCATAATGGCAACGCTCAAGAACTTGTCTGCTCTCATGATCTTGTTGGCCGTGGATCGTTGCATTGCTTCCTAAGGCTAGCTTCGCCACGGTCGGAAACCTTGATTGCGGAAAGGGAATACGTTCTGATTGCGGGTCTGGATTCTTTAAAATCATATTCCTTGCGGACATCGTTACGCCCGCCAATGAATGTTGTCATGAGCTCTTGAAAGTGGGGAAGAACTGCCACAACCAATTTGTGGAGTTGAGCATCTCGAGCCATAAGCCAATTAGGCGGACGAAATCTGATGTCTATAGGAGGAGAAATGAGACTTGGGACAACTGCGTTGCAACTCTCAATCCCGTATCTCCTCCGGAGCCTGCTCATTGAGAGCTATTCCTATTTTATAGTACAATAAACGTGTAAAATATGAAATGGGCTAGTGAATCAACCTAGAGGGGGGTGAATAGGTTATTGCGGAATTCTTTTGGAATCTTTTGCGGTAGAATACGTTAATTTCAAAGATATATCAATAACAATTAAAGCACGTATTCATAAGGTAAATAGAGTAGGGTAAAAGAGAATTGACACAAGGATTATAGTGGTTCGGCTTAGTCCAAGCCTACGTCCACTCTCCATGCTGGCAGCCAATTGGTTGTAATCACTATGTAGCAAATTGAGAGCTGTTACAGTTTACGAACTAGACTTCTTCAATAGACAGTCTCTCCTACAGCTTCCTGCTGTTTTCGCACTATATCTCACTCTCTTTGATACACAATATGAACATCAAAGATTTTAGAGATCAAGTGATTTCAGAGATTCTAACATTGAGATTTTTCTACCCAGTCTCTCCTTATTTCCAAGCAACACCGATCCACCTTAAATAGCCTCCGTGCCTCCATACCCGTTGGCACTTTCCAAAAATTCATCCAATCAACCCGTTGGACTGAATCAATTTAAGTGATCTCCTTGTCGCCGAAAACATAAGTAGACAGCAGCTCGTCAATCTTGTTCGCCCATACAATCAGGATCTTGAGTTCCCAAAATTAGATTCTTCCAAAAATAAGCTTGATCTTCAACGGATAAAATTCGAAAAATAAATCTTCCAAGCTCTCGATCACAACCAGAGATATTCCATGGTTAAGATTAGGAAATATAGAATCCAATATCTTGCTTTCCTTAACCATAAAAATAACCTGTGGCCAGCCTGTCAAAATCGCAAACTGTCTTCAGACTTAGATTTGGGTCTTGAAGGTCGTCAGACTGAAACTGAGTCTTGACTGTCTTCAGACGGAAAAGCTTCAGACCGAACTTTTGGGTCTGACTGTCTTCAGAGGAAAAACCTTTGGACTTTGAAATCTTCAGACGTAACTGACTGAGTCTTGGAATCTTTAGACCGTACTGTAGAGGCTATTTTGTCAACTTCAAAACTTCAAGGGATTTTTCTTGAACAATCTCCCCCTTTTTGATGGTGACAAAACCCTCGACAGATTTGCGAATTAAAAAACCTGCAAGAAAAACTCATATATACTTTGAGGATTATTTTTGCAAAACAGAATGTTAGTCCAATAACAATTATCCTCACAAATATAATGATCCTGCAATATAAATTCACAAGTCTATATCCAAACATCAAATCAACATAGAGTCATAGAAGTTCAAATAAACAGCCCATCCAAAATCCAAAACGAAAATAGTCTAAGCAATCAAATAAAATAAACTTCAAAATAAAAACTCTCAAAGCTTCAAATCAAATAAAAAAAAAAAACTTCTCAAAGCTTCAAATCAAAAGCTTCAAAACTTCAAATCTTCAAAACCTGCAATCAAATTTGCAACTCTCCCCCTTTTTGTCCCATCAAAGAGGTAGAGTGAAAGTGAGAAAGTTTTGAAAAGATTTAAGGGCCTGCAGGGAAACGAACAAGTTGAAACTTGCTGAGCTCTTGGACTGACTTCTCGAGTTTGGCAAGGTTTTCCTTCACTAAAGCTAACTCTGCACTGGTCTGATTCGATTCCATTTGAGCTCTCAGTGCATTGATCTGGTCTTGCATGTTCACTGAAGTACTCAGCAGCGTCTTTTTCAAATCTCTCAGCTCAAAGTCCATCCCAAAAACCTTCTTTTTCAGGTCCAACATGATATCCAACAGCTATGTAAAGGCTGTGGAATTTGCATTACTTTCACTTGGACCAGCCGATTGAGTTTGAAAACTAGGAGCTTCCTTCTCAGCCCTTTCCTTCTCGATAGGTGAGGATTCTTCATGTTCTGGGAAGTGGGATGCATAGACCTCCTCAGGGTTAGCAACAGACCTACTCACATCGCTAAAGTGTAGTGGCGATATAGCCCCTGTTCTGCAGCAACTCTCCCTGTGTTAGTGCCAGTGGGTGGAGTAGAAAATTCATCGCCAACATCCATATCAGCACTTGGATATTTCTCGGTCTCTTCCCCAGCAAATGATGGCTCTAATCCTACAGCCATATCCTCCTGCAATCTGCTTTCTTCCTCATCCTTCTTCCTTCTTTCTTCTTCTTCTTCAGCTTTCCTCTGTCTCTCTTCTTCTTCTCTCTGTTCCTCTTCTCTTCTTCTCTCCTCCTCTTCTCTTCTTTTTCTTTCTTCTTATCTTCTCTTCCTTTCTTGTTCTCTTTTCCTCTGTCTTTCTTCCTTCTCCTTCCTCTGTTTCTTGGCTTCCTTCTCCTTTGCTTCTCTTCTTGCTCTCTCTTCAGCCTCTATTCTCAAGATAACAGGGCTCCTCAACCTTGAGAGAGTGGACAAAGTCATGGCATCTTCTTCATCCTCCTTATCTTGCAGGATGATTTTCCGTTGTTTCTTTTCAGCCATGGGCTCTTTGCCCTTCCTTTTTGAGAAAGTAGTGGGGATCTCCTTTGAAGGTGTTTCCCTCCTCAACCTTTCCAGTGCAGCATTCAGTTCTAGAAATTTCATCTTCATCACCATCTTTTGACCAACAAGCATTGAATTCAACTTGGTCAGGCATAAAGATGCAGGGACTTGAATATCAAAATGCCTAAAAAGTTTGGTGATGATTGATGAATAAGGCAACTGACCCTTATCCTTTACCATAGTTCTGTACATATGGAAAAGAATGACATGTGGGAGAGAGAAGGGTCTGCCCTGGTTGATGGCAAACATCAGCTTTGCCTCTGTTTTGGAAACATCGGTCTTCGAAGTCGTCTTTGGCCGGATGCAGTTGATGACTATTTTATGCAACAATACATTTGTGGCATTCATCCTAGAATAGGATATCTTGCCCTCTACTGTTCTGTCTCGCACAATGTCCAAAGTTGCATAGGCTGTTGAGACTTTGATTGGTTGGAAACTCCTTTCCACACCAATAATGTCAGCCAGCAGGTCAACATCAACAATATAGTCCTTGTCCATGAGAGAAAAGGACAACTGATTTGCATCCAAAAATGACAAGTTCGAGTAGAAGTAGGTCGTGAGTTCAGAGTGGGCCTCAGTCATATCCGTACAAAAACTCTCCAATTGCAACCTAGCAAACTTCCCTCTCAAGTTAATTTTCAACGAATCTAGGAAGTCAAAATCCACACTCCTCGGATTGACCACAACCCTCTTTAACAGCTTCACATACACCCGCTCATGCTCCTTCGACCGAAACAAACTTCCCGAAGGACAAACAGAATTTGTAGCCACACCAAAACACGGTTCAAAGTGAGAGAAAAGTCTCTTATCATCATCTAGGGTCTCAGCAAGAGTATTTTCAAGTGGATTACTCGAAATATTCTCTAGAGCCCTTTGTGCAGTTCCTTTCCCAACAACATTCAGCCTCTCCATCTCCATCAAAAACAAATACTCGCTCTTAAACCCTCTCTCCTTCAAATATTCCTCGATCGTCTTAAGGCTAACCTTTCCATCCTTAGGCCTTTTATAAAGATCGTAAGCAACATTCGATTTGAGTGTTCTTACCGGTTCTGCTTCCGTAACCACTTCCTCAAAGTGCTGACTCTCTTCCTCTCGTTGAGGAGAATCTTCTTCCGTGAGGTCCACCCTTGTAGGACCCTCTGGCTGTCTTTGTGGTCCCCTACTGACGATTCTAGAAGACTTGCGAGACGACATTCTTGGAGAGCAGGCAAAGATTCAACTTGAACGCGAAGAAAAATGGAAACTTTGTGACGAGAAGGGGATGAAATAGGAACGGCAAATGGAACCTTTTTAGGGTTTTGAAAGCGAAAGAGTATGAGGATGAATCGCAAAAGAGTAGTTGTGAGTGAAAAGTGACAATTCAAGAGTATAAATAGTGAGAGAGAAAAACACGGGAATATGAATCGTCGCCAAAAAGTAAAGGAAAAAACTGCCAAAAATAAACCGTAATTTCAAAAAAGAAAACTGCCTTTTTGAAAATATAAACTGCCATAATTACGTGTCAGAAAATGAGTAAGAAGAGATTTTGAAATGTCAAAAAGTAATTACCAAAAATAAAATTAAGTAGAGAATTACGAGGAAGTTAAAATACGTAAAGAGACTAAAAATACAGAGTCTGACAGATGTTCAGACTTTACCTCTGAGTCTGAATCCTTTTCAGACTTTACCTTTGCGTCTGAGCACCATTAGACTTTACGTAGAGTCTGAAACACTTTCAGACTTTTGCTTTGAGTTTGAACCGCCTTCAGACCTAGCGTTGAGTTTGAGCCGCTTTCAGACTTTAATTTTGAGTCTGATCATCTTCAAATTTCACGATACTCAGTCTTGAGCGTATTGATTCAAAGTGAGCCTTTTCTAGGGGCTTTGTGAATATATCCGCCAATTGATTCTTTGAATCTACATGCTGAATCACAACTTCACCATTTTGAACATGGTCTCGAATGAAATGATGCTTGATTTCAATGTGCTTTGCTCTTGAATGAAGTATTGGATTCTTTGTGAGGTTGATTGCGCTTGTGTTATCACATTTGATTTCCGTATTTGATTCATCAACTCCAAAGTCTCTCAATTGCTGTTGCATCCATAGAATTTGAGAGCAGCAACTTCCAAGAGCTACGTACTCTGCTTCAGCGGTTGAAAGAGCCACGGTACCTTGTTTTCTTGAGAACCAAGACACCATCCTGTTTCCCAATAGTTGACATGTACCTGTAGTGCCTTTTCTATCCACTCTACAACCAGCAATGTCGGCATCGAATATCCAAAGAGAGTAAAATCTCCTTGTTTGGAATACCATAGACCTAGCTTAGATGTAGTTGCAACATATTTAATAATACGCTTAACAGCAGTCATATGAGATTCTTGAGGATTAGATTGAAATCTAGCACATATGCAGGCACTAAATAGAATATCAGGTCTAGATGCTGTAAGGTAAAGAAGTGACCCGATTATACTCCTGTATAGTTTTTGGTCTACACTTTTTCCTTCTTCATCTTTATCCAGCTTTGATGAGCTTGACATAGGAGTTTTTGTTTTCTTGCAATCCTCCATTCCAAACTTCTTGACAAGGTCTTTTGCATACTTCTCTTTGTGAATAAAAGTTCCTTCACTTGATTGTTTGACTTGAAGTCCCAACAAGAAGTTCAATTCTCCCATCATGCTCATCTCAAATTCATTCTGCATACACTTTGAAAAATTCTTGCAAAGCTTTTCATTAGAAGAACCAAATATGATATCATCAACATAAATTTGAACAAGTATGAAATCCTTCCCTTCTCTTTTGATAAATAAAGTAGTATCTACTTTACCTTTAGAGAAATCATTTTGTAGTAAGAAATTACTTAGCCTTTCATATCATGCTCGGGGTGCTTGTTTTAAGCCATATAAGGCTTTCTTCAGCTTGAAAACAAGGTTTGGTCTTTTAGGATCTTCAAATCCTGGTGGTTGTTCCACATAGACTTCTTCTTGGATAATTCCATTTAGGAATGCACTTTTCACGTCTATTTGGAATAACCTGAAGTTTTTAAAGCAAGCAAAAGCAAGAAGTAATCTTATAGCTTCTAACCTTGCCACTGGAGCATAGGTTTCGTCATAGTCGATGCCTTCTTCTTGTGTGTAGCCTTTTGCCACAAGCCTTGCTTTGTTCCTTACCACTTTTCCTTGTTGATCAAGCTTGTTCTTGAAAACCCACTTGGTACCAATAATTGATTTACCTTTTGGTTTAGGAACTAGCTCCCAGACATTGTTAATTTTGAATTGATTTAATTCTTCTTGCATTGCTTCAATCCAGCTTTCATCTTTCAAAGCATCTTCTATGTTTTTCGGTTCGACCTCAGAGATGAGTGCAAGTGCACTAGAAGCTTCACACCTTTTAGATCTTGTACGAACTCCTTCATCAATATTGCCAATGATGAGGTCTGGAGGGTGACTGGATTTGTACTTCCAACTTGTAGTTGGTTTGTTAGTTTGATGAAGCTCTTCTTCAGTTGGAACTACTGAATTGGTTTGTGGCTCAGTGTCTGAGGCTTGATTTTCTTCAAGAGAGTTTGTAGACACTTGGCCAGACTCAAAATCTTTAGGTTGAGTCTGATTTTGTACTGAGTCTTCAAACTTCACATTCATGGATTCTTCCACAGTCTGAGTTTGTTTGTTGAAGACTCTGAAGGCTTTGCTTGTCATAGAGTAACCAAGGAAGATTCCTTCATCTGATTTTTCTTCAAACTTACCAATTCGATCACTGGAATTCTTTAAGATAAAACATTTACAACCAAATACATGAAAATATGAAACAATTGGTTTCTTACCTTTGAGTAGTTCATAGGGTGTCTTTTCTAATAAAGGTCTTAGAAAGATTCTATTTATAATATAGCAAGCAGTAGAAGTAGCTTCAGCCCAAAAATGAGGCGAAATATTACTTTCAATCAAAAGAGTTCTTGCCATTTCTTGCAAAAAGCAATTTTTCCTTTCTACAACTCCATTTTGTTGTGGAGTGTATGGGGATAAAAAATTATGTTGAATACCATAGTCATCACAATGTTTAGCAAAATCATGATTCTCAAATTCTCCACCATGGTCAGTTCTAATATTTGAAATTGCATAACCTTTCTCAATTTGGATTTTCTTTGCAAACTTAGTAAAATAAGATAATGCATCAGATTTATTTGCAAGAAAGAATACCCAAGTAAAACGAGAATAATCATCTACTATAACCAAACAATATCTTTTACCTCCAATACTTTGGATTCTTGTTGGCCGAACAAATCCATGTGTAATAGCTGCAAAACACGATTAGTGGATACCTGATTTATAGATTTATAGGAATTTCTAACCTGTTTTCCAAGTACACACGGAGTGCATAATTCATGCTTTTGATACTTGAGGCTAGGAAGTCCTCGAACAAGCTTTTTGGATGACACTTTTGCGATTTGCTTCAGGTTGACATGTCCAAGCTTCCTATGCCAGAGAATGACTTCATCTTGAATCGATATTAAGCATTGTGGACTGTCAGACCTTACATCTAGCAAATAAATATTTCCATGTCTTCATCCAATAAAGGAATGTGAGAGATCCTTGCTTATTCCAGAACATATATCTTCTTGAAAGTTGATTTTGTATCTAGAATCGCATAGTTGACTAATACTCAATAGATTGTAGTTCAATCCTTCAACAAGAGAGACATTGTTGAATGTGAGATTTCCAATCTTCACAGTTCCTTGACCAACAATTTTTCCTTTTGTTGTTGCCACCAAAAGAAACATTTCCACCTTTTACATGAGAGAGTTCTGTAAAACAATTTGAGTCTCCCGTCATGTGTCTTGAACATCCATTATCCAAATACCACTTGATTTTCTTCTTGAAGGTGACCTGCATTTAAAAGAAAGACTCATGTCTTCTTTGGTACCCAAACCTTCTTGGGTCCATCATTGTTAGTAGCATAAACAGTCTTTGCCCAGCTCTTCTTAACAGGTCTCCAAACTTTGGGACATTCCTTTTCAAAATGTTCTACACTTTTGCATTTTGAACATGTAAGAGCATTTCTACCAATAGGCTTTACAAAAAACTTTTGGAAATGGTTTTTATAAAAAGTTTTTGTTGGCCTATTTCTAATTCTTTCTTTTACCTTTGGAAAATCAATCAAAGGAACGGTTTCATGTGTCATTCCTAGACCAGATTTATTAAAGTAAGGTCTTTGAATAGAAAGAATTTTATCCAACTTTTCAGAACCCATTGAAAATTTCTTGGTGACTTTCAATAAATCTTCTTTCAAGCAAGCATTTACTTTTGAAAGTTCATTCTCATTTTCTTTTAAAACAGCAAGAGACTTATCTAGATTTTCAACTTTTTCAATTAAAATCTTTTCCTGTTGTTTTAGTTTGGAATTCTCCATTTTCAGTTCAGAAATCCTTTTAAGAGAGTCTTTAAGACTGAGACAAAGTTCATCAATATATTTTGATACTTTGGTAGGAATTTTTAAATTTCTAACTTTGATACCACCGTTTGAGTCTGAGTCTGAGTCTGAGTTTGCCATAAGACATATGTTTGCATACTCTTCATCACTCTCCTCACATTCAGTGTCACTCCATGTTTCAGCTTTGAGTGCTTTCTTAAACTTTTCAGGTTTCCCTTTCTTTTTCTTCAATAAGGGACAATTGGGTCTAATGTGTCCCTTCTTCTTGCATTCAAAGCAAACAACTTCTTTGCTGGTATCTTCTTCATCATTTGATCTCTTTTGAAATCTTTGATTGATTTGTCTCTTTCCATTGAACCTTCTGCCTTTTCTATTTAACCTTCTGAATTTTCTAATCAGAAGTGCCAATTCTTCATCATCCAAGTCTTCTTCTGAATCTGTAACATCAGAGTCATCATTAGATTTTAAAGCAATTGACTTCTTACCTTTTATGTCAAATTCCTCGTTGAATTGCTTGACTTCATAAGATTAAAGAGTGCCGACCAATTCATCTACTGAAAGAGGCATGATCCTTTGTGTTTCTCTTATAGATGTCTTGATGTGATTCCAATCTTTGGAGAGTCCTCTCAACAGTTTATTGACCTTCATAGGTCCTGAGATTGGCTATTCATGGTATGCCAAGCCATTTACAATTTCTGTAAATCGACTGAACATATCCGAGATGGATTCTCCTGACTTCATTTTGAAGGCTTCATATTGTCCAAGAAGGATGTTGATCTTGGTTTCTTTGACTCGATCTGTTCCTTCATAGGTGACATGCAATCTATCCCAAACTTCTTTGGCTGTTTCACAAGATGAAATTCTATTATACTCAGTAGGAGATAAAGCACAATAGAGAGAATAAATAGCCTTAGCATCAAGGGCTTGTCTTTTGGAATATTAGTTCAAGACATTCCCACTCCTTCAGTAATTCTTTCCCTGTAATTAATGCAACTTTAGGAGCAATTCCATTTTCCACTACATCCCATTCCAGAGGATCTTTGGATCTTAGGAATGCCTTCATCTTGTTTTTCCATACGTTGTACTCCTTGCCATCGAAGTAGGGAGGTCTGATATTGCTTTGCCCTTCAATTAAACCTGGAGCTAAAACACTAGCCATAAATCTTTTGCTTTAGAAATAATAACACTTCTAATAAATAAGCAGCCAGGCTCTGATACCAATTGAAATGGGCTAGTGAATCAACCTAGAGGGGGGTGAATAGGTTATTGCGGAATTCTTTTGGAATCTTTTGCGGTAGAATACGTTAATATCAAAGATATATCAATAACAAATAAAGCACGTATTCATAAGGTAAATAGAGTAGGGTAAAAGATAATTGACACAAGGATTATAGTGGTTCGGCTTAGTCCAAGCCTACGACCACTCTCCACGCTGGCAGCCAACTGGCTGTAATCACTATGTAGCAAATTGAGAGTTGTTACAGTTCACGAACTAGACTACTTCAATAGACAGTCTCTCCTATAGCTTCCTGCTGTTTTCGCACTATATCTCACTCCCCTTGATACACAATATGAACATCAAAGATTTTAGAGATCAAGTGATTTCGAGATTCTAACATCGAGATTTTTCTACCCGTCTCTCCTTATTTCCAAGCAACACCGATCCACCTTAAATAGCCTCCGTGCCTCCAAACCCGTTGGCACTTTCCAAAAATTCATCCAATCAATCCGTTGGACTGAATCAACTTAAGTGATCTCCTTGTCGCCGAAAACGTAAGTAGACAGCAGCTTGTCAATCCTGTTCGCCCATACAATTAGGATCTTGAGTTCCCAATATTAGATTCTTCCAAAAATAAGCTTCATCTTCAACGGATAAAATCCGAAAAATAAATCTTACAAGCTCTCGATCACAACCAGAGATATTCCATGGTTAAGATTAGGAAATATAGAATCCAATATCTTACTTTCCTTAACCATAAAAATAACCTGTGGCCAGCCTGTCAAAATCGCAAACTGTCTTCAGACTTAGATTTGGGTCTTGAAGGTCGTCAGACTGAAACTGAGTCTTGACTGTCTTTAGACGGAAAAGCTTCAGACCGAACTTTTGGGTCTGACGGTCCTCAGACGAAAAACCTTTAGACTTTGAAATCTTCAGACGTAACTAACTGAGTCTTGGAATCTTCAGACCGTACTGTAGAGGCTGTTTTGTCCACTTCAAAACTCCAAAGGATTTTTTTTCAACAAAATAAAAAAAATAACGAAGGGATTATAATTTTTTTATTGGATTATGCTCAAATTTTTGATTTTTGATTTTTTTTTGCCTCTTAAGCCTTATGATTAATGATCACAAAAGTACAATTGTGGATGAATCATATGTTCCGTGTTTAATGTGCTTAATAAACATGTAATTTTTAAAAATGATCGGCAAAATACAATCCGCCCGTAACGTTGTTACTAGCTTTCGGCATAGTCATACTAACCCATAGTTAATGATTGAACCGGCTTTAAATTTGTTTAGTGCGCGTTAAGCAAATTTAATTTCATAAAATTATTTTAAACAACTCATTAGTACTTTTTTTTTATTTTTCTATTTTTTTTTTATGTCAAATGATTGTACTGCAAAGGAAGTGACATGACAAGGGCCTGAATCCTTATAGTGAGAAGAGTCTATTGCAAGAGAAATAATTGTAGATGTTTCATGTATAAATTTCCGAATCACAAGAGATGAATCCATTTTATCAATGCACTACTTCCCTCAAGATATATAAGTTCTCATCTCTAAATGAATACACCATCAAACAGTCAATGCCCTCAGACAATTTTTTAACCCTTTTGTCACCAAAAGACCATCATGGCAACGCTCAAGGACTTGTTTGCTCTCATGATCTTTTTGGTCATCACCGTCGCATTACTTCCTGGGACTACCTTTGCCACAGTTGGAATCCCTGATTGCGTGGAGGGAAATAACTAACGATTGTGGGTTTGAGTTCTTTCAAATCAGTCCTTGGTGACACCTCTGCACCTATCGATGAATGCTGTCACAAGCTCGTGAAAGTGGGGAAGAATTGCCATAGCCAATTCGTGGAGTTGATCCTCTCAAGCCACAAGCCGATTAGTGGGAAGAAATCTAATGTCTACAAGAGGAGCAATGAGACGTGGAGCAACTGCGTTGCGGTTATCAGTCCCGTATCCCCTCTCGAGGCCGCATATTGAGACCTATTCTCATTTTGTAATAAACTAGAAGTGTAAAAAAAAAAAAAAAAAATGGAAAGATTATAATTTTTCTGTTGGATTCTCTTGAAAAGTAATTATTTTTTGTGCCTCTTAAGCCTTATAATTAACTATAATAGAATCGCAATGTTGGATGAATCATATTTTTGGTGTTCTATGTGCTTAGAAACTTGTAATTTTTTAGAAGAGTTGAAAACTACAATCCCCCTCTGGTTGTTACTTACTTTGTAGTCCAACAAGATAGAATCGCATTCAAAACTACAAGAAAATGTCACTTTGCTTCTTATGCTTTTCACATAACCTTTTGAAATGAGATCAAACAATGGTTTAATAATCACACATTCGTCTTTACCAATCACATGAATATGTAATTAATGTTGGCCGATCTAGCTAACTATATATATAGAGCAAAGTAACGAGGGGTTCTTACTTTTAAGGTTTTCTGACCAAAAAAATAAAAAAAGGATCCCCGATTTCATAATAATCTATGAATGGATAAATGTATAAATTAATAATATTGTAGAAATCTCACTTTTAATGAGCCAACATAAGTGGGATGACTGCTTACTTTTGAGTAAAGAGGACGTCAACATAATATCATGACCCCTAAGCAAACAAATTAATTTAATTTTCTCCCCAAGTTTGGTGAGTGGCCTTTTAGCAGGTTCCTGGTTCATTTTGAACCGTCCCCAAGTCGGTGGCAACGATTTATCCTTATGTGTTTCAGGGTATGTTTTGGATCAGTTCTAAAACTTAATTGTGGCCATTATTACGAGAGTACATACAACGAAACGTTTTAAGCCAATTTAATTTTATTACATTATTTTAAACTGAGGGCATATGACTAGTTCATATTGTTTATCAAATGTGGGATTGAAAATGAAATCGGAAATAAGTATTTTCATTCACAGAGGATCGTCTTCAAGCAAACAACTCATTAATACTTTATTATTTTTAATTTTTATGGCAAATAATTGAACTGGAAACAAAGTGAGATGACAAAGCCCCCAATCATTGCATTTATTGCAAGAGAAATAATTTTACATGTTTCCTACATAAATTTATGAATCATAACTGATGAATTCATTTGATTAATGCACTACTTCCCTCGAGCTCTATAAGTTCTCATCTCTACATCAATTGCATCTTCAAACAATCAACAATCTCAGACAATTTTCTAACTCTTCTATCCCCGAAAGACCATAATGGCAACGCTCAAGAACTTGTCCGCTCTCATGATCTTGTTGGCCATGACTGTTGCATTGCTTCCTAAGGCTAGCTTCGCCACGGTTGGAAACCTTGATTGCGGAAAGGGAATACGTTCTGATTGCGGGTCTGGATTCTTTAAAATCATATTCCTTGCGGACACCGTTACGCCCACCAATGAATGTTGTCATGAGCTCTTGAAAGTGGGGAAGAACTGCCACAACCAATTTGTGGAGTTGAGCATGGCGAGCCACAAGCCACTTAGGGGGACGAAATCTGATGTCTATAGGAGGAGCAATGAGACTTGGGACAACTGCGTTGCAGCTCTCAGTCCTGTATCTCCTCCGGAGCTTGCTCATTGAGAGCTATTCCTATTTTATAGTACAATAAACGTGTAAAATAAAAAAAAAATAATGAAGGGATTAAAATTTTTTTATTGGATTTTGCTCGAATTTTTGATTTTTGATTTTTTTTGCCTCTTAAGCCTTATGATTA
Organism: Eucalyptus erythrocorys; assembly: GCA_014182555.1. Taxonomy (NCBI): domain Eukaryota; kingdom Viridiplantae; phylum Streptophyta; class Magnoliopsida; order Myrtales; family Myrtaceae; genus Eucalyptus; species Eucalyptus erythrocorys. The sequence continues at coordinate 21,492,062 of CM024598.1, read as the reverse complement.
ATGATCACAAAAGTACAATTGTGGATGAATCATATGTTCCGTGTTTAATGTGCTTAATTAACATGTAATTTTTAAAAATGATCTGCAAAATACAATCCCCCCGTAACGTTGTTACTAGCTTTCGGCATAGTCATACTAACCCATAGTTAATGATTGAACCGGCTTTAAGTTTGTTTAGTGCGCGTTAAGCAAATTTAATTTCATAAAATTATTTTAAACAAATCAATAGCACTTTTTTTTTTCTATTTTTTTATGTCAAATGATTGTACTGCAAAGGAAGTGACATGACGAGGGCCTGAATCCGTATAGTGAGAAGAGTTTATTGCAAGAGAAATAATTGTAGATGTTTCATGTATAAAGTTCCGAATCACAGGAGATGAATCCATTTTATCAATGCACTACTTCCCTCAAGATATATAAGTTCTCATCTCTACATGAATACACCATCAAACAGTCAACGCCCTCAGACAATTTTTTAACCCTTTTGTCCCCAAAAGACCATCATGGCAACGCTCAAGGGCTTGTTTGCTCTCATGATCTTTTTGGTCATCACGGTAGCATTACTTCCTAGGACTACCTTCGCCATAGTTGGAATCCCTAATTGCGTGGAGGGAAATAACTAACGATTGTGGGTTTGAGTTCTTTCAAATCAGTCCTTGGTGACACCTCTGCACCTATCGATGAATGTTGTCACAAGCTCGTGAAAGTGGGGAAGAATTGCCATAGCCAATTCGTGGAGTTGATCCTCTCAAGCCACAAGCCGATCAGCGGGAAGAAATCTAATGCCTACAAGAGGACCAATGAGACGTGGAGCAACTACGTTGCGGCTATTAGTCCCGTATCCCCTCTCAAGGCCGCATATTGAGACCTATTCCCATTTTGTAATACACTAGAAGTGTAAAAAAATTTAAAAAAAATGGAAAGATTATAATTTTTCTGTTGGATTCTCCTGAAAAGTAATTATTTTTTGTGCCTCTTAAGCCTTATAATTGACTATAATAGAATCGCAATGTTGGATGGATCATATTTTTGGTGTTCTATGTGCTTAGAAACTTGTAATTTTTTTAGAAGAGTTGAAAAGTACAATCCGCCCCTCTGGTTGTTACTTACTTTCTAGTCCAACAAGATAGAATCGCATTCAAAACTACAAGAAAATGTCGCTTGCTTCTTATGCTTTTCACATAACCTTTTGAAATGAGATCAAACGATGGTTTAATAATCACACATTCGTCTTTACCAATCACATGAATATGTAATTAACGTTGGCCGATCTAGCTAACTATATATATAGAGTAAAGTAACGAGGGCTTCTTACTTTTAAGGTTTTCTGACCAAAAAAATAAAAAAAGGATCCCCGATTTCATAATAATCTATGAATGGATAAATGTATAAATTAATAATATTGTAGAAATCTCACTTTTAATGAGCCAGCATAAGTGGGATGACTGCTTACTTTTGAGTAAAGAGGACGTCAACATAATATCATGACCCCTAAGCAAACAAATTAATTTAATTTTCTCCCCAAGTTTGGTGAGTGGCCTTTCAGCAGGTTCCTGGTTCATTTTGAACCGTCCCCAAGTCGGTGGCAACGATTTATCCTTATGTGTTTTAGGGTCTGTTTTAGATCAGTTCTAAAACTTAATTGTGGCCATTATTACGAGAGCACATACAGCGAAACGTTTTAAGCCAATTTAATTTTATTACATTATTTTAAACTGAGGGCATGTGACTAGTTCATATTGTTTATCAAATGTGGGATTGAAAATGAAATCGGAAATAAGTATTTTCATTCACAGAGGATCGTCTTCAAGCAAACAACTCATTAATACCTTATTATTTTTAATTTTTATGGCAAATAATTGAACTGGAAACAAAGTGAGATGACAAAGCCCCCAATCATTTTATTTATTGCAAGAGAAATAATTTTACATGTTTCCTACATAAATTTATGAATCATAACTGATGAATTCATTTGATTAATGCACTACTTCCCTCGAGCTCTATAAGTTCTCATCTCTACATCAATTGCATCTTCAAACAATCAACAATCTCAGACAATTTTCTAACTCTTCTATCCCCGAAAGACCATAATGGCAACGCTCAAGAACTTGTCCGCTCTCATGATCCTGTTGGCCGTGACTGTTGCATTACTTCCTAACTCTAGCTTCACCACGGTCGGAAACCTTGATTGTGGAAAGGGAATACGTTCTGATTGCGGGTCTGGATTCTTTAAAATCATATTCCTTGCGGACACCATTACGCCCACCAATGAATGTTGTCATGAGCTCTTGAAAGTGGGGAAGAACTGCCACAACCAATTTGTGGAGTTGAGCATGCCGAGCCACAAGCCACTTAGGGGGACGAAATCTGATGTCTATAGGAGGAGCAATGAGACTTGGGACAACTGCGTTGCAGCTCTCAGTCCCGTATCTCCTCCGGAGCCTGCTCATTGAGAGCTATTCCTATTTTATAGTACAATAAACGTGTAAAATAAAAAAAAAAATAACGAAGGGATTATAATTTTTTTATTGGATTTTGCTCAAATTTTTGATTTCGGATTTTTTTTTTGCCTCTTAAGCCTTATGATTAATGATCACAAAAGTACAATTGTGGATGAATCATATGTTCCGTGTTTAATGTGCTTAATTAACATGTAATTTTTAAAAATGATCTGCAAAATACAATCCCCCCGTAACGTTGTTACTAGCTTTCGGCATAGTCATACTAACCCATAGTTAATGATTGAACCGGCTTTAAGTTTGTTTAGTGCGCGTTAAGCAAATTTAATTTCATAAAATTATTTTAAACAACTCAATAGAACTTTTCTTTTTCTATTTTTTTATGTCAAATGATTGTACTGCAAAGGAAGTGACATAACGAGGGCCCGAATCCTTATAGTGAGAAGAGTTTATTGCAAGAGAAATAATTGTAGATGTTTCATGTATAAAGTTCCGAATCACAGGAGATGAATCCATTTTATCAATGCACTACTTCCCTCAAGATATATAAGTTCTCATCTCTACATGAATACACCATCAAACAGTCAACGCCCTCAGACAATTTTTTAACCCTTTTGTCCCCAAAAGACCATCATGGCAACGCTCAAGGGCTTGTTTGCTCTCATGATCTTTTTGGTCATCACCGTCGCATTACTTCTTGGGACTACCTTCGCCACAGCTGGAATCCCTGATTGCGTGGAGGGAAATAACTAACGATTGTGGGTTTGAGTTCTTTCAAATCAGTCCTTGGTGACACCTCTACACCTATCGACGAATGTTGTCACAAGCTCGTGAAAGTGGGGAAGAATTGCCATAGCCAATTCGTGGAGTTGATCCTCTCAAGCCACAAGCCGATCAGCGGGAAGAAATCTAATGTCTACAAGAGGAGCAATGAGACGTGGAGCAACTGCGTTGCGGCTATTAGTCCCGTATGCCCTCTCGAGGCCGCATATTGAGACCTATTCCCATTTTGTAATACACTAGAAGTGTAAAAGAATTAAAAAAAATGGAAAGATTATAATTTTTCTGTTGGATTCTCCTGAAAAGTAATTATTTTTTGTGCCTCTTAAGCCTTATAATTAAATATAATAGAATCGCAATGTTGGATGAATCATATTTTTGGTGTTCTATGTGCTTAGAAACTTGTAATTTTTTTAGAAGAGTTGAAAAGTACAATCCGCCCCTCTGGTTGTTACTTACTTTCTAGTCCAACAAGATAGAATCGCATTCAAAACTACAAGAAAATGTCGCTTTGCTTCTTATGCTTTTCACATAACCTTTTTAAATGAGATCAAACGATGGTTTAATAATCACATATTCGTCTGTACCAATCACATGAATATGTAATTAACGTTGGCCGATCTAGCTAACTATATATATAGAGTAAAGTAACGAGGGCTTCTTACTTTTAAGGTTTTCTGACCAAAAAATTAAAAAAAAGGATCCCCGATTTCATAATAATCTACGAATGGATAAATGTATAAATTAATAATATTGTAGAAATCTCACTTTTAATGAGCCAGCATAAGTGGGATGACTGCTTACTTTTGAGTAAAGAGGACGTCAACATAATATCATGACCCCTAAGCAAACAACTAATTTAATTTTCTCCCCAAGTTTGGTGAGTGGCCTTTCAGTAGGTTCCTGGTTCATTTTGAACCGTCCCCAAGTCGGTGGCAACGATTTATCCTTATGTGTTTTAGGGTCTGTTTTAGATCAGTTCTAAAACTTAATTGTGGCCATTATTACGAGAGGACATACAGCGAAACGTTTTAAGCCAATTTAATTTTATTACATTAGTTTAAACTGAGGGCATGTGACTAGTTCATATTGTTTATCAAATGTGGGATTGAAAATGAAATCGGAAATAAGTATTTTCATTCATAGAGGATCGTCTTCAAGCAAACAACTCATTAATACTTTATTATTTTTAATTTTTATGGCAAATAATTGAACTGGAAACAAAGTGAGATGACAAAGCCCCCAATCATTGCATTTATTGCAAGAGAAATAATTTTACATGTTTCCTACATAAATTTATGAATCATAACTGATGAATTCATTTGATTAATGCACTACTTCCCTCGAGCTCTATAAGTTCTCATCTCTACATCAATTGCATCTTCAAACAATCAACAATCTCAGACAATTTTCTAACTCTTCTATCCCCGAAAGACCATAATGGCAACACTCAAGAACTTGTCCGTTCTCATGATCTTGTTGGCCGTGACTGTTGCATTGCTTCCTAAGGCTAGCTTCGCCACGGTCGGAAACCTTGATTGCGGAAAGGGAATACGTTCGATTGCGGGTCTGGATTCTTTAAAATCATATTCCTTGCGGACACCGTTACGCCCACCAATGAATGTTGTCATGAGCTCTTGAAAGTGGGGAAGAACTGCCACAACCAATTTGTGGAGTTGAGCATGTCGAGCCACAAGCCACTTAGGGGGACGAAATCTGATGTCTATAGGAGGAGCAATGAGACTTGGGACAAGCTGCGTTGCAGCTCTCGCCCCATATCTCCTCCGGAGCCTGCTCATTGAGAGCTATTCCTATTTTATAGTACATTAAATGTGTAAAATAAAAAAAAAAATAACGAAGGGATTATAATTTTTTTATTGGATTTTGCTCAAATTTTTGATTTCGGATTTTTTTTTGCCTCTTAAGCCTTATGATTAATGATCACAAATGTCCAATTGTGGATGAATCATATGTTCCGTGTTTAATGTGCTTAATTAACATGTAATTTTTAAAAATGATCTGCAAAATACAATCCCCCCGTAACGTTGTTACTAGCTTTCGGCATAGTCATACTAACCCATAGTTAATGATTGAACCGACTTTAAGTTTGTTTAGTGCGCATTAAGCAAATTTAATTTCATAAAATTATTTTAAACAACTCAATAGAACTTTTTTTTTATTTTTCTATTTTTTTATGTCAAATGATTGTACTGCAAAGGAAGTGACATAACGAGGGCCCGAATCCTTATAGTGAGAAGAGTTTATTGCAAGAGAAATAATTGTAGATGTTTCATGTATAAAGTTCCGAATCACAGGAGATGAATCCATTTTATCAATGCACTACTTCCCTCAAGATATATAAGTTCTCATCTCTACATGAATACACCATCAAACAGTCAACGCCCTCAGACAATTTTTTAACCCTTTTGTCCCCAAAAGACCATCATGGCAACGCTCAAGGGCTTGTTTGCTCTCATGATCTTTTTGGTCATCACCGTCGCATTACTTCTTGGGACTACCTTCGCCACAGTTGGAATCCCTGATTGCATGGAGGGAAATAACTAACGATTGTGGGTTTGAGTTCTTTCAAATTAGTCCTTGGTGATACCTCTGCACCTATCAATGAATGTTGTCACAAGCTCGTGAAAGTGGGGAAGAATTGCCATAGCCAATTCGTGGAGTTTATAGTACAATAAACGTGTAAAATAAAAAAAAATAACGAAGGGATTATAATTTTTTTATTGGATTTTGCTCAAATTTTTGATTTTTGATTTTTTTTTTTTGCCTCTTAAGCCTTATGATTAATGATCACAAAAGTACAATTGTGGATGAATCATATGTTCCGTGTTTAATGTGCTTAATTAACATGTAATTTTTAAAAATGATCTGCAAAATACAATCCCCCCGTAACGTTGTTACTAGCTTTCGGCATAGTCATACTAACCCATAGTTAATGATTGAACCGGCTTTAAGTTTGTTTATTGCGCGTTAAGCAAATTTAATTTCATAAAATTATTTTAAACAACTCAATAGTACTTTTTTTTTATTTTTCTATTTTTTTTATGTCAAATGATTGTACTGCAAAGGAAGTGACATGACAAGGGCCTGAATCCTTATAGTGAGAAGAGTTTATTGCAAGAGAAATAATTGTAGATGTTTCATGTATAAAGTTCCGAATCACAGGGGATGAATCCATTTTATCAATGCACTACTTCCCTCAAGATATATAAGTTCTCATCTCTACATGAATACACCATCAAACAGTCAACGCCCTCAGACAATTTTTTAACCCTTTTGTCCCCAAAAGACCATCATGGCAACGCTCAAGGACTTGTTTGCTGTCATTATCTTTTTGGTCATCACTGTCGCATTACTTCCTGGGACTACCTTCGCCACAGTTGGAATCCCTGATTGCATGGAGGGAAATAACTAACGATTTTGGGTTTGAGTTCTTTCAAATTAGTCCTTGGTGACACCTCTGCACCTATCGATGAATGTTGTCACAAGCTCGTGAAAGTGGGGAAGAATTGCCATAGCCAATTCGTGGAGTTGATCCTCTCAAGCCACAAGCCGATCAGCGGGAAGAAATCTAATGTCTACAAGAGGAGCAATGAGACGTGGAGCAACTGCGTTGCGGCTATTAGTCCCGTATGCCCTCTCGAGGCCGCATATTGAGACCTATTCTCATTTTGTAATACACTAGACGTGTAAAAGAATTTAAAAAAAATGGAAAGATTATAATTTTTCTGTTGGATTCTCCTGAAAAATAATTATTTTTTGTGCCTCTTAAGCCTTATAATTAACTATAATAGAATCGCAATGTTGGATGAATCATATTTTTGGTGTTCTATGTGCTTAGAAACTTGTAATTTTTTTAGAAGAGTTGAAAAGTACAATCCGCCCCTCTGGTTGTTACTTACTTTCTAGTCCAACAAGATAGAATCGCATTCAAAACTACAAGAAAATGTCGCTTTGCTTCTTATGCTTTTCACATAACCTTTTGAAATGAGATCAAACGATGGTTTAATAATCACACATTCGTCTGTACCAATCACATGAATATGTAATTAACGTTGGCCGATCTAGCTAACTATATATATAGAGTAAAGTAACGAGGGCTTCTTACTTTTAAGGTTTTCTGACCAAAAAAATAAAAAAGGATCCCCGATTTCATAATAATCTATGAATGGATAAATGTATAAATTAATAATATTGTAGAAATCTCACTTTTAATGAGCCAACATAAGTGGGATGACTGCTTACTTTTGAGTAAAGAGGACGTCAACATAATATCATGATGGCAACGCTCAAGACCTTGTCCGCTCTCATGATCTTGTTGGCCATGACTGTTGCATTGCTTCCTAAGGCTAGCTTCGCCACGGTCGGAAACCTTGATTGCGGAAAGGGAATACGTTCTGATTGCGGGTCTGGATTCTTTAAAATCATATTCCTTGCGGACACCGTTACGCCCACCAATGAATGTTGTCATGAGCTCTTGAAAGCGGGAAGGACTGCCACAGCCAATTTGTGGAGTTGAGCATGTCGAGCCACAAGCCAATTAGGGGGACGAAATCTGATGTCTATAGGAGGAGCAATGAGACTTGGGACAACTGCGTTGCAACTCTCAGTCCCGTATCTCCTCCGGAGCCTGCTCATTGCGAGCTATTCCTATTTTATAGTACAATAAACGTGTAAAATAAAAAAAAAGAACGAAAGGATTATAATTCTTTTTTTGGTAACGAAAGGATTATAATTTTGTTATTTGATTTTGCTCAAATTTTTGATTTTTGATTTTTTTTTTTGCCTCTTAAGCCTTATGATTAATGATCACAAAAGCACAATTGTTGTTACTAGCTTTCGAGTCTAAAAACATTGTCCCATACAAAACTGTAAAGAAAATGTCACTTTATTTCTTATGCACAACCTTTTGAAACAGATATCTTAGCCATCAAAAAATTAATAGATGGTTCAATAATCATACATTCATCTCTAATAATCACGTGAATACATAGCTAAAATTGGTCGATCTAGCATGCTATTATATAAAAAAATGTAAAGAGGACTTTTTACTTATAAGGTTTTCTGACAAATTAAATCCCCGATAGTTGTTTTATATAACACTCTGTCAATGGATAAATGTATAAATTAATAATCTTATATAAATCTTACTTTGAATCTTTTTAATCTTGTAAGCAATCATAAAAGAAAAAAAAAATGAAATCTCGAAATATATTTCTCTATTTATATATGTACGTATCCAATTGCTCCATTAGTAATTTCTTTCTTTCCGTTAACTGGTTATTCAAATAGCCTATACTGGACGATTCAGCAAAACCTTCAAATGTTAACTATATGTTCATGCGAGAATGCGTGTACCCTTTTCCTACTCATATACCATGTAAACTTGACTTTTGAACATTTTATGAGGTTTTGTTGGTACCAAGAATTTAGAAATATGTATGGCCCAACATCTTATGTAAAATGAGTTCGTAATATGTCTGACCATGTTATTATAAAAGAGTAGGTTCAATTTAATCAACCCAAACGTAATGAATGTATGTTGCTTGGCACAGAAGATGACTATGAAGATTATTATTATCAGCTTGGCCCTTCTTCATTTAATGAAACCTATTAATTGTCACAAGTTTTAATAATTTTTAATAAAGAAAAAATAGTCCCCACCCAATATCTAGTCCAAAGGTTAAATGATCAATTAATGAGTTCAGTAAATTTGGGAAACCAAAACCCAAATCTTTTTAAAGGATAATTAGCTAATAAATAATTTGACCAAAAAAATTCAGCTTTTAAATAATCTCAATTAATCTATAAAACCAAAGCCAATTTTGGTTTATAGATATAAAGGAAAAAGAAGACTCGTCAGAACTTTGTACATATAAACTTGGCTCCTTTTCATTAATTAATGAGACCTATTAATTATTTAACTTTTTTTTTCCACAAGTTGTTGAAAAATAATTTGATGAAGAACAAAATCACACTAAAATATTTGGGCAAATCATTAATTAATTAATTAATAAGTTCACTAAATATAACAAACCAAATCCAAATTATTTGATCAAAGGTTTAATTTATCAATTGTGGATACTTAAATTTTGGCTTCTAGTGTAATCATTTGCATAAAAATTAGGGCTAATATCACGAAAAACCCTAAATGAGTACACTTGTGACAACCTAAACTGGTATACTTATGACAAATTTATTTTTTGCTAGTTTCCATTAAAATTTACTATCAAATTCTTGAGTTGGATGGATAACGGGTATTTGGTTTACCCTCCATTTGTTACAAGTATATCGGTTTTGTGATTTTTCGTGGTATTAATATAATTTAATATAAACTAATAGAGAGTAAATTTATCACAAATATATCAGGTTGGGATTTTTGTTGGTCAAAAAATTTGTTTGGGAAAATTTGTCATGGGTATACTACGTTGGGATTATGGCAGTTTAAAAATTAGTTTGAGATAGATTTGTCATAGATGTACTTGTTTGACAATTTTTGTGGCATTAATCCTAAAAATTAGGGATGGAGCCTAACCCTAAATAAAAGGTATCATTAACATAATGTGCATTTGCATTATAGATGTTTGAATTTCTAAGATGAATTATGCCTGATCTAAAACAAGGATACATGAGCAGATTTGAAGAGGCAAAATCAAGAAAAAGATCGTGGCCAGCTAGGAGGAGATTTGACGATATATTTGACTGGAAATCATGACAAAAGGGCGAAAATTCTAGGATGTTGAAAAAAATTTTTGCACAATAAAAGGGGGAGGTCTTCTTCTCAAGGGATGATCATGGCTTCTCGTATTAGTTCATGAGTTTGTCTAGTAATCATTTTGTTCCTAAAAATAATAGCTGTTTAAATTTTTTCTTTTTTTTTTTTTTTTTTGCTTTAGTTCCTTGGACAAGTTTTTGAGGATCCATTTAATTTTCGAAATAGAAAAAGAACAGAAATGCGATCGGTACAACTCTCAAATTTTTTTGTGACATAGAATTTTCTAATAATTTTTAAATAAATTTATGAGATTTTTTTTTTTTTTTTTTTTTTTTTGCTTTTTTTCCTTCTCTTCTTCTTCCTACTCTAGTCATTAGCGGGCCTCCGCGATAGCTAGCGATTGACTAGACGAGAGTCGGCGACTTCACCAGCCTTGAGGGAGCCTTGCCTAGCCATTGGTGAGACCTAACCTCATCTGGGCGAGGTTGAGCCTTGCCCACCCAAGGCGAGGTTGACCTCGCCCAGCCAGGACCAGAAGACCTTGTTGTGGGCCATTGCCGAGCCTAGCAACCAACTAGAGGAGGAAGTGGAAGAAAAGAAAAAGAAGAAAAGAAAAGAGGGAGAAAGAGAAGAAAATGATTTAATTCTAGAATTATTCTCGAGAACAATGAAATAACTTTTTTCTACTATTTGATGTTGTTCTATTTTTATTTTTGGGAATAGCGTTCCCTACTGACGTTAGACTTGTTTAATGGGTGGGACAGGTAGGGTTTGGGCTGGGTCATAAATGGTTCGACTCAAATCAACCCAGTTATCATAGTGCAAAATTTTTGATCCATACCTAACTTGATCCATTTACCTAAACCTAATAAAGCTTATGTCTTATTTATATATATATATATATATATATATATATATATATATATATATATATATATGGTTTTGCTAAGATACTTTTAAGCAATTCAAATTTAACGGACAATTTTATAATTTTTTTAAATTTACCTTTTAAAAATCGAATTTTTAATTATTTTTATTTTTAAAAATATAATTTTTCTTTTTCTCTTTTCTCTTTTCTTTTTCTTCTTCTTTATTTGGTCGCCAACCATGGCGATGGCTGGCAACTTTGCCACGGGCAAGCCTCCGGCTTGCCCAATTGGCGAGGCTTGAGCCTCGTTAGACATTGGCATGGCCTCCGCCTTGCCAAATTGGCGAGGTTCTAGCCTCATCGGCATCGGGAGAGCTCAAGCCTTGCGAACATTTGGTGAGGCTCTGCCCCACCGGATTCGGCCAGCTTGAGCCTCGCCTGACGTCGGCAAGCTCAAGCTTTGACGACATTTGGCGAGGCTTCTACATCGCCGGATGCAGCTAACTTGAGCTCGCCTGATGCCAATGGGCTCAAGCCTTGCTTGACCGGTCGCCGACCGTCGCCGTGCTAGCCATTGGCCAAAGGAGGAGGAAGAAGAAAGGAAAAAAAAAATGAAAGAAAAAAGAAATGGAAAAAAAGGAAAGAAAATTGAAATATAAAAAATAATTATAATTTCGATTTTTATAAAAGATATTTTTATAAAGTTAAAGAGGGAAGAGAAATATTGTGAGGTTTTAGTTGAAGATGGGTTCTAAATCCAATCAATTTAAGAGCCATTTATCTTAAATCTTCAAATTTTAAACCCATTTAACTAGTTTCTTTAAAAAATAAGTAACCCATACATTACCCAGTTATGATTTAAATGGATCATATATATGGGTCTAAAACCCATTTTGCCAACTCTAACTGATGTTATCAAATAGATTAATCCATAACCATTGCACCTATTGGTCTTTGTCCTTGCTCTCAGTGACCTAAAGCTCTTGCAGTCATGGTAGATTGACCATCAAACCTCCCGCTGCCATGCATTGTTGAATCTCACCCCTTCAACGTCACGATTCATCAGTTGCCGCATTGTTGAATTTCGCTGCTACACTTTATGCCCTAGCACTATCCTTGTTAGTGAAGCAAACCTCGCTCAACATCTAGCTATGTTGATTTCTCAAAGCTGTGCTTTCTTGCACCTAACTCCTCACTGACGCTTTTGCAAAACTTCAATCGCTCCCCAAGGTCCTAGTAAACATCACTTGCGGTAGCCGAGCCGTAATCCAAAACATCTTGCCGTCCTTGTTCCCACGCCGAAGGAGCCATTGGTATTGAGTCCAGCGAATTTCCATGTCATGCAAAGACCATTGTGTGACTGGCTCCCAGCAGATCTAGGCACACCCAAACTAGTCTACGGCCACCTCCGAACAACAACATCGTAGCCTTCAGGTGCCTGACCAGAAACTCTAGTGCTCGCAACAAAGTCATCAATTTATTCATTCTCTGCAGGCTTCTAAGTGACTCCTCGGCAACCGTCAGTCCAGTAACGCCAACGAGCCACTTGTAATACCCATCTACCACGACTCTAGTCTCAATAACCCCCACCACTACTATCTTGCATTGCTCCTCATGAGGTCATTGTCTAGCCCCTTAGCGGCCCTTGCCCTTGCTGAGATCTCCTCGATATCTTAGGTAAGTTAAGGTTTGTGTAATCTCATTTAATATTTTGGTTTAATATAAAGTTATTAAATATGTCTCAAGTTTGAGCTCGAAAAGGAAAGATTTCTACTTCAAGTAGATTTCCTATTTTTGTGACATCTTGATTTTCAGATTCTGTTTTCAATTGAATAAGTTGGGCTTTTCCTCGACGCGCCTATAGTTCTTTTTCTTGACTTGATCACTCACGGGATAACTAGTCTATTCGGTGAAACCGTTAAGGAATCTAAACACAATAGACTTGAGAATTCGACCAGGAATCGACCGCTCGACCGTGCTAATCTACAAGGGTCATTACGGCACCGACAAAATTAATCAGAGACCGGAGGTAGGCTGATTCGATAGAGGTATGTGATTAGTGTGTGGGTGATTCCACCTCATTGCAAAATTTTTGTCAAACGACATTAATTTGATTTTTCTGTTATTTCTGTACCCTATGCCCGTATTTGGAACCTCAAGATTTTCACGACCATCGAGAGTTGCCAATTTGTTGAAGATGTATAATGTGGCTCGAAAATAATCGACCATGGTTCAAATGCGCTAAAAATTTCTAAAAACTACCCAGTAGGTTATGTCACGCTAAAATCGCGCCCAGTTGAAATTAACCGTGAAATTGAACCCGATTTTAGAAATTGAAAGTTTTGTCATGTCACGATTTATTTTAGGAATATCGACTCATCCTTCGAAGATTTTTTTGCAAACCTGAGTTTTTAGTGAAAAATCAAATTTAGGCGTTTGTGGACCAGGAAAATTAGAGGACCATTTTTTAGCGCACTTTTGACCATCAAGTTGGTTCAATTGATGAGGAAAAATCATGGGATGGATGTGGACACCTTACTGGGAATTTTCGGGCACCAATTGAACTTGATTGAAAATGAATTGCGTTCAATTGGAGGGAAATTGTCCAAAACTCGTAGGCTAAAGGGGGAGCAGCATTTTGGACCATTTCAATGTCTTATTGGGGGAGCTTGGGTGTGCAAATGGCTAAGGATTGAGGCAGCCACAAGGTGGGGCAGCCACTTGAGTGGAATTGGAATATTTGTGAAGACTTGAAGACTTGGTGGCCCCCCCTCTTGCTATAGCCCTTCTTCTTCCTTCTAGCCTCTCCTTTCTCCATTGTTGTGTGTTTTTGAGCTCAAGAAAACTAGAGAAACCAGCCAGCCTCCCCCTTCAGCCAAGCCAGCCGCCACCGAGCAAACCGAGTAGCCATCTGCTCATCGCGCGCTAGCCGTACGCTTGAGCCCGTTGCCACATGTCCCTACCGTTCCGCACCTCCTGCTCATCGTCCCGAAGCCGTGAGCTGTTCCAGCTGCTTCCAGCTGCTTCGTTCATTGCTGTATATTTACTTCAGCTTGTGCGAGCATAAATATACCTCAACTTGTGTGAGCAGTGATCGAATTGATTGAATTAATAGATTGTATCAAATTGTATCGAATTAAGTCAATTAGATTGTATTGATTGATTGAGTATATGAATTATACTGATGTGCAGGAAGGAACTGAGGCAAGGTAAGTCCTCTGACTTGTGTATGCATAGACTGCCTTTAGGCGTATTTCCTTTATAGTTGGAGTTTAGGGGGTGAACTTACTAAGACATTGTCTCACGCCATCATGGGCTCAACCTTTTCAGGTCCTTAGATGGCAGTTCCTCCGGAACATTTTGGCCTGCCCAAGAAGGTTACTAAGCGGGTTTTTTAACTACCTCATTCCTGGAAGCCACTAGGTCTATGAACTGGTAGTGACCACTGTCTGGGTTGAAGAGGGCCTACCTCAGAGGGTGCCTCAACAATTCAAAGCGTGGTTTTGCTACGGACCCAATGGATTTAGGGTGGGTTTCCTCTAGGGTTTTGAAATCCCCGTTGTGGTAGTTGATGCTACTTTAGGTGAGGATACAGCTGACCCTTCTAATGGTGTTGTGGAGGACCCGATGCCCCTGGAGCCTATGGAGACCGAAGGATCGGCGAATGTGTTGGCTAGCTAGTCTTAGAACATCTTCGTTTTTAGAGCCGGTCTTTTGTATACTTTTGTCTATAGAATAATATTGTATATAAACTAGTCGGCTTTGTATAAAGGTGTGTTGTGGTTATGAAATTGTGGTCTTGCTTTTCTATCACATCTTTGTGCTGTCTAGAGATTTATTTATATGTTTTCGCATGCGCATTAAAATGATTGGGTCGGCGAAGTGTCGTGGGACATCGCAATTTAATCAACCACCAAAGTTGGGCATGCGCTCGAGGATCGAGGCGTGACATTAACTTTTTTAGGTCCTTAGATGGCGGTCCCTCCGGAACGTTTTGGTTAGCCTCAGGGAGTAACAGAGTGGAGCATAGATGTCCCAGTCCCTGAGAGCCATTGGGTCTATGAGCTAGTTATTACCACTATCTGGGTCGATGAGGGCCTACCTCAGAGGGTACCTCATCGATTTAGGGCGTGGTATCGCCATGACTCAATGGGTATAAGGTAGGTCTCCTTGAGGGTTTTGATATCCCCGCTGTTGCGGTCAATGCCGCCCTGGGCGACAGTGCAGTCGACCCCCGTGATGGGGCTGTGGAGGACCCGAAGCCCTCAGAGCCTGCAAAGGTGGAGTATGAAGTATCGATGAAAGTGTCCGACTAGTAGGTCATAGGACAACTTTTTGAGAGCCGATCTTTTTGTATATAGAATAGTTTGTATATAAAAGTGTTTTGTTTGTGAATTTGTTGGCCTACTTTTCTATCCCATGCTATTTGTTATTAGGGGTTTTTATTTCGCTTCCGCATGTGCAATAAAATGAATGGGTCGGCGATGCGTCCTAGGGCGTCGCAATTTCATCGACCACCGAGAGATGTGTGCACACTCGAGGTTCGAGGATGACATATAAACATCCATGTATCGAAAGTAGCTAGGTAATTGTACAAGAAGTTAAAATCTTATATAAGTGGTACAAAGAATATGCCTCGTTATAAGTCTCTAGACATGATCCCTCAGAAACTTGAATCCCTCGAGACTAATCCCAAAAGTCAAGCTAGCCTATTAGAACTAAACTTGCCTAACCAGGGCTAGGCTAATGAGTTTGTAAGAACATTAGTCCAATAGCTAAACTAGCCTATTAGAACTAAACTTGCCTAACCAGGGCTAGGCTAGCCTAAACCTGGCTAAACCAAGTGTTGCATTGGACCACCACTCTCAGCCTCCAATGTTCAGGAAGTTCATGACCATCACCATTCTCGTTGGCTTCAAATGCCTATATCATCCAATGTTTATATCATGCACTCAATCAGCAAATTAATCAATCAACAACAAACAATCAAACAGTTTGTCTTGAGAATTTGAATTCACCTATGCAATTCAATTAGCCTTAGCACCTCCTAATTGAATTATGGGTTAATTAAATCGATCTAACGATGATAGCCCTTGATTGTGTGGCATAAGGGCATGACCGGTTGCGGGTTGGAGGCGACTAAGGGAGGTCTCCAGAGGGCGTCGGATGGGAATCTGCCGAGAGGGAGAAGAACTCACGCCCTTTTTTTGATAAAATCGCGGGCACCTCTTTCTCTCCCTCCTTTGCAAATCCCTTCGACAATCTTTAGCGATAGCCAGCGAGGGAAAGGGGCTTATGTTGCTTGAGAATGGAATCCCACGGCTTCAATGGAGGGACGATGGAACAACCGAGGTTGAGGAAAGTTGAAATCCTGACTAATAGTGGAGTTAGAGCTCATGATGATCAACAATGGAGGTTCTGTGATGCCCCGAACCTCGAGCACGCGCACATCCTTCGGTGGTCGATAATATTGCGATGTTCTCAGGACGCGTCACTGACCCATTCTTTTTAATGCACATGCGGAAGCGTATACGAAAACCCCTAACAGTAACTAATACAGGATAAAACATGCTTTCATAAACACACAATATTTATACACAGAGGCCAACCCTAAGGTATGTACAGTAGATCAATCTCCATGAAGAACTATTGAGCCATCCATTCTCCTTACCCTTCCACCTCAAGCTCCAGGTTCTTCACACTAAGGACCTGAAAATGGTTATACAATAACCAATGAGATATAAATCTCAGTGAGTTAAGAATGACGTTTAGTTCTTCCATACTGTTTATACATCACAAAGCTTGATTCCATCAGTTTTCTTTGTCATTTAGTTCATGTGTGGCTTGTACGTATCTTAATCCCCCTCAAATCACTTCTAGAATGAGAACTCCTACTCTTTTTTTTCTTTAAAAAAAATCCAAAAATTTATTATATAATAGGGATAGAAGCAATTAATTACATATTAAATATCTTGCAGTTCACTCGAATTAAGTAAGATTCACAACAATTTTCATCGTATATGTTTGTCAAATTCTGCTTATAATGTCTCGGATATCGCACGACAGTCCAAGAGAGTTTTCTTCGGCATTATTTATTGTAAAGGCCTCCCCTAAGCCCCGGTTAGGACACCAACTCAACTCGGGGTGTCTCTTCAGAACTACCCCACAAATAAGTCCACGACCAACAAAACAATAGTTGGTTCACACACAACCTTACCTGGTATGCCATACCTTGCACATTATAATTCAGCATGATACACGTAATGCACATGGCCATTAGATGATGCGGTTCATCAATCACATGCGAGTTGCGTCACAAGCGATCTCACCTAGTCATTGCCACACCTTGCACATTATCAATTCATGCATGCATACCATACACAATGTGCTCAACTCATGCACAGTAAAAAGCAAAGAAGCCATTATTCTTGTACGCTCTTTCACATTAGTGTGCCACACAGCACATATTGATCAATCACATGGATCCTAATTATAAGGAAAAATCGATGTGACACGTCCTATTCCATGCCACACAATTTTACCTCACAATAAGGCCTAAACATCTCAACATTCATGCGTTCCAATTAATTTTGGCCACACAGGAACGGCCTATCCGACACACAGCAATACGGCCATCGATTTACTTTAACTCTACCAAGCCCGGCTTTGATACCAGTTGTTGTGGAAACAAGCAATTGAACAATATAATAGATTGAATAAGAAAATAAATTGAACTCAAGATTTATGTGTTTCCGTCAATGTGACCAATGTTTGTGAAGAGAATAGTAACAAATATCACTGCAAATCAAGTATTATAATGGAAATTATAACAATATTGGAGTCACTTAAGTACTTAGTGTTTTCCGACTCTCAATTACACCTAATAACTTCAATGATATTTAGTCTCATAATTTCTCACGAAATAATCCCTTAATCTCATAGAAGAAATAACAAATCTTATCAATCAGCTTCAACACATGTATCTTGGTGTGATTACATGAACAGAATCCACAGAGAAAACCCACCATCAAGCACTCATACGGCGCTTCAACAACCACCTTTTCATAAATCCCACGATCTGACTATATATACCACCGCTTTTGGAAAAAGGGTCCAAGATTGGAATATGTGAGAAGTCCACGCCAAGTGAAATCAGGAAACAAAGTCTAAATTAGGACCTCTCTCCTTCTTTTTTTCCTTTTAATTTTCCTTAGCCGATTCCCACTTCCCCGGGGAGTATTTCATGTCCACAAGTTACCAAAATTAAAATCTTGCACTAGTTGGTTGCGCATCTAAAAAATCAACTTCATGCTTTACTATAATTCATTTTGAGTTAAATTTCGTGCACAGACTCCTCGAGATATCTTTTAACATTATGCATCCGTCACTCGGTGATTCGTGCTGAAATTTCAAGGAGAACACCTATAGATGTAGTTCCTCAGCCAGACAATGGATCCTTATAAACGTTGATTATTTCTGTCGACTGCGTACAATGGATCATTATAAACGTTGCATATGGGAACCGGTTGTTATCTAATGCGAGATAAACTTTAATCGCTTGGAGATTGCAAATTCTCAAGCCATTATTGCTTTTACTGTCCAGCGAAATAGTCATGCTTTATTCACTCTTTGGTGAATTAGTTTCATTCGTGCTAACCCATATTTAATGATTGAACCGGCTTTAAGTTTGTTTAGTGCACGTTAAGCAAATTTAATTTCATAAAATTATTTTAAACAACTCATTACTACTTCTTCTTTTTTTTTTTTTTTTTTTTTTTTTTTATGTCAAATGATTGAACCGCAAAGGAAATGACATGACAAGCACCTAAATCCTTATAGTGAGAAGAGTTTATTGCAAGAGAAATAATGATAGATGTTTCCTGTATAAATTTCTAAATCACAATAGATGAATCCATTTTATCAATGCACTACTTCCCTCAAGATATATAAGTTCTCATCTCTACATGAATACATCATAAATTAGTCAATGCCCTCAGACAATCTTCTAACCCTTTTGTCCCCAAAAGACCATCATGGCTACGCTCAAAAACTTGTTTTCTCTCATGATCTTTTTGGTCATCACCGTCGCATTGCTTCCTAGGACTACCTTCGCCACAGTTGGAATCCCTGATTGCGCGAAGGGAATAACTAATGAGTGGGGGTTTGGGCTTTTCCAAATCAGTCCTTGGTGGCACCTCTGCACCTATCAATGAATGTTGTCACAAGCTCGTGAAAGTGGGGAAGAATTGCCATAGCCAATTCATGGAGTTGATTCTCTCAAGCCACAAGCCGATCAGGGGGAAGAAATCTAATGTCCACAAGAGGAGCAATGACACGTTGAGCAATTGCGTTGCGGCCAATTTGTGGAGTTGCACGATTGTAACTTCTCTTGAAGATTACTAGAATCTGTCCATGTTGAGGTTGTTATTCAAGAAAGCAAACATATGTTTGGAAACAAACTTGAACTACTATAAATTGTCACATGTTATTTTATATATGCTCATTATCGTCTATATCTATCTAATAGTTGTATTGGCCTGCTTGATGCTTTCAACTTGGTCTCTGGTATTGTCTGGGTACGACTTGCTATCTTCCACAAGAAAAAAATTGTGGAGTTTACCAAATAATTTATTCACCACTCTCTAAGTTATGTTATTAATTTGAACACGTCTTCCTCAATAAGGTGAATACAAAAAATTTAAAAATAAGCTGCTCCAGTTATCAACTGAGCGATCCTAGATTACATTTGCAAGTCGAAATGCACAAGCTCAATTGTCTACTCTATTCGAAGAATCTTAATTAGTTCTTGCAATGCATGGAAACATTGCTAATCATGGGCTTTGCATTTATATTGTCGGAAGGGAGCATGATGACTCGTACAGCGTGCAAAATTTGTGGCCCTAGTTCAAACATTCTCCACCATGTAAACCGTGGTCCATCCACACTGGACATCATTTTTACAAGCCAAAGAAGAAAAAAAGAAAGAAAAAAAAGAAAAGAAAAGAAAACGAGTATCCCGTAACATGATAAGTTCGATAATTTTCAAATTAACGCTTACCTATTAATTCAATTATTTGAGTTTTTCAAACAAAATATTCACCTCCCTTTATGTTATATTGTTAGCCCCAATATTTTTTTCCTCAAAGAGGTGAATATAAAAAGATAAAAAAACACAATACAATGTTGTTGTTACAAACCGAGCCATCTTAAATTTGGTTTGTAAGTCGAAAGGCATAGGCTTAATTCTTTTGTCTATTCTCGATATCTTCATGGCCCTAATTTGAACATTCTCCACCAGGTAAAGTGTGGTTTATCCACACTGGAAATCATTTTTACGAGCCCAAAATATAAAAGAAAAAAATTAGGTAAAGTAATCAAGAAGTAAACTTAAAAGTCAATGTTCAGACTTTTTTAGGTAAAAGTGCAAATGAAAGGAAAATGTAGTGCTAATGCTGGACAAAGTATTAAATGACCTTTTTAGTTGAGAAACAGGCTCTATCGCAAGCAGAAATCTTAATTTTATATGATGCATCAATTAAACCATTGATAAGATAAGATTAGCAGGAGTGCATCGTAGAACACACCACAGGGTTTTTGGAATAGGCCCCCGGTGCAATCAAGGGTGCATGTTGTCACCTGGGAGGAGATAGAGGACTCACCAAATGGGTGCCAAAAGTATGGAAGGAATGTGTGGATTAATCCAATGTCCGAGTATGGCTAGAACATGCTTTGATTGTGACCAGCACGACCATCAGGTGAGAGACTATCATTGAAAGTCCAAGGGAGCATAGACGTTGTTACTGCAGATATGATGCCCCTAAGATGGCGAAAGGGACAGGAATGGAATCGATCATGCGCCAATCAGAGAAAGAATGTTTTTGGGGAGATTTTATCAGAGTATCATAGCAGAGTTTTGGTGAAGTTTGGGAAACTTTAGTTTGTTGAAATAAAGTGAAAGAAAGGGGAATCTCTAATTATAGTTCTACTCGACTAGTTGCTGAGATATAACTTTGATGTCGCAGATGAATAGAGTTGACTCAATGAGCCTCTTGTAGTGATGGATTATTGACGTGAAATAATCCAGTTTATTCCATTAGCATGTAGAAGTGTCGAGTTTTATTAGGAGTTGAGAAGGGTCCTCAATTTCATTAATCTCGTTGCTTGAAGGCAATCTATTTGTTAGACAGAGGTTGCCTAGGTTACTTTGCGATTGTCATAGATAAGACGGATTGAAGAATTGAAGATTGAGGATATCTCAATATATCAAGAATTTCTAGATGTGTTGCTACAAGAATTGTCAGGCCTGTCGTTAGTGAAAGAGGTAGAATTCGTGATTGAGTCAACATCCAGGATAGAGTCACTTACTAAAGCTTCTTACCAGATGTTGCCGTCTAAGTTGAAAGGACTAATGGTGCATATGTGAAAATTACCAAATAAGAGATTTATACATACTAATGCATCACTCTGGAGAAACATAGTTTCGTTTGTGAAGAAAGGTGGTTTGTTGCAATTAGGCATCGACTATTATCAACTCAATCAAGTGATGATCGAGAACAAGTGTTCATGGCTGAAGATCAATGAATCATGTGACCAGTTATAAAAAGTGTCGATGCTTTCAAAGGTCGACTTGGGAACGGGGCATCATTAGTTGAGGATGAGAAAGAGGGACATATTGCATTCAATGTTTAGCACTCGAGATGACCTTTACGAGAGTATCGTAAGGCCATTGGGTCTGGTGAACATTCCAGTTGCTGTCATAGATTTGGTAAATCGAGTGTTTCAAGAATATCTAGTTCAGTTCGTGGTTGTGTCTATCAAGGATATTCTGGTGGATTCGACGAGTGCTGAGGAGCACGAGAGTCATCTGAGAACGGTCACCAGATTTCAAGTGAACAAATCTCTGTGAACCCGATCAAGATCGAAATAGTTATTAGCAGACCAAGACCGACAACAATATCAGAGATCAGAAGTTGTATGAATTCGACATATTACTACAGAGGATGTGTGGAAGGATTTTTAACATCAATGTCGCCGTGACTCGACTCCTGAAGATAGAAGAAAAGTTCGTGGGGATAGACAAGTGCGATTGTAGTTTCCAAGAGCTCGAGTAGGAGCCGACTACTGCACCAATGCTAACCATTCCATCTGGTCTCAGAGGGTACTAGATCTATAGTGATGCGTTATTTAGGGGACTGGGTTGCATGTTGATGCAACAAGCCAGGATTGTTGAATACGTGTCCCGTCAGTTGAGATCTCCTGGGCTGAATTAATTGATGCATGACTTAGAACTCACATCAATTATTTTCACCTTGAAGATTTGGAAATATTATTGGTAGGGAGAAAGGTTCTGAATCTTCACTGACCATCAAAGTCTCAAGTGAATTAGAACCTTGGAAGGACTAGGATTGTGATATTTGGTATCACCCTGGAAGAACGAAAGAAGTCACTGAGGTGTTGAGTCGAGAGCCTTCAATTGTGCATAGGCTAGTTAAAGTATAGACCTTACTTGAAAATGGTTTGAAATTTGGTTTTCAAATTTGAGGTAGGCCACCTTTTGAATTTTATGGTCGCTCACAAAATTGAACCGGATATTCAAGTTAGAATTAGACGCTTTAGTTGACAGACCGACATGTTCAAAAGATCCAGCAAAAGAATAATGATAAGAAAGAGACTGACTTTAAGATTTCTGAGGATGGAACAGTCAAGTTTCGAGAGTGATGGGGTGTACCTGATGATGTAGCACTCAGGTAAGAGACATTGTTTGAAATTCACTATAGTAATTACAGTTTTTGACCATACAGTACAAAGTAGGTCAGAATCGGCATTAGCTCGAATGGTAGATCAATATGAAAGTAGATATCACCGGACAAGTTGCAAGTGTTAGATGTATTAATAAGTAGAAATTCAATAATGCATGCCG
This sequence comes from Eucalyptus erythrocorys, assembly GCA_014182555.1. Lineage (NCBI taxonomy): Eukaryota > Viridiplantae > Streptophyta > Magnoliopsida > Myrtales > Myrtaceae > Eucalyptus > Eucalyptus erythrocorys. The sequence goes on along the minus strand of CM024598.1, from coordinate 21,469,302 downwards.
GGAGGACTTTTACAATCACTCGAGAGTCCTGAGTGGAAATGAAAGTATAGCATGATGGAATGTTATGATAGGCTTACTAAGGAGTCAGGGGAGTACCGACTCCATTTGGGGTTGTGGTCGGCAGATGGATAGAGCCGACTCACTTTAGTACAGTACAAAAAGATCTCGATTTGAATAAGCATACCAAAGTGTATTTATGTTAGAAAGCTTTTCTACATGGAATGCCAATGACAAATTTATTTCAAATCTAGATCAAAGGTTCCCAGTTTTGGCAGAGCTTTCAGATGGTTCCTATTGAAGCTTGCATAGTAGGGTGTGCAGAATTTCAGTGGTGAGAAGAAAGTGAAGTGAAGAAAGATCATAGGCCGGAGTCAGCTTAACAATCAATGATTGCAATTGCTGTGATCAGTGTTAGAGTAAAGATTCCTCAGAGCCGTCAAAAAAGTTATATCGTTGAGCATCGAAGGCCGTTGGAGTTTCGAATTGATGATTACATCTTTCTGAATGTGTCACTAATGAGGGATACCTTGCACTTCGGCAATGAGGGAAAAACTAAAACCAAGGCAAGTAAGTCCCTTTGAGATTCTAGAGAGAGAATCAGGACCCTAACGTATTGTCTTGCATTGCCGCCGAAGTGAGCGTGATTGCATGACGTCTTTCACGTGTCGAGGTTGAAGACATATGAGCCTGACCCGACCCACGTGCTAAATCTTGAAGAATTAGATGTGGACGACAGAGTGTTGTACGTGGAAAGCCTGGTTCAAAAAAAGCAGATTCTGTGTACCAAGAGGGTCCCCTTGGTCAAAGTGGTCTAACAACACCACGAGACTGAAAAAGCGACCGGGGAAAGTGAGACTCGATGAGACGACGATACCCCTATCTATTTGTTTAAGGATTGGTACATGTTTAAATTTTGAGGACAAAATTTTTATAAGAGTGGAAGAGTTGTGACATCCTGATTTTCATATTCTGATTTCCATCGGATAAATTGGGCCTTTCATCGATGTGACTATAGTGCTTTTCTCTGAGATGGCCACTCACGAGATAACTAGCCTATCAGGTGAAGCCTTTAAGGAATATAAACGCAATAAACTTGAGAATTCGACGAGGAATCGACTGCTTGACCATGCTACTCTGCAAGGGTCATTACTGCATAGTTAAAAATTGGTCAGAGATCAAAGATAGGTTGATTTGACTGAGATGTGCAGCTAAACACGGGTGATTCCACTAATTTGCAAAATTCTCATCGATCGGCACTAAATTGATTTTTTTTTTTCTATTGTTTTGGCGCCCTATGTTCGTAATTGAAACCTCGAGATTTTCACGACACTCGAGAGTCGCCAATGTGTCGAAGAGGTAAGTGTGGCTCGAAGAAAATCGACCACGGGTCAATTGCACTAAAAATTCCTAAAAGTTAACCGGTAGGTTAGGTTACGCTAAAATCACGTCTAATTGAAATTAACCGCGATTTGAATTCGATTTCAGATATTGAAAGTTCTACCATGTCATGAGTCATTCTAGGAACATTAACTCACTTTTCAAGGAATTTCCAGCGAGTTCGGGATTTTTATGGAAAACCGATTTGGATGATTCGGAAAATGAACGGAAATAGACCAATTTGAAGGGATTTTTGACATCTGGTGTGAGTAAATAGGTGAAAGGAAATTTCGTGGGCTTTTTCCGCATCAAATCGAACCTTAACTGGAGAAGTTTGTTCAAAAATCGGATTTCGAGAAAAATGAAGTAGAATTCGGATTTAAGAGAAATTCGCAGGTCAGAGAGACTGTCTTGTTCTGGTCTTCAATTGGACTTTGATTTGTGCAAGATAGTGAAGCAAATTGACCCTAGGATGACCAATTGGCAAGTTGTTTTGAAGTTGATCAATTTATAATTTTAGTTTTATATTATTTTCTTCTTTTCCTTGGACTCTCACTCTCCACGCACGAGGGATCCGCACGTTTCCTTTCTCTCCCTCTCTCTCGCGCAGAATCCCCCTGGCCGACACTCCTTTTTCCCTTGCCCCAACTTCTTTTGACTTTTTGAGTTAATGGTTATCCTCTCTCATTATTCCTCTCTCTCGCTTGTCTCTTCTCACCCCGCACGTCTCTCTCTCTCTCTCTCTCTCTCTCTCTGTTTTCTTTCTTTGATTCGGTCAATCACGCTTGAAGCAGCCCCACCGACAGCTCTTTATCCCTCTTAGTTGTCTTCAGTTTCCCTCATCTCCATCCGTGCGCGCAGCTAGCGAAGTCTCCCTCATCCCTTTTCCTCGCTTGAACGTAGTTTCGGCTGTTCTTCATTTCCTTCGCTTGACTTCGGCTACCGCGAAGCTACACGGAGCCAAACCAACTTACACCTCGGCGAGTCAACCACCGGCATCGATGTCCCAATGCTAATCGCAGCAGCTCCGTTTCAGCGAACCTTCCAGCCATAGCAGTCCTCGTTTTTGTGTTGCAACCGCACCTCCTATGACCGCCGAATCTAGCCAAACCGTGCCCATTCAGCAGTCGATTTCATCCCCGTAGAACCGATTCAGCAAGGTTAGAAGCGCGGGAGTAGAAAACCCAGCTCAACCGTGGGTTTGCGGGGTCGGTTTTGGCTCGATCCGTGCCCTCGTTGGTGGTCCCGCTTTGGAAGTTATCGTTCCCCGTTGCGACCTGGTCGTTTTGATTTGAGCAAATCATTAATCGGGTGAGTTTAACTCACTAAACCTCACTTAGTAGGTTAATGATGCTTAGTGATTAATTAGATTAGACTAAGATAAATTAGATGGTTAGTAAGATGTAATTAGTGAATTTAAATTAGTTATCGATGCATGCTAGGTGGTTAGTTATTACAATTAGAGCCAAGACAAGCTCTAGCATTTAACTAGAGTGGTTTGGTAATTTTCCATGCTCGTCTTGGCTTCCAATTAGGCTATAATGGGCCTAAGTTGGATTTATTGCATTTATATGTATTTATTTAATATTTTATGTAATTAATTAATTATTTATTTATTTTTCGGAAATTCAACCAAGATGGTCGGTGACTGGAATTTTGTGTTGATTACAGTGGTGCTCTCTATTTATTTAATTGAGTACCCGATTGTGCAAATTGATCATGATTAGTGTTTGTGGGTGTTAAATTCTAAAATTGGATAATTTTGGTAAGTATGTGGAAAATTACTAGGCATTGGTCTACAGCACCAAAAGTCTATTTTGGGACTGCTGAAAATAGTGGGAGGATCAAAAGTGAAAACCTTATATTTTGACCAAAGCCGGCCGTGTACCCATGCACGTGTATTTTTATCGGGTATGATAAAAATGGTGAATGGAATTGTATGGCTTGGGATGGTATACTATATCGGCCCACGGGCGATATATCAGTTTAGATTAAGAGTAGTATATTGGTATATTATATCAACCCACAGGCTTTGATATGGCAGCTTAGTGAGAACAATATACTCTGTCAACTTAGAGATAGCATTAACAGTATACTATATCATCTTACGGGCTTTGATATGTCAGCTTAGATTGCGAGCAGTATACTTGATCAGCTTAGAGGGAGCATTATTAGTGTGTTATATCAGCCTACGAGCGATATGTCAGCTTAGATTGAGAGTAGTACACTATTTATCAACTTAGTGAGAGCAATACTATCTATTTATCAGCTTAGAGTGAGCAGTCCTAATATGAGTCGACTTATAGATAGTATTGAATGGGCCAACCAAGAGATGGTCGTGATGACATATAATTGACTAGGTTGATTGATCACTGATGCGATCTGATTTGATTGGGTGTTATGTCTGTCAGTATTTATAAATTGAATTGACTTGTAGGAAGGAGACTGAGGCCAAGATAAGTCCTCTGATCCGTGTTGTGCTTAGGTATCCCTTAGGGCATGTTGGCTTCCTAATCGGGTCTTAGTGGATTGAACTTGTTGAGACATTGTCTTATTGATTATTGTATAACCATTTTCAGATCTTTAAAGGAAGTTAGTAAAGGATCGGAAGCCCCGAAGTCTGGAAAGGTGGAGATTGAAGAATCGATGAACATGTCTGATTAGAGAGTCATAGGATAGTTCCCTTTTGTTAAGCTGATATTGTTGTAAACAACCTGACATTGTATATAAACATGTTCGTTTATAAAAAATCTTGCATGTGCATTAAAAGGAATGGATCGGCGACACGTCTTGGGACGTCTCTATTTAATCGACCAAGGAAGGATGGGCACGTGCTTGGAGGATCAGGGTGTGACAAGTAATATAATTATTCTATCTTAGAAATCCTAGCACCAACTGTCACACCCCAAACCATGAGCGCGTGCCCATCTCTTAGTGGTCGATGAAATTGCAACATCCCAGGACATGTCACCGACCCATTCATTTTAATGCACATGCGGAAGCGAATAAACAAATACCCTGATAGCAACCAACACGGGACAGAAAAATAGGAAACAATTTCACAACCAACACATCGGTTTATATACAAAAGTCAGCAACCAAAAGCCTACTGCAAAAAGGGAGGGTCAACAAGTCAGCTAGGCACACAAATCCCCAACCGAAAACTCCGAGGTCTCCCGGGGATTTGAGTCCACCACAGTACCATCAAGAGGGTCAGTTGTACCCTCGCCTAGAGCGGCGTCTACTACCACAATTGGGATCTCAAAACCCTGGAGGGGACCCACTCTGAATCCATTGGGCCCGCGGCGAAACTACGCCCTAAATTGATGAGGTACCCTCTGAGGTAGGCCCTCATTGACCAGACGGTGGTCACAACAAGCTCATAGATCCCGTGGCCTCTGGGAATAGGGAGGTCCGTAACTAGCTTTGTCACACTCCTAGGTTAACCATAACGAATTAGAGGCTCCGCCATCTAAGGACATAAGAAGAATTGAGCCCACGATGGGGTGAGACAATGTCTCAGCAAGTTCACCCCCTAAACTCCGACTAGGAAGGAAATACACCTAGAGGTAGTCTAATCACACATTACAAATGACTCACCTTGCCTCAGTTCCTCTCTACACGTCAGTACAGAGCATAACACAGATGCATATAACAGATGCACACATCAATTGGAACGTCTCGCTCAATTTCAAGCAATCATAAGGGTCCTGATTATAGAGCCAAATTGTTATGACACATCCCATACCGTGTCATACAATTTTGTCCCATAATCCGACGCGTCTATCTCAATCAATCACATGTTCCAATTGATTATGGCCCCCAGGGCATGGCCTACTCGATGTTCGACAGTCTTCTAGCGTAGACAGGTGTTGTCTCACCCCATTGAACATAGCAATGTCTCTATTAGACAGCAATCCTGAAGGAGCATCGGTCTAGAATCGACTACGACTAGCTTCCGTTGTTCAGGGGCATCCCATATAGGAGCAACGTTCGTGGTAAACGCTTGTGATGGGTTCTCATAACCAATACACGACCACTCAATTACAGCTAAGGACACCATGCATTGCACTCAAATGTCTCAATTAAGATAATGCGCTCGGCCCATTTTCTTCGTATTAAAAACACTCGGTGAAAATAATCGTGTGTGAGTACACGGTTAGATCGAACAAGAAAAATTGATATTTTCCTTTTAAAATCCCACTATTTGATATAGTATTTAAAATCATTTTCGGTGTCAAACCCGACACTTGAGATTTTATAATTAAATACCAAAATTTCAATCACCACTCAATTTGCACAAATTAACACTTAATTGCATAAACTAAGCACACTACTACAATTAGCACGAAATTCCAGTCATCGGCTATTTCGGTATAATTTCCAGAATATAATAAATAATTAAATAAATACAATTAAATACCATAAATACTAACTTAGGCCGGAAATGCTAATCTAATCACTTAAACGGGCCTAGAAAAGTAGTGCGCCAATCTACATAAATAGTATATCCTATCTAGTCCTTAATTAATCTAATTTAACCACCCAATGGAGATCCGGACGGGCCTTAAAACAGGCCACAAGCTCTCAGCTAGGGCTGAGCTTCAACCTTTGTCTAAGGGCCGAAGAAGGCTGGTCGAGGCGGCTAGCTAGGTTAGAACGGCTAGGTGGGACGGCGGGCTGCAGTGGCGGAACAGGCGGGCGGTTTCAATGGCTAGACGGCGACGGTGGAGCTTTAGTGGGGCTTCGACGGCGACTAAGGCACGCGAGGGACGGTGAGGGACCACAGGATGAGCGAGATGCGAGCAGGGGTGTCACACCCTGATCCTTCGAGCGCGTGCCCATCCCTCGGTGGTAAATAATGACATCCCAGGACGCATCGCCAACCCATTCATTTTAATGTGCATGCAGAAGTGAATAATTAAATCCCCAGATAACACGAAGATGGGATAGAAAAGTAGGGCCACAATTTTCGAAAACCAAATCACACCTTTATTGTGACATTCTGATTTTTGGGTTCTGTTTTTGATTGAATAAGATGGGCTTTTCATCAACGCGTCTATAGTTTTATTAGGTGAAGCTGTTAAAGAATCTAAACGCAATAGACTCGAGAATTCGATTAGGAATTGACTACTCGATCGTGCTAATCTTCAATGGTCATTACGGCATCGTCAAAATCGATTAGAGACCGGAGATAGGTCAGTTTGATAGAGGTATGTGATTAGTGTGTGGGTGATTCTACCTAATTGCAAAATTCTCGTCGAGCGGCACTAAATTGATTTTTCTGTCATTTATGTACTTTGTGCCCGTATTTGAAATCGCAAGATTTCCACAACAACTAAGAGTTGCCAATGAGTCGAAGATGTACAAAGTGGCTCGAAAATAATTGACCACGGGTCAATTGCACTAAAAATTCCTAAAAGCTACCTGGTAGACTAGATCACACTAAAATCACGCTAGAATAAAATTAACCAGAAATTTAAACCTTATTTTAGAAATTGAAAGTTCTGTCATGTCATGATTCATTTTAGGAATATTGACTCATCCTCTGAAAATTTTTCTGCAAATCGAGATTTTTGGCGAAAATTCAAGGTAGGATTGTTTTTGACCGCAAAATTCAGAGGACCATTTTTTATTGTGTTCCTGGGATGCAAGTTAGTTCTATTGGCAAGGAAAAATGTGAATTGAAGTGTAGGCATCTTGGTGGAATTTTTGGGAGCCGAATTGAATCAATTCAAGTGGGAATTGAAGTGGATTTGAGGGAAATTACATCAAAATTCGCAGCCCCTTGGTCCCTCAACCTTTGGACCACTTCAATGGCTTGCTAAGGAAGCTTTGGTGGCTGCAAAATGGCTGAGGAAGACAGCCAAGGTGGTGGGCCAAGTGTGATGAGTGTTTAGATGATAGAAGGTGGACTTTTGAGGCAATCGTGGCCCCCTTCCAAGCTTTCAGTCACTTTTTCTTCCTCCCAAGCCTTGCTTTATCCATTAGAGACCTTTTGGAGCTCTAATTTTGCAGAGAAACTGGCCCTCACTTCACTCTCTCTCCCCCTCTTCAGCCCCATGGAATTCGCAGCTTTTTCTCCCATGTTTCCCTTCTCTCCCTGTTTCTGCTCCAACTGACATTTCTCCAAAAAATTGAGTTAATAGTTGCCTTCCCATGAGAATTAGCCTTCGTGCCACCCACCATCATGCTTGTAATGCCCAAACCGTTTAGGAGGACTCGGCCGCTCGCAGAACGGAGCTATCGATTGACCCGCCTGTCGGCTGGAAGAAACCGATCGTCGGTTCGTCGGTCCACCTCGCAGCCTACACTGCTTTGCTTGTTTCGCCTATTTCAACCATTTTTCTTCCATTTCGACCCTATCTCCACCCATCCCAAAACTGTAGCTAAAACTGACAGGTTCATTATGTTCTTAAAGCATTCACACTTTTTGGGTAGCTATGACATATTGCTAGATGTCAATCATGGCTTGTAAGACCCAAATATTAATCGGGACAATTAATTGTTTTGGGAGTACTAATGTGTTAGTACAAGTCTTACTACCAGCTTAGTGATGAACCTAGGGATGTCACACACCATAAACAATAAGGATGACGTGGAACAAGAGAGAAATATTGTTACAAATGTGTTTGCAATTACTACAATCGAATTGAGTCGATTTCAAATTAAATTAAATGTGATTTGATTTAATTTGTATTATAGTCACGAGCCTACTTGCATATGATGCACACGCATGCCCAAAGTGAATACATGTTAATGTACCCTAATTGCACATAAAAAGATTATATTCTTTTTATTTTAGTTTTAGAAATTGATTTATTAACTATTTAATTAATTAATCATGCACACGGTCAGCAATTGTTGCTGACCATGTGAATGTAGCTTCGTGCACGAAGCATGATGGTCAGCGGTTGGATGGTCAGCAACCGCTGACCATCATGCACAAGATCGTGCATGAGCGGTTTGCTCAATGCACAATGGTCGTGCATGAGCAACCGCTCATGCACGATTGTTCGTGCATGAGTGGACGACGATCAGCAAACGGTTGCTGGTCATCCATTGATCAGCAACTGTTGCTGATCGGTTTTCTTTTATAAAATGCTGTTTTGTGGACATTACGAAGGATTGCTGAGATAGAAAGAAAAACCGTGTGCGTGTGTGCATGTTCTTGTGTTCTTCGAGAGACGTAAGAAAGAAGAGTGTTCTCTTGTTCGGGCCATGACTATAATACATCAAGGATACGATAGGTTGTCTCCATGAGATTGCTAGAACGATCGTAGTGGCGAATATCCGAAAGTTCTCTCTTCTGTTCGACATCCATTGTTGGTGTGTCTGAACTAGAGGTCCGACGTTTGTGGGGCTCAAACTGTAGAATATCTGAACCAATTCGTATAAAGTGCGCTTCCAGAGGTAATTCGTTTAACCCCCTTTTATATTTAGATTTTTGATTAAAATGCACGAACAACGCCTTCGGAGAATCATGTATAAGATATATTATTTTTGTTTCTGCTGCGTTCTTTTGTTAATTTTACCTATACATGATTCATGAAAGCCCAACAGTGGTATTAGAGCCAACCTTAGGCATTTTTCATGCATTTAATGATTTATGGTTCAAAGAAATTTTTGCATTCTAATGGCCAATTTATTTTTGTCAAGAGAATCGGTTCTCTTGCTCTTATGTGGCCTATAGAAGTTGATTAATTTATATGATAAATTTGATCAACTAAGCAAAAGCTAGAACTAAATCAATTTTGAATCAAAAATCCATAACTTGTTATACTTTATATTTATATTCTGCGAATGTTCCATGATTGTGAATTTAAAGTTAATAACGCAACTTCCATTCGAAATCATGCTTGTGAAATTTGTTTCATCGATTTTGATTTTTTGACGTGGTTTGCGTTGTTCGGCTTTAAATTTGATTAAATGTAGAATTTTATCAATGTTTTCTGGAGCTTTAAATTTTGAATTTATGGCTCGTAAGGAATGGTGGTGATCATGGAAAAATCCCTAATCATTATGATTGTTGTATGGATGAATGTATGATGATTACAGGTATTCTTTTTTGGGGATGTAATTATTAAATGGAGGCCGCGTCCTTCCTTTTAATGTTATTTTAATTTTTCATGTAATGTAATTTTAGCATAGTTTAGTATATCAATTGTTGATGTAAATGCTACAAGAAAGAAGGAGCCACTGGAGGAGCCATTAAGTCGGTGAGCTTTAAGGGCCCGGTCTTTGAAGAGTTCAAAGATTGAAGAAGAAGTGAAGAGTAGGTCCCTATTATTAACATATTAAAATGGCTAAATGGGTCTCTTTGGCTTGAGACCCATTGAACCATAATTCCATGATCACCATGTAGGATAGATGTTTATGTGATATCTATTTATTTATTGCGTTTATGTTATCGTGCATGTTAAACTAGTTAATGTGCAAAGTGAGACCGTTAATAATGACCAAAATCTCCTTATTAATAATATTAAGTCAAAACGGGTTTCGGACTTGTGGCCTTCCATCGTCGTGGTTTGATTCAATATTATAGTGGTTAACTGACCGGCTATGGATACATAGGGGTTAATTACCATTCATAGTATTGAACCACTCCATTATGCATGTGATGCTGTGAGGTTAGAGCCAAATGATTTCTAATAACTGTCAGGTAAGGAAATCGTTTGTGTTTTCAATACTTGCATGAGACGATGGGCTAGACTTAACTATGATCATGATGCCAATAACTGTTAGGTGAGGCTTTCATGGTCTAGAGGCCGAAGTTATGATTGGGACTCGCATATGATGCATTGATTAAGTTGGTTCACTCACTAAGTTCATAGAACACCAATAACCGTTAGGTGAGGTGGGCTTTGGGCTAGTGGGATTCCAATCCACACTAGTAATCTTTACCTAACAAAGATTACCGCTTCCCATCTTAAGGAGTATGGGATTCGAATATAAATTTAGTGAGAGGATCTATTTCATTTAAAGACCAAAATGAAATAGTTATTATGAAAGATATAATGTCTAACAATTTATTTTCTGCAACAGATATATTATTACTCTAAAAAATGGTGATCACAAACCCACTCGCTTCTATACTTGACAAGAATTGTTTGACTAGACCCAATTTCACTGACTGGGTAAGGAATTTGAGAATTGTTTTGAATTCAGAAAAAAGAAATTGGGTATGTGCTTGATGAGAAGATGCCAGCCTCTGTTCCTGAGGGTGGAACCCAAGAGGAGCGTGTCACTTATGATAAGTGGCATAATGATGACTTAAAAGTTAGGCCATATATGCTTGCTTCGATGAATAATAAATTACAAAAAAAGTATGAATTTATGGAAGATGCTAGGTCGATCATTTTGCACTTAAAGGAATACTTTGATGAGAATGGTCGAACCTCTAGATATGAGATATCTAAGGCATTGTACCGTATGAGGATAGCTGAAGGATCATCAGTTAATGATTATGCTTTGAAATGATCTGGCACATTGAAGAATTGGCTAGGCTGAATCTCGTTTTGGACAATGAGTTAGCTATGGATTTGATCCTCCAATCTTTACCCGATTCCTTCTTTGGTTTTGTCCAAAACTTCCACATGCATAAGATGGAGAAAACTCTTGCTGAGTTACATAGCATGCTGGTAGTTTATGAGAAGGAAATGCACAATACAAGACCAAATGTAGTGGCTATGGCTAAGGCTTCTTCTTCAAAGGATAAAACTGTTTTAAAGAAAAATAAATAGAAGAGGCTTGCCAAACCTGTTGTGCAACCAAAACCCAAGATTGATAAAGGAAAATATCATTACTGTGGTATCAAGGGACACTAGAGGAGGAACTGTAGGAAGTACCTCACAAGCTTCAAGGTCAAACCCAAGGATCAACCTTATGAAGGTATAGTGTCTATGCTTATTGAAACTAATCTTATGGTTAGTGCTAAATCTAGCTCATGTGTTTTAGAAATTGCTGCAACTTCACATACTTGTATGTCTTTGCAGAATCTGGAAATAAGCAAGATGCTAGGGCGAAATGAGATTGTCCTAACATTTGCCAATGGAGCAAGAGTTGTTGCATTAGCTATAGGGACTTTTTGTTTATGTTTGCCTTCTAGACATGTATTGGTTTTATAGAACTGTTTGCATTATAAGAATGCTGTTGGAAACATCATCTCTATACCTCGTCTAGGTAAAGAGAATTATGAATTTTCTTTTGCTGATGATATATGTTCTCTTTTATCTTAATAGAAGATGTGTTGGTTCTAGCATATTGACCAACAATCTTTATACCATTACAATGTCCAGTATTGCGATTACCGATGTCAATAAGCAAAATAGAATTGATATAAATGCCATAACTAATAAATGCCCTAGATATGGTCCAAATAAAAAGTATGTTTGGCTTCTCCGATTAGGTCATATTGGAGAAGACATAATTAACAAGTTGAGTAATGATCGGTATATTGATTCATCAAATTTTGAGTCATACTAAACTTGTGAGGCATGTCTTCTAGGAAAAATCACCAAAGCGCCATTTGTGGGACAAAGTGCGCGAGCTGCTGACATATTAGGATTAATACATACAGATGTATGTGGACCAATTAATGAAACTGCTAGAGGTGGTTATAATTACTTCATTACCTTCATCGATGATTAGTCACTATATGGTTATTTATACCTCATGAAGTACAAATCTGAATCCTTTGAAAAGTTCAAGGAATTCAAGGCTGAAGTTGAGAAACAAACAGGAAAATGTATTAAGGCTCTCCAATCGGATCAAGGAGGTGAATACCTTAGTACTGAATTCTTGGACTATCTTAAAGAGAATGGCATTTTATCACAATGGACATCTCCTGGAACTCCAGAACATAATGGTGTATCTAAATGAAGAAATCGTACTTTATTAGTTATGGTACGATCTATGATGAGTTACACCGATTTGCCAGTGTTTCTTTGGGGATATGCCCTTGGGACAGCTATATATATATTGAAAAAAGAGTGCCATCCAAATCTGTTCCAACTACGCCCTATGAGATATGGCATAGTAGGAAACCGAGTCTTAATCATATTAAGATTTGGGGTTGTCCAGTTTTCGTGAAAAAGCTGAAAATGGACAAATTGGAGGCAAGATCTGAACGAGGTCGCTTCATTGGATATCCAAAGGAAACTCTTGGATATTATTTCTATTTTCATTCAGACCAAAGAATTTTGGTGAGCAAGCACGCTTCTTTTCTGGAGAATCAGTTCATCCAAGAAGGTGGTGTTGGGCGGAAAATAGTCTTATAAGAAGAAAATAATGAAGTACCAAACAACCGAGTTCAGATACCAATCTTTGATTCGGTGGGAGCTTCTAATACACAATCTCTTAGGAGAAGTGCGAGAACGTCTCGCCCACCTGCTCGTTATAGACACTCGGTTGATCATATTGAACCTTTATTCATTGTGAATGATAATGATCAACCTGGTGATCCTAAAACCTATGAGGAGGCGATGTTGGACATCGATTCTGGTAAATGGCTAGAAGCCATGAAATCCGAAATGGATTCAATGTATTCCAATGAGGTTTGGACCTTAATTGACCTGCCTGATGGTATTATACCAATTGGCTATAAATGGATCTTCAAGAGGAAGATGAATGCTAAAGGTCAAATTGGAACTTTCAAAGCACGGTTGGTGGCGAAAGGATATCGTCAAAAAGAAGGAATTGATTATGATGAAACTTTCTCACATGTGGCCATGCTAAAATTCATTCGGATTATATTGGCTATAGCTACACACCTTGATTATGAGATATTCCAAATGGATGTCAAAACAACTTTTCTAAATATTTTTCTCGATGAGGACATATATATGGAACAACCAAAGGGTTTTGAATCCAATAGTGAAAAACGGAAGGTGTGTAAGCTTAAGAGATCCATTTATAGACTCAAACAAGCCTCCAGAAGTTAGAATATCCGTTTTGATGAGGTAGTCAAATCGTTTGGCTTCATAAAAAATCCGGATGAACCTTGTGTATACAAGAAGATCAGTGGGAGTGCAATTGCATTTCTAGTTTTGTATGTCAATGATATACTTTTGAATGGGAATGATGTACCGATGATATCATCAATAAAACTATTCTTGTCATAGAAATTCTCCATGAAAGATTTAGGAGAGGCAACCTACATTTTAGGTATGAAAATCTATAGAGATAGATCAAGACGATTGATTGGCCTCTCACAGTCTACGTACATAGACAAAGTGTTAACACGTTTTAACATGCAATGTTCCAAGAGAGGATTATTGCCTTTTAGTCAAGAGATCCATCTTTCTAAGGAGATGTGTCCCAACACTCATGAAGAAAGAGAGCGGATGGCGAAGATACCATATGCATCCGCTATTGGAAGCATAATGTATGCTATGCTATGTACTAGACCTGATATTGTGCATGCTGTAAGTATTACTAGCAGATATCAGTCTAATCCGGGAGAAGAGCATAGGATAGCAGTCAAGAATATTCTTAAGTACTTGCGAAGGACTAAAGATTTATTCTTGATATATGGAGAAGGAGAATTTAAAGTTGTAGCTTATACTGATTCCGATTTTCAATCGGATCCTAATGACTATAAGTCTATGTCTGGGTTTGTCTTTACATTCAATGGTGGCGCAGTTAGTTGGAAAAGTTCCAAACAAAGCATAACTGCTGATTCCACCACTGAGGCAGAGTATGCAGTTACTTCTGAAGCAACAAAGGAAGCCGCTTGGATGAAGAAGTTTATTTCTGAACTTAGAGTCGTTCCTTTGATTGAGCAATCGATTACATTGTTTTGTGACAACAATGGGGCGATAGCTCAAGCTAAGGATCCAAGGTCTCACCAGAAGTCCAAGCACATTGAGAGACGCCTCCATCTCATCATAGAAATTGTTGGGAGAGGTGATATCGCCTTGCAAAAAATTGCCTCAGCAGAAAACGTGGCAGATCCCTTCACTAAGGCGTTACCTCAGTCTTCTTTTGAAGGACATATTGACAAAATGGGTTTGAGGTACCAGACAAGTTGGCTTTAGTGCAAGTGGGAGATTGTTGGATGTATGCCCTAAAGCTACTATGTAATAGTTACATATTAGGGATTTTACTTGTATTTTCATTATTATTATTTAATTAATGGCAATGACGTATTCATTCATTTGTCCAATTATTTTATATTTATAAATGATTCCATAAGATCAGTTGCAACTAGACCTATTTTTAAGACGTCAAGAATATTTGTGACGGGTTCATAGTTAGACTGAATCTTTAAATCATTCCCGGTCGATGGATTATTGAGTGGATATTAATAATCCTATTGAGATTGGTGTGTTCTTAACTTCGCCATTAAGTATTGGATACTTAAGGGAATGATGAGTCACATGTCATTGGGTGTTATGATGCCTGAGTTAGAACACAGGTGTTCGTATTAGACAAATTCACTAAACATGACGCATATGGAACGATTAGCGACATGGAAGCTTTTAGAGTGGTCAATGTCTAATTGTTCATGCTTTGGTCTTGTATAAATAATCCTTACACCTGAGGCAAAGTGTTAACTTGTGTGTCGAACAACTATGGTTCATAGGTGTGCATAATGCCGGGTTGTTGATCCGTTTTTGTACCTGATGGTCATAGTTTGTTCATATACGAAGTTGTACGTGTGCACAATATGGAATCTGTCTCCTTGTTACATGCAAGATATAATAATGATGTCCTATGTAATCTAATTGTGACACTCCATTGAAATCCTCGGTCGGGGTTGTACCTGAGAATAAATTGTTTATGTCTCAAATAAAATGCATGTCAGTTAGATTTGTGCATATGATCGAATTGGTGACTTGGCAAATATTCCATGGTCTTTGTTTGATCGGGACATAGTAAGACAAAGGGATTAAATTATACTGTAGCCAAAACCGACAGGCTCATTATGTTCTTAAAGCATTCACACATTTTGGGTAGTTATGACATATTGCTAGATGTCAATCATGACTTGTAAGACCCAAATATTAATCGGGACAGTTAATTCTTTTGGGAGTACTAATGTGTTAGTACAAGTCTTACTACCAGCTTAGTGATGAACCTAGGGATGTCACACACCAAAAACAATAAGGATGAAATATTGTTGCAAATGTGTTTGCAATTACTACAATCGAATTGAGTCGATTTCAAATTAAATTAAATGTGATTTGATTTAATTTGTATTACAGTCATGAGCCTACTTGCATATGATGCACATGCATGCCCAAAGTGGATACATGTTAATGTACCCCAATTGCACATAAAAAAAATTATATTCTTTTTATTTTAGTTTTAGAAATTGATTAATTAACTATTTAATTAATTAATCATGCAGACGGTCAGCAATTGTTGCTGACCGTGTGAATGTAGCTTCATGCACATGCACGAAGCATGATGGTCGGCGGTTGGATGGTCAGCAACCGCGGACCATCATGCACAAGATCATGCATGAGCGGTTTGCTCAATGCATGATGGTCGTGCATGAGCGACCGCTCATGCACGATTGTTCGTGCATGAGTGGACGATGATCAGCAAACGGTTGCTGGTCATCCATTGATCAGCAATTGTTGCTGATCGGTTTTCTTTTATAAAATGCTGTTTTGTGGACATTACGAAGGATTGCTGAAATAGAAAGAAAAATCGTGTGTGTGTGTGCGTGTTCTTGTGTTCTTCGAGAGATGCGAGAAAGAAGAGTGTTCTCTTGTTCGGGCCGCGACTATAATACATCAAGGATACGACGGGTTGTCTCTGTAACACCCCAAACCCTCTTGAGGCTATTACAGTCATGCTTACCTGTCCTTTGTCCTTTGAGAGCTATACACTCTTAAGCTCTCATTCACCATTGTTGTTTTTTTTTTCTTAAAATGAACTCACGGTCCCAGCGCACATCAAATAGCGGAAGCGAAATCACAACTCTCCCACACAACACATGAGGGGCAATGCGCACACACTAAATACTATAGAATACTAAATCACCGGCTTCATTTTATTTACTATCAAGTGATGGACGTTTTCTTTTCCTTTTTCAGGGTAGGATACATCAAGATACATACATCAAGGCAACCTCAAAATCTACCCATCATCAAGAAGGAAATTTCAGCCTATACATAATCTACCCAAAATTCATCCATCAATCCAACACCGGTGTTGTCAAAACCCCTCCATCCTCCCCAGCTTTGGCTCGCCATCTACCTCCGGCCTTGCACACTAGGTGGCGGCGGCGGTAGGATCCCTTCCATTACCCCATCCTGGGAGGTGAAGATGGAGACGTACTCCTGATACACCGAGCCACTAGGCAGACCCGCCTCATACTTGACCAGCACCGAGACACGAAAGTACACACGTCCAAGGGTAGCAGGGCTAGGAAAATGGGCTACGCGCACCTCCAAGTCGGTGGGGATTCCATAAAACAAGCCTAGTGCTATTGGAGGTATAGACATCTTCTAGGCTGAAATGTTAGTCCCCAAAAGGGGGTGAGTACAACCACTCAGCAAAGATATAATCTCTAAGACTACCCATACAATGCAATCCAGCACATCACAGCAACATATAAACGTCATAGATAAGCATTTCAGTCATCAAATTGCAGCCACATCATGCTTTCACTTCATTTCTCAAATCAGGCATCTATTAAACATGTATGCTTGTAACTTTCAGCATTACCCAAGCATGAGTACATATACATATATAATGCTTATCACAACTCAGCATCTTATTAATGTATGCATACCTCATCATACAAGCCTTTCATAATTCAGCCTTTTCCATGCACATATGCATAACACGAGTTCAGCTATGCCAATGAAATCAACATTCATCATGTGCACGTTTCATAACTTAACAAGATGAATGCAAGCACAATTCACCATAATCATGTGCACATATCACATATTGGCAAAGCTCATGCATATAAATATTAATTGCAATAATCAATGCAAATCCCGGTACACACCACTCGGGCTTCCGGCCCCCCCACATTCCAGGCATCTCGCACCCAAACCTGGCATCACGAGGAATTCACGGCACACACCATTCGTGCTTCCGGCATTTACACTCCCTGGCCGGGCATCTTGCACCCCAACTGGCATCACGAGGCATCCACGGCACACACACTCCGTGCTTCCGGCATCCCCTACGCTCCGGGCATCTCAACTCCGAGGCCATCCAGATTTACGCTCACAGGCTACTGGACATCCGGCATTTTCACTCCCTGGCCGGGCATCCCGACACTCCCGAGGCATCATTGGCACACACCACCCGATGGCCTCTTTCATATGCATGATTCATAGCATATAATATGATGCTTCATAAAGTAACAGCATGCAATATCATGTGCTTTCATTCACAATGCATAAAATTCACACCATATGTTCAATCCAATTGACATTCAACAACTCAGCATGCACAATTCTCGGCAATCATCTCAAATGAATGTCAAATGCTCTTGAAAAGGTGTGAAACTCGTGTATATGGTAGTTAAGACAACATAGGACATCTCTCATGTAGAATGCATTCTCCAATGATGAACACATGAGAAAAATATCACTCGGCCATGTCATTTCAACAACATCCAAACAAAACAGCTTGCAAGGTTATAAGAGAGTCCAAATTTAATCATCCAAATGGCCACTACAATCCCTATCATTCAACCACAACAACGTTCAAACATAATAGCACGACTTTCTTTTAGAAGTCATATTCAAATGGTTCACACATGAAAAGATACAAATTCCACAAAACAGATTTGAGACTCAACATTTTCCAGCATGCACAGTTTTCAAATTTCGATAAATTCAATGCTCCAAAGTTGCTTAAAAATCATGAATTTCAACTATGTTGTAGTCAAGAGCCTAAGTAACATATCTCAGGAAGACATCATCATCAAATTCGTCCTCCATAAATTTCTATAAAAATTACAAG
The DNA here is from genome assembly GCA_014182555.1 of Eucalyptus erythrocorys. Lineage (NCBI taxonomy): Eukaryota > Viridiplantae > Streptophyta > Magnoliopsida > Myrtales > Myrtaceae > Eucalyptus > Eucalyptus erythrocorys. The sequence goes on along the minus strand of CM024598.1, from coordinate 21,450,987 downwards.
TCCTCGGTTTACTGTTCACAATGTCCAGCAACACACCACAGCAAGGCAACTTCGAATGAGCTATTTCCTTCTTCTTCTTCTTTGATTTTTGGATATGTTATAGTTCAGCAAGTTTTCTACAACTTTCATGAAGACATCGAAGCAAGAAAACCAAAGGAACATTACTTTAAATGCCACGCAAGTTGCTGTTGTTCAACCCAGAAATTCCAGAATACAATAACAAAAGAAAACAAGCAATTCACCAAGCTAAACCGACTTAAATCAGCTCAATTTTCAGTATGTTGTACATCAAGATGTCCTCAACAACTTTCAAAAAGAAGTCGAATGAAAATTCCCAACAAAACACCACAATCAGCAAGCAACAAGCATCAAAGGTCCACAAACGACTCCAAATTGCACCCGGTTCCAAAGAAACTAGGTTTCACCCCTCAAATCTCAGTCAAATGACTTCATTTTCGACTATGTTATAGCTCAAGATGTGTACAACAACTTCCATGAAGACATCAAGATCAGATTTCAACTCCAAACACACTTTCCAGTTCATGCAAGATTCTGGCGCAAAGCTGTTCCTCAAAACCCGATTGCACCGGTTTTTAGTTTCCTTCAAAAACTCCACAATCCAGCCATTAATTTCACAATTCCAGCCACTACACACCACCACAAGAAACATTGGAAGACTAGAGATAATTCTTGCCTTTGATTTGAGCGAATTTGGTGAAGAAATGGCAGCAAACGGCTCGGCACTTCCTCGGCTTTCCTCCTCCTCCTTACTCTTCTTTCCTTGCTTGACTCCTTTCTCTCTCTCTCACTTCCTCTCACTTTCAAAACCGGCGGAAAAGAAACCACAAACCGGTCTTGCCCTCCTTTTATACCTCTAATTAGCAATCATTAGCTTTTGCATGTAATGTACACTTGTCAAGCCTAGGGATGCTTAGTCACTCACCAATGCCACCTCACGGCCACACACTCACACTCTCTCGTCCATCCCCTCTTGATTTCGCACATAGCTTGGCCGGTCCACTTTTCATTCTCTTAAGCCCACATTAAGCCCAATTAAATCATGCCTTAATTCCCCAAGCTTAATCCTTAACCGTAGCTTGTATAAATATACACTTATATATATATATATATATATTAAATTATAAATACAAGCTTAGTTGTATACTATGGTTACCATGTCCACTAAAATAAATCAAATGTAGCTCCATAGTCCAATAACTAGAATTGCACAAATTAGATTGGCCACAATCGTCACATGTTCAAGAATTGTCAAAATTGAGGATGCCACAGTCTCCACGAGATTGCTAGCACGATCATAGTGGCGAATATTCGAAAGTTCTCTCTTCTATTCAACATCCATTGTTGGTGTGTTTGAACTAGAGGTCCGACGTTTGTGGGACTCGAATTGTAGAACATCTGAACCAATTCGTATAAAGCGTGCTTCAAGTGGTAATTCGTTTAACCCCCTTTTATATTCAGATTTTTGATTAAAACGCATGAATAACGCATTCGGAGAATCATATATAAGATATATTATTTTTGTTTCCGTTGCGTTCTTTTGTTAATTTTACCTATACAAGATTCATGAAACCCCAACAATTTATGCTGCAAGAAAGCACAGCTTTGAGAAATCAACACAACTAGAAGTTGAGCGAGGTTTGCTTCACTGACGAGGATAGTGCTAGGGCATAAAGTGTAGCAGTGAAATTCAACAATGCGGCAACTCACAAATCGTGACATTGGAGGGGTGAGATGCAACGATGCACGGAAGCAGGAGGTTTGAAGGTCAATGTACCATGACTACAAGAGCTTTAGGTCACTGAGAGCAAGGACATAGGCTGCGTTTGGAAAAGCTTTTGGGAAAAGCCTTTAAGGAAATGCAAAGGCCTTTGGCCTAAAGGGTTTTGATGAAATGCAAAAACTGTTTGGTAAAGTATAATTGAAAAGCGCCTTGAAGATGCAACTTTGGGGAAATGCTGTTTGGTAAACACATGTATTTGGGAAGTCCTTTAGAGAAACCAATTTAAGTTTTTAATTTTATTTTTTTAAATTGAAAAAAATAATGACTTTTTTTTTTTTGCATTGAGATGTATATATAAAAGAGATATATTAACAAATTCAATGACTTTTTTTTTTTTATATATATATTTGTACTAAGATGTATATATAAAAAGGATATATTAACAAATTCAATGACTTTTTTTTTTTATATATATTTGTACTGAGATGTATATATAAAAAAGATATATTAACAAATTCAATGACTTATATATATATATATATATATATATCTTTGCACTGAGATGTATATATACAAGAGATATATTAACAAATTCAATGAATTATATATATATATATATATATATATCTTTATCTTTGCACCGAGATGTATATATAAAAGAGATATATTAATAAATTCATAAGTTAAAAAATACATCAAAGTGAACTTTTTCTCAATTAAAAAGAAAGAGTAATTTCATTATAATAAACATGATTACATATGCATCGAAGAAAGAAATAGGTTTATATTAAAAATTACAAACATCCTTAACTATTTACTAAACTCATTTCTATTTGATCACGTAAACGCGTCATATCATAAGATAAATTGTCATTTGAAGTACCGGCCCCCTCATTTGTATCAGCAAGGTCAACGAATATCCATAATTGGGATCCAAATCTGCTCTTGCAAAATGTCTATCATTGGCGGCGTTTAGTCGTAAATAATTATGCAAAGTCATTGCTGCTATAACAATTTTCACTTGCTTCTCAAATGGAAAATTTGGCATATGCTTTAGAATTTTCCACTTCTTCTTCAAGACGCCAAAAGCTCGCTCAATTTCCGATCGCAGCGAGGAATGAGCACGATTGAATACCTCTCAATAGCCCGTAGGGCGGGACCTTGTTGAAATTCTGGCAAATGATACCTAACTTCTTTGTATGGTCCCAAATAACTTGTCGGATTTGGATATCCAGCATCTACTAAATAATATTTACCTGCACAAATATAATATAAATTTAATCAACATAGCCTACATTAATACATATTAATATACAAAAACCATTAATTAACAAACCTGGAGGAGGATGAGGAAATTGCACATCACGTCTGCGTAAAGCTTCATAGAAAATACGAGTATCATGGGCTTGGCCCTCCCAACCAGCCCAAACATAAGTGAATTCCATATTAAAATTACACACCGCTAAGACATTTTGAGTCGGTGTACCTTTTCGACCAATAAAACGAATCTGATCTTCTACAGGTACCATCGCTGGGATATGAGTGCCATCAATAGCTCCAATACAACCCTAAAACAAAAACGCAAATATTATTGTATAATCAAAATTTGCTTTTAATTCCCTCTTCATATTGTATAATAAACATGTACCTTAAAATGTGGAAAAAATCTTCGATTATTTTTTACCTTCTCTGGAACATCCCCAAATTGCCAATCAGCTAGTTGGATCAAATCTTTTCCCATTTCACACACTTTATCTAATACTAAGCCAAAGTATCTGCTTATAGTTTCTCCAGAACGCTGAAAACGTTCTTGTGCTGACCTATTACCGATACCTTGTCCTAAAATATAAAGAAATATTCCAAGCATTTCTGTAACATCAATATTCCTAGTTCCTCTAAGACCATAACGTGTTACTAAATCATGCATTAAATTATTAAATACAATCTTATCCATTCTAAACATTTCATAACACCTAATCGGATTAGCATTTTCATCCATCAACTCTCCTATCCATGCATTTCCTGTATATGATGATGTCCTACAAGGTTTTTTTTCATTGTATATTGCTTGATAAGCGATTGTGGCTTGAGTAATTTCCACAAGTTGCCAATATTCCTCGTCCTCTTTTTCATGAAATTCTCTTTCAGGAGAGTCGTCCATATCTATTTAAAATAACAAAATAATAAGAAAAGTGATGGATAATTATCAATCAATGAAGCAATTATCATCCATAATATATATGCAAACTTCATCCAGTCAAAAGAACACAAACTAAAAACACAAGACTAAAAAACATAATTAAAAAGAGAGTTCACAAGTAGTGCAAATCATCAATTTCAAGTTACAACATAGATTAATATAAAAAGCTCAAACAAGTAAGTAGCATCCTAGCGACGACTATTATGCTCCTCCAACTTATATTTCAGCCACTCAACTTTCTCTTCATCTTCATCCAAGTTCATAAAAATTTGCCTATTGTCTTTCTTTTCAGAAAGATGAGAGAGTGCAAAGAAAAATAACTTTCTGTCTTCCTTAATCTCAGGAATGGCTTTCAATGTCTACATAATCTCTTTGTAAGGGTCAAATTCCCTTGCAACCGATGTTGCATTGCTCCTACTTTCAACTGCTGAACAAAGTCTGTCGATTTGTGATGCTAACTTAGCAGGTCCGGACAATTTTTTCCCTCTCTTTCCTCGAGCTTCCTTCGTTGAGCTTTGTACTGTTCTTTTTTGGCTCTTACTTTGACTTGGTTGGGCATTGGTTTCACCTACATTACACTCTAAAGCATCATCGAGTGGATCCCGCACAATCACCAATATCAACTTGAGGCATATCAACTTGGGTGGCCTCGGGATTCTCGCATTGCATAATCCTTGTGCGGGATTCCAAGTAACACTTCCAAAGGTGGCAACCGTACCACTGGAACATTCTCGTCCAACATAACTTCCATATCTGGATGTATGCCTTTCGTTCGAAAAACTTTAAGCTTAGGATTGGCCTGTTATAATAAGATATTTCTATGAGTTATATCAAAAAAGCTGAACTAAAAAAAAAATGTGGCAAAAAAAAAAAAAAAAAGATAAACACCTGAATCTTTGTCTCCCACCATTCATCACTCGCATCAATCGTTTTCTTCCTTGGATCCCATCCTAGTCCTGTTTCCTTTTGAATCAATTGTTTCCATCTTTTCCATTCCTCCTTTAGATTATCCCACTTACTCTTCATTTGATTTTTATCGTATTTTTTGCCCCTCAACTCTTCAAACTTGGCAATTATAGCTGTCCATCCATCTCTTTTGTTGCTCGCAGGACGATTGCCTTTTTCAATTTGTTCAATGCACAATCGACAAAATGTTTCTACATCTTCCGGGCTCCAATAAGCCTTTTCTTTTGATGAACTAGCCATCTTCCAATAGAGTAAACACAAACACATTTTAAAAAAAGAAAACAAATGAGATTAACTACGACCCAATTCCCTATAGATGAATGAACACATATACAGATAGAACTATGCATAGCACAAACGACACATCAATCGAACCCAAACAGCCCAAGAAAATGAACTCAGAGAGCAATTCTACAACTGAAAAAACTCTATGCTGCAATCTCATGCCAATTGCTAGACATAATCATATCATTGAATTCACAGAGTTACAGCTACATATTCACATGGAAGAAAAGAAAGCGAAAGAGTAAAAAGGACTGACCTGCCTCAAACAAATTCACAGAGGAGCCTGCGAAAAGATGGGAACTTTGGAGAGAACTCAATCAAAAAAGAGCCTGATTTACCCAAAATAGCAACACCGGATAAACGAGTCGGTTATAGGAGCATGAAAAAGAAACGAAAAGTCGAATAAAATTTCGAGAGAACCTGAAATTTAGAGAGTCAGCACTGACTCTTCCTAGAACACTAGGAAGAAGTGTGTAATGCCCTTGGTACAACTGTTGCTAAGAATTCTGCTATATACGTAGCGTTTCCTTCAATCTGGACCTTTGAGGGAGATCTACAAGTGAGGCAATATGAAAGCAAGAGCAACCTGTTTGAGCAAAAGTCTGCCCCAGTCAAATTCTTTCAAAAGCTAAATATCTGAGATCAGAGAAGGCTGTTCTTTCCTTTTTCTATTCCCCATTTATCTTTCTTTTGCATATAACTTAGCATTTTTTGGCATTTATGAAAAATCTTGCACTCCACAAACAAAAGTTGCCTTTACCAGAACAACTTTCTTCATCAACAAAAGATTCAAAAATAGACAAGACGAGCCTGCAATAGCAACCCACTTATATGATAAGAATAGAGAGCACGCCACAAGGAGCAAATCTAAAAGACTATTGATTGTGAATTGAAGAGAATAGCATCAAAATTACAGCAGAAACAAGAAAGAATAACAAAATGCGTGTGGATCACCCGGAAAAAAAGTGCAGACCCTAGACTCATTTGCCTGGAGTACTTTACCAATGCTACACAAAAACACAAGCGCACACTGCAGAGAGGAGAGTGGGGAAATCTGGAGTGGTGCCCCAAAAGTGGAATTGAGATATCAAGAACAGAAGCTACCACTGGAGACTTGATTCTTTTGGAGTGACGCTATTGAAGCTCAAAAAGGAATACCGCTAGAAAATTGGAGCCAATTTGTCTCGAAACCACTTCAACTCGGGATATTCATACATTTAATCAAAAAGCTTTTGAAAGCGACATTCTACTAACCTGAAAAATAAAAAGTAGCCTCGATGCTACTTAATTTTGACATTTCAATCCTCAATGATGTCAAAGGGGCAAATTGCGACAAAATGAGTACTTTAAGGTGAAACTTAACGGAAGTGAATAGTTCATGGGGACAATCTAAACAATTTCCTTTAAATCATATGTTGAAGGAGCCTCATCATACAGAGAAGGAGTACTCTAGTGAAAAAACCTCAAACAAAAGAGCACTGGTAAAGTGCAAGTTTTTAGAAATTAGGGAACTAAGTTAATGGAGACAGAGAATTTCTGAAGGAGTCGCCTTCACTTTGGGTTTGACAAAGAAGTCATTTTGGAAAGGCTATGTGGGAAACTATTAGAGTGGAAAATTGTGAAAACAAATCAAATCCCGTGTAGCTTGCTCCAATGAATGTGGAGAAATCTACCTTAAGCTAGCAAAATTTGAAAGACAAGCGAATACCAAGTGAAACTACCAAACAATTTCTACTATGCGCCAAATAACCGTGCAATTTGCACCTTGAAAAACCTAGGAACAAGTGCAGAAAGCTTACAACTATTTTCTTTGTTGGGTTTGTGGGAGAGCACAAGGCAAAGTACCAACAAATCATTTGTCTCGTCCAACAAAAGCACAGATTTAAGGGAAGTACGAATATTAGGATAGCACATCTGGCACCAAGAAAGCATTTTGCATGTCTACAACTGTTTACAGTGAGAAGGTGTTATCAAAAGAAAAATCAAGGCAAGAAAAGTCAAAACTGAATTTTTAGAAATAGGTAATCCCAAGACCACCTAACTATTTACCCTATTCAAACCTTATCCTGCAAGCTCTCAAAACATGTCAGCTCCGAAAGAGCAAAAAGATAAAGAGCACGAAAATCTTCCCTAGATTTGAATTTAATTGAGAATGTCAACTGAATCATCAAGTGAGTCCCTAAATCTAGCAAATCAGTAATCTACGATACTAGTGCAAGAAAGAACTTCAACAATGGCGCATAATGGAGAAATCTAAATCTGCAGATATCATTGTCGATAGATGCCACAAGTAATAGTATTATGAACTACAACACCATGGCCAGACCATCGAATTCTGATTAAACCATAACAAAAACACATAGGGGAAAAGCAAGCAAAGGTAAGTCCCACAAAAGCAAAGCAAGAATCAGTCGACAAATGTTCTTACTTCAAGTCCCAAACAATTTACTAGTCCAAAAAGGAGCAAAACACTAGTAGGGCATCGGTTCTCCAAGGTGATCTTGCTACCGTGGGCTTTCAAAGCATTTGGGAAGCCTCACATTTGCATAAGGGACTTCAGAAGAAGTTTGCCAAACACCTCACATTTGCCCCAAGGGAAGGCCCTTGGAAATGTGGATTCCAAACGCAGCATCAGTTCAGACGCAAATTACCCATTTCTTAATATGAGATTCATCACCTGCCCATCTACAGAATGGTCGAGCAATCACAGTAAAAACCCACCTGCTCTCGCAGTTTTTTGAAAAGTTCGGATCTTTAAGCATCAATACAAACACGAAGCGGCCTCCGGCCCGTCGGTGGCCGCGAGGACCGCTCCGTTGCCGGAGTCGACAGTCGCGGTTCCGGAAGAGGCGCGAACGACGCGGGCGCAGCCGGCGCGGCCGCGGGAGCGATTCGGCTTCAGCGAGCGATCGCGTGCCGATGTCGATACACGAGAGAGAGAGAGAGAGAGAGAGAGAGAGAGAGAGAGAGAGAGAGAGAGAGAGAGAGAGAGAGAGAGAGTACCTGAGGATGGAGCAAGGCGGAGGCGACAACCGGCGGCGAGAGAAGCGGCGGCGGGGGAGACAACCGGCGGCGAGAGAAGCGGCGACGGAGGAGACGACGAAAGAGGATCGGGTGCTGAGAAGAGTAGAGGGAGGCAGCGGCGAATCGCAAAGTTAGGGTTCTATCCTCCAATGGTCAGATTTGGAATTTTGATAAAGTTTTAGGGGCAACAAAGGAAAAACGAAATTTTTTTTTTAAGGCTCCGTGGGGCTTGCGAGAATGCTTTGGAAAGCCAAGGCAGCCTCCTTGCTACCTTGGGCTTTCAGCATTTGGGAAGCCCCACATTTGCCCAAGGGGCTTCAGAACAAGTTTGCCAAACACCTCACATTTGCCCCAAGGGACTTTGAGGGCCTAAAGGCCCTTGGAAATGTGGATTCCAAACGCAGCCATAGACCACTAGGTGCAATGGTTATGGATTAATCTATTTGATAACGTCAATTAGAGGTGGCAAAATGGGTCTTAGACCCATATATATGATCCATTTAAATCATAAATGGGTAATGTATGGGTCACTTATTTTTTAAAGAAATTAGTTAAATGGGTTTAAAATTTGAAAATTTAAGATAAATGGCTCTTAAATTGAATGGACTTAGAACCCATTTTCAACTAGAACCTCACAATATTTCTCCTCCCTCTTTAACTTTATAAAATATATTTTATAAAATCGAAATTACAATTATTTTTTATATTTCAATTCTTTCCTTTTTTTTTCCTTTTCTTTTTTGTTTCATTTTTTTCCTTTCTTATTCCTCCTTCTTTAGCCAATGACCAAAGACGACGATAGTTGGCGACCGACCAGGTGAGGCTCAAGCTCACTGGCATCGGGCAAGCTCAAATTGGCTGCATCTAGTGAGGTAGAAGCCTCGCTAGATGTCGTCAAGGCTCGAGCTTGTCGGCGTCAAGCGAGGCAAAGCTAGCCGGATCCGGTGAGGCGAGCCTCGCCAAATGTCCATAAGGCTTGAGCTCGCCCGATGCCGGCGAGGCTCAAATCTTGCCAATTTGGCAAGGCGAAGGCCATGCCAATGTCTAACGAGGCTTAAGCCTCACTAATTGGGCAAGCTAGAGGATCGCCTAAGGCTGGTTGCCAGCCGTCATCATGGTTGGTGGCCAACTAAAGAAGAAGGAAAAGAAAAGAAAAAAAAAAAAAAAATTATATTTTTCAAAAATAAAAATAATTAAAAATTCGGGTTTTAAAATGTAAATTTTTAAAAAATATATAGAAGTGTCCATTAAATTTTAATTGCTTAAAAGTATCTTAGCAATACCATTTTAAAGAATCATAAGAAACAAGCTTTCTTAGGTTTAGTTAATGGGTCGAGTTAGGTATCGGTCAAAAATTTTGCATTATGATAAATGGGTTATATAAACGGGTTGAATGGGTTGATTTGAGTTGGACTATTTATGACCCAGCCCAAACCCTACCTGACCCACCCGTTAAACAGGTCTAACATCAGTAGGGAACACTATTCCCAAAAATAAAACTAGAGCACTATTCTCAAGAACAATTCTAGAATTAAGTCATTTTCTCTTCTTTCCCCCTCTTTTCTTTTCTACCTTTTCTTTTCCTCCTCTTCCTCCTCTAGTTGGCTGCTAGGCTCGGCGATGGCCCACGACAAGGTCTTCTAGTCCTGGTTAGGCGAGGTCAACCTTACCTTTGGTGGGCAAGGCTCAACCTCACCTAGACAAGGTCAGGTCTCACCGATGGCTAGGCAAGGCTCCCTCAAGGCTGGTGAGGTTGTTGACTCTCGTCTAGTCAATCGCTAGCTATCGCGAAGGCCTGCTAATGACTAGAGTAGGAAGAAGAAAAGAAGGAAAAAAAAAAAAAAAAAAAAAAATCTCATACATTTATTTAAAAATTAAGGGAAAATTCTATGTCACAAAAAAATTTGAGAGTTGTATCGCATTCCTGCTCTTTTTCTATTTTGAAAATAAAATGGATCCTCAAAAACTTGTCCAAGGAACTAAAGCAAAAAAAAAAAAAAAAAAAAAACTAAAAAAGAAAAAATTTAAACAACAATTATTTTTGGGAACGAAATGATTACCAAACAAACTCACGAACTGATATGAGAAGCCATGATCATTTCCGAGAAGAAGACCTCCCCCTTTTATTGTGTAAAAATTTCCTTCGACATCCTAGAATTTTCGCCCTCTTGTCATGATTTCCAGTCAAATATATCGTCAAATCTCCTCCTGGCTGGCCACAATCTCTTTCTTGATTTTGCCTCTTCAAATCTGCTCATTGATCATTGTTTCAGATTAGGCATAATTCATCTTAGAAATTCAAACATCTATAATGCAAATGCACGTTATGTTAATGATACCTTTTATTTAGGGTTAGGCTCCATCCCTAATTTTTAGGATTAATGCCACAAAAATTGTCAAACAAGTACATCTATGACAAATCTATCTGAAACTAATTTTTTAACCGCCATAATCCCAAAGTAGTATACCTATGACAAATTTTCCCAAACAAATTTTTTGACCCACAAAAAGCCCAACCTGATATATTTGTGATAAATTTATTCTCCATTAGTTTCTATTAAATTGCATTAATAACACGAAAAATCACAAAACCGATTTACTTGTAACAAATGGAGGGTAAACCAAATACCCGTCAGTTACCACATATCATCCATCCAACTTAGGAATTTGATAGTAAATTTTAACGAAAACTAGCAAAAAATAAATTTGTCATAAGCATATTCATTTAGGTTGTCACAAGTGTACTCATTTAGGATCTTCCGTGATATTAGCCCTAATTTTTATGCAAATGATTACACTTGAAGCCAAAATATAAGTATCAACAATTGATAAATTAAACCTTTGATCAAATAATTTGGATTTGATTTGTTATATTTAGCAAACTTATTAATTAATTAAATAATGATTTGCCTAGATATTTAGTGTGATTTTGTTCTTCATTAATTTATTTTTCAACAACTTGTGGAAAAAAAAAAAGATAAATAATTAATAGGTCTCATTAATTAATGAGAAGGAGCCAAGTTTATATGTACAAAGTTCTGACCAATCTTCTTTTTCCTTTATATCTATAAACCAAAATTGGCTTTGGTTTTCTAGATTAATCGAGATTATTTATAAACTGAATTTTTTGATCAAATTATTTATTAGCTAATCATCCTTTAAAAAGATTTGGGTTTTGGTTTTCCAGATTTACTGACCTCATTAATTGATCATTCAACCTTTTTTCTAGATATTGGGGTGGGACTATTTTTTCTTTATTAAAAATTATTAAAACTTGTCATAATTAATAGGTTTCATTAAATGAAGAGGGGCCAAGCTAATAATAAAAATCTTTGTCGTCATCTTCTGCGCCAAGCAACATACATTCATTACGTTTGGGTTGATTAAATTTAACCTACTCTTGCATAATAACATGGTCAGACATATTACGAACTCATTTTACATAAGTTGTTGAGCCATGCATATTTCTAAATTCTTGGTATATGAGTAGGAAAAGTGTATGAGTAGGAAAAGTCAAGTTTACATGGTATATGAGTAGGAAAAGTGTACACGCATTCCTGCATGAACATATATTTAACATTTATAGGTTTCCCTGAATCGTCCAGTATAGGCTATTTGAATTATCAATTAACGGAAAGAAAGAAATTACTAATGGAGCAATTGGATACGTACATATATAAATAGAGAAATATATTTCGAGATTTGAATTTTTTTTATGACTGCTTACAAGATTAAAAGGATTCAAAGTAAGATTAATATAAGATTATTAATTTATACATTTATCCATTGATAGAGTGTTATATAAAACAACTATCGGGGATTTAATTTGTCAGAAAACCTTATAAGTAAGAAGTCCTCTTTACATTTTTTATATAATAGTATGCTAGATCAACCAGTTTTAGCTACGTACTCGTGTGATTATTAGAGATGAATGTATGATTATTAAACCATCTATTAATTTTTTGATCGCTTAGGTATTTGTTTCAAAAGGTTGTGTAATAAAGTGACATTTTCTTTATAGTTTTGTATGGGACTATGTTTTTAGACTCGAAAGCTAGTAACAACTTTAAGGGCAAATTGTATTTTGTAGATCATTTTAAAAAATTACAAGTTTAATAAGCACATTAAACACTAAAAATATGATTCATCCATAATTGTGCTTTCGTGATAATTAACCATAAGGCTTAAGAGGCACAAAAAATAAAATAAAAAATTTGAGCAGAATCCAATAAAAAAATTATAATCCTTTCATTATTTTTTATTTTACACGTTTATTGTACTATAAAATAGGAATAGCTCTCAATGAGCAGGCTCGAGAGGGGATACAGGAGTGAGAGCTGCAACACAATTGCTCCATGTCTCATTGCTCCTCCTATAGACATCAGATATCGTCCCCCTAATTGGCTTGTGGCTCTTGATGCTCAACTCCACAAATTGGTTGTGGCAGTTCTTCCCCGCTTTCAAGAGCTCATGACAACATTCATTGGTGGGTGAAAGGTGTCCGCAAGGACTATGATTTTAAAGAATCCAGACCCGCAATCAGAACGTATTCCCTTTCCGCAATCAAGGTTTCCGACCGTGGCGAAGGTAGCCTTAGGAAGCAATGCAATAGTGACGACCAACAAGATCATGAGAGCAGACAAGTTCTTGAGTGTTGCCGTTATGGTCTTTTGGGGATAGAAGGGTTAGAAAATTGTCTGAGATTGTTGATTGTTTGATGATGCAATTGATCTAGAGATGAGAACTTATATAGCTCAAGGGAAGTAGTGCATTAATGAAATGAATTCATCAGTTATGATTCAGAAATTTATGTAGGAAACATGTAAAATTATTTCTCTTGCAATAAATGCAATGATTGAGGGCTTTGTCATTTAACTTTGTTTCCAATTCAATTATTTGCCATAAAAAATAAAAAATAAAAAAGTATTAATGAGTTGTTTGGTTGAAGACAATCATCTATGAATGAAAGTACTTATTTCCAATTTGATTTTCAATCCCACGTTTGATAAGTAATATGAACTAGTCACATGCCCTTAGTTTAAAATAATTTTATAAAATTAAATTGGCTTAAAACGTTTCACCACATATACTCTCGTAAGAATGGCCACAATTAAGTTTTAGAACTGATCTAAAACAGACCCTAAAATACACAACGATAAATCATTGCCATCGACTTGGGGATGGTTCAAAATGAATCAAGAACCTACTGAAAGCCCACTGACCAAACTTGGGGATAAAATTAATTTAATTAATTTTTTTTGCTTAGGGGTCATGATATTATGTTGATGTCATTTACTCAAAAGTAAGAAGTCATCCCACTTATATTGGCTCAATAAAAGTGAGATTTATACAAGATTATTAATTTATACATTTGTCCATTCATAGATTATTATACAATTGGGGATTTTTTATTTTTTATTTGGTTAGAAAACCTTGAAAGTAAGAAGCCCTCTTTACTTTACTCTATGTATAGATAGCTAGATGGGCCAACGTTAATTACATATTCATGTGATTGGTAGAGATGAATGTGTGATTATTAAACCATCATTTGATCTCATTTCAAAAGGTTATGTTAAAAGCATACGGAACAAACATTTTCTTGTAGTTTTGAATGTGATTCTATCTTGTTAGACTAGAAAGTAAGTAACAACTTGAGGGGCGGATTGTATTTTTCAAATCTTCTAAAAAAAATTACAAGTTTCTAAGCACATAGAACACTAAAAATATGATTCATCCAATATTGCGCTTCCATTATAGTTAATTATAATGCTTGAGAGGCACAAAAAATAATTTTTTCTTCAGGAGAATCCAACAGAAAAATTATAATCTTTTCATTTTTTTATTCTTTTACACGTCTAGTGTATTACAAAATGGGAATAGCTCTGAATAAGCGGCCTCGAGAGGGGATACAGGACTCATAGCTACAACGCAATTGCTCAACGTCTCATTGCTCATCTTCTAGACATTACATTTCTTTCCCCTGATAGGGTTGTGGCTTGAGAGGATCAACTCCACGAATTGGCTATGGCAATTCTTCCCCACTTTCACGAGCTTGTGACAACATTCATGGATAGGTGCAAAGGTGTCACCAAGGATTGATTTGAAAGAAGCCAAACCCACAATCATTAGTTATTCCCTTCGTGCAATCAGGGATTCCAACTGTGGCAAAGGTAGTCCAAGGAAGCAATGCGACAGTGATGACCAAAAAGATCATGAGAGCAAACAAGTTCTTGAGCGTTGCCATGATGGTCTTTTGGGGGCAAAAGGGTTCGAAAATTGTCTGAGGGCGTTGACTATTTGATGATGTATTCATGTAGAGATGAGAACTTATATATCTTGAGGAAAGTAGTGCATTGATAAAATGGATCATCTATTGTGATTCAGAAATTTATACGGGAAACATCTACAATTATTTCTCTTGCAATAAACTCTTCTCACTATAAGGATTCAAGCCGTTGTCATATTACTTCCATTGCGGTTCAATCATTTGACATAAAAAAAAAAAAAAAAAAAAAGTAATGAGTTATTTAAAATAATTTTATGTAATTAAATTTGCTTAACGCGCACTAAACAAACTTAAAGCCGGTTCAATCATTAAATATGGGTTAGCACGAATGAAACTAATTCACCAGAGAGTGAATAAAGCATGACTTTTCCGCTGGACAGTAAAAGCAATAATGGCTTGAGAATTTCCAATCTCCCAGCGATTAAAGTTTATCTCGCATAAGATAATGACCGGTTCCCATATGCAACGTTTATAAGGATCCATTGTATGCAGTCGACAGAAATAATCGACGTACGAACACAAAGCATTTAGGTACAAGGAAATGAAGAACAATATTCATAATTGGTTTTTCAACTAACGGACCAATTGAAATCTGGAGATGAAAATCAATCTTCTGGGTCTCCACGCATGTCCTTTTGGTTAGGCTGAGTCATAATTGGTTTTTACACTAGTGGACCACTTGAAATCTGGTTGTGAAAATCAATCTTCCGAGTCTCCACGTTTGTCCTTTTGGTCTGGCTAAGGAGGCATAATGTTAAAAAGTATCTCGAGGAGTCCGTGAACGAAATTTAACTCAAAATGAATTATAGTAAGGCATGAAGTTGATTTTTTAGATGCGCAACCAGCTAGTGCAGGATTTTAATTTTGGTAACTTGTGGACATGAAATATTCCCCGGGGAAGTGGGAATCGGCTAAGGAAAATTAAAAGGATAAAAAAGAAGAAGAAGAAGAAGAAAGTTCCTAATTTAGACCTTTTTTCCTGATTTCACTTGGCGTGGACTTCTCACATATTCCAATCCTGGACCTTTTTTCCAAAAGCGGTGGTACATAGTCAGATCGTGGGATTTATGAAAAAGTGGTTGTTGAAGCACCGTATGAGTGCTTGATGGTGGGTTTTCTCTGTGGGTTTTGTTCATGTAATCACACCAAGATATGTGTTAAAGCCGATTGATAAGATTTGTTATTTTTTCTATGAGATTAAGGGATTATTTTGTGATAAATTATGAGACTAAATATCTTATTAGGTATAATTGAGATCCAGAAAACACTAAGTACTTAAGTGACTCCAATATTGTTATAATTTCCATTATAACGCTTGATTTGCAGTGATATTTGTTACTATTCTCTTCACAAACTTAGGTCACATTGACCGAACCACATAAATCTTGAGTTCAATTTATTTTCTTATTCTATCTATTATATTGTTCAATTGCTTGTTTCCACAATAATTGGTATCAAAGCCGGGCGTGGTAGAGTTAAAGTAAATCGATGGCTACTATTGACATCTGATTTGATGGCACTTGTGATCCCACTAATGGTGACGGCAACTGCTGCTGTGGTCCCATCGACCTTCTGGAACAGTCTCTTGCCAAGTGACCTTGTCGATCACAATCAAAACAACCACCCGTCCTAAAATGGCACGGGGCTGATTTATGTTGTCTTCCATGACACACTGCATCCTGATTCGATGCTGACTTGTCTATCCTGCCTTTCTTGATGGGCGGAATAGAATATATTTTTCCGGTGATAAGCTCCTTTCCAAACTGGTTTCCATTTCTACTTAATCTGAACCTCGACTCGGATGCAACGGCTTGCTCCCAAATCACATCTCCATATTGAACCTCGACAAGTGTGACAACAACAACGGTTCCGGCACTGATGGCGGTAATGACAGTAGCAACCTCCATAGCTTGATCCTGAGCTTGCTGGCTCAACCAATTCCAAGGAACACTAGAGCCTGAACGATTTCACTAAGCCTAGGATCGCTCGATGCCGCTACACTCTCAATACCGACTTACAATGGTACTTTTACACTCACGCTGGCCTAAACCAGCACTCTGCCACAACCACCTCGGGCACCGATCCTCGTCAACGTTCTTTCTTGAGTTCCAGAGGCTACTGTCCTCTTACTAGGAGTTCTTAGCTTTTGATTACTCATACTACAGGATCTTTATAGAAACCTATTTTCTAATTCTAATACCATAGTAGAATTTGAATGACTCACAAACAAGCAACTAATCAGCTATCACAAACATGCACCACCACGAATTAAAGGCCATTCCTACTAACTATCCCATGACTCATCGCACCTTATCACTCCAACTATCGACCCACTTTGATACCACTAAACGGGGATGTCACGCCCCGATCCTCCAAACATGTGTCCATCCCGCCTCGGTCGATTCATTAGCGACATCCCAGGACGCATCACTGACCCATTCCTTTTAATGCACATGCAGAAGCAGAAAAATAATCCCCAGACAACAATTCAATGGGATAGAAAAGTAGGGCCAACTTTTTCAAACCAAAGCAAGCCTTTTTATAAACAAATAGGTTTCTATACAATGCCAGCCTGTTTACAACAATATCGGCTTAATAAAAGGGAACTGTCTGATGACTCTCTAATCAGACATGTTCCTCGATTCTTTAATCTCCACCTTTCCAAACTTTGGGGCTTCCAGTCCTCCACTAACTTCCTCTAAGAACCTGAAAATGGTTATACAATAACCAGTGAGGTAATGTCTCAGCAAGTTCAATCCACTAAGACTCGATTAGGAAGCCAACACGCCCAAAGAGCTACCTAAGCACAACACGAGTCAGAAGACTTACCTTGGCCTCAGTCTCCTTCCTGCAAGTTAGTTCAATTTATAAATACTGACAAACATAATACCCAATCAAATCAGATCGCATTATCGATCAATCAACCCAGTCGATTATATGTCATCACGACCATCTCTTGGTCGACCCATTCAATACTATCTATAAGTCTACTCATATTATGACTGCTCACTCTAAGCTGATAAATAGTGTATTACTATTTTCAATAGTCCCAAAATAGATTTTTGGCGCTGTAGACTGACGCCCATAATTTTCCACATAATTACCAAAAATATCCAATTTTAGAATTTAACACCCACAAACACTAATCACAATCTCTTTACCAAAAAAAAAAACACTAATCACAATCTTTCTGCAAAATCAATACATTACTTAACTTTACCAAAAAAAAAAAAAAAAAAAACTAATCATAATCAATTTGCACAGTCAGGTACTCAATTAAATAAATAGAAAGCACTACTGCAATTAGCATGAAATTCCGGTCACTAGTTATCCCGGTTGAATTTCCAGAAAATAAATAAATAATTAATAATTACATAAAATATTAAATAAATGCAATAAATCCAACTTAGGCCCGTTATAGCCTAATTGAAAGCCAAGACGAGCCTAAAATGAAGAACAGCCGAAGCTGCATCCAAGCGAGGAAAATGAAGACAAAAGAAAAAGTGAAAGAAAAGGGATGAGGGAGACTTCACTGGCTACTCGCACAGATGGAGATGAGGGAAACTGAAGACAGCTAAGAGGGATAGAGAGCTATCGGTGGGGCTGCTTCAGGCGTGATTGACCGAATCAAAGAAAGAAGAGAGAGAGAGAGAGAGAGAGAGAGAGAGAGAAGAGAGAGAGAGACGTGCGGGGTGAGAAGAGACAAGCAAGAGAGAGGAATAATGAGAGAGGATAACCATTGACTCAAAAAGTCAAAAGAATGGGGGCAAGGGAAAAAGGAGTGTCGGCTAGGGGGATTCCGTGCAAGAGAGAGGGAGAGAGAGAAAGAGAAAGGAAACGTGCAGATGGGGGGAGATCGTGCGTGGAGACTGAGGGTCCAAGGAAAAGAAGAAAATAATATAAAACTAAAGTTATAAATTGATCAACTTCAAAACAACTTGCCAATTGGTCATCCTAGGGCCAATTTCTTCACTATCTTGCACAAATCGAAGTCCCATTGAAGACCAGAACAATACAGTCTCTCCGACCTATGAATTTCTCTCAATTCCGAATTCTATTTCATTTTTCTCGGAATCCGATTTTTGAACAAACTTCCTAGGTTTAGGTCCAATTTGATGCGGAAAAAGCCCACGAAATTTCCTTTCACCTATTTACTCACACCGGATGCCAAAAATCCCTTCAAATTGGCCAATCCGAATTTCCGTTCATTTTCTGAATCGTCCGAGTCCGTTTTCCGTAAAAATCCCGAACTCACCGGAAATTCCTCGAAAGGTGAGTCAACATTGCTAGAACGACTAATGACACGACAAAACTTTCAATATTTGAAATTGAATTCAAATTCACGCTTAATTTCAATCAGACACGATTTTACAATGACCTAACCTACCGGATAGCTTTTAGGAATTTTTAGTGCAATTGACCCGTGGTTGATTTTCTTTGAGCCACATGTACCTCTTCAACACATTGGCGACTCTCAGGTATCAAGAAAATCTCAAGGTTTCAATTATGGATACAAGGCACCAAAACAACAGAAAAATCAATTTAGTGCCGATTGATGAGAATTTTGCAAATTAGTGGAATCACCCACGTCTAACCACACATCTCAGTCGAACCGACCTATCTCTGATCTTTAATCAATTTTTAACTGTGCAGTAATGACCCTTGCAGACTAGCACGGTCGAGCAGTCGATTCCTGGTCAAATTCACAAGTCTATTGCGTTTATATTCCTTAACGGCTTCACTTGATAGGCTAATTATCTCGTGAGTGGCCATCTTAGAGAAAAACACTGAGCATCAATAAAAGGCTCAATTTATCCGATCGAAATTAGAATCTGAAAATCAAGATGTCACATTACTTAGGAGCTCTGAAGGCAGGATTAGTCTCCTATAGACAAACTGGTTGGGAGCTGATGTTGCTCTGTGGCATCCCAAAATTTAAGCCGACCTCTAGATATATTAAAGTCTATGATTAGGTAATGAAATTGCCTTTAGTTTATGCTTTAGTTATTGATTTTTCTTTTAAGGATAAGTGTTATGTGGATGAAAATATATCTTATGTTCGTGGGTTATTAAAGTTAATATTATAGGATATTTTGATAAGAAGAGTTTGTTCTTGGCTATGCACCTCATAGATTTAATTTTTATAGTTTAATGTAACAAGTTTTATGGACATATGAAATTGTAAAATTGGAATTTATAAAAGAGGGAATTAAGATTAAATATGGGCTTGTTTAAGGAAATTCTTGGGCTATTTAAGTTTGGACTTTTGGCCCAAGAAGTGTTGGACCTAAAGTGGGCCAAAAGGCCGGCCCATGAAGCCCATTGGGCTGTCGACCGGGGGGGGGGGAGACCGGCTGCATGCCGCCCCACATGCCCCTTTGGTGTTTGCCAAGTGGCAAAAAGGGAGGCTACATCCATTGGTCACCTTGGGCGGCTCCTAATCATTACAAATGATTATTTTAAAAGGGAAATAAAGAGAGGGGGTGGCCGGTTTTGAGAAAGTGAGAGAGAGAGGGAGCAGTCAAGAGAGTGAGGGAAACCGAGAGAGAGGAGGAGGAGGCCGCGCGAGGAAGAAGTCCGCCCATTCGTCCGCCGTTCATTGCCGTTTTGCCTTTGTTTGTTGCTGATTTGTGCTTGAATCTAAGGTAAGTAGAGTCTTAAAACCTACCCTTTGCTTACTGTAAAGTGTATATAGAAGATGATAAATCGTGGTTGTGGTAAGTGGCGAAATTTCGGAGCCTTGGAGTGAGGTTTGATGGTCTTGCATGCTGTTTCTGGAAAAATCAACTTGACTGTTTATATGTTTGCTTGTTGCATGTAACTTTTTACTTGGAATTTCACTTTGACCTCTTCACAAAAGTTGTAGATAACATCTTAAAGTATAACATACTAAAATTTGAGACAAAATGGATGAGTTTTGAGGGGTGAAACCCTTTTCTCTATAAAAATGTTAGATCTGGAGACTGTTTTGTTGACCTCTTGGTGATTTCATGTGTTGCACGTAACTTTTTACTTGGAAATTTCACTTTGACCTCTTCATGAAAATTGTGTAGAACATCTTAAAGATTAACATACTCAAATTTGAGATAAAACGAACAAGATTTGCTTGGTGAAACAATTTTTCCTTGGAAGGCGTTAGATCTGGAAATGTTGTACTGAGCTTCAGTGATTTAGTGGACTGTGAAGTGACTTTCTTTTGAAAATATCACCTCGATCTCATAATGAAAGTTGTAGTAGACTTCTTGAGGTAAAACATATCAAAAATTAAGAGGAAAATAAGAAAGATAAGTTGGTGAAATCGTTTTTCTTTGAGAAAACCGGATCTGAAAAATATTACTTCGACCCAGTAAGACTCCGTGATTTTTATAAAATTATCTGGTTAAAATTGGATCATATGTTCTTAATGAAAGTTGTAGGTAGCATTATGGGGAATAACATACTGAAAAATTAGAAGAAATGAACATATATAAGTAGGGGAATCGAGTTTCTTTGAATAATGATAGTCTGGAAAAGATGAACCGGAAAATAGGAAAGTAAATTGGTTTTAAATTTTAATTCAGAACAAATTGGACTTCGATTTCTTCATGAAACTTGTAGCTATAGATCTTAACTATAATGTGTCCAAATTTCATAATTTTCTGAGTACATTTGAGGGTTCAATTGAAATTTTTTCGAAACTGTGCATGGATTATCTTAAAAACCCTTTTCAGTGATATATATGGGCCTATATGTATTATGTGAAGCCTTGTTTGATATGGTGTCCTTCATGAAATATGCTTTCTTAGATCTTATCTATATTGTGGTAAATTTTCAGAATTTATTTCCATTGTTTGCTAATTTTCTAGAATTTTCCATGAATACTATGCATTCTGTTTAAGCTTGATATTGCCTTATTTATTGTTTATTGGATTTATTATGTAAATCATGATATTCTGAATTATTATTTGTACAATGACATGATGACATTCATACATATCATATGACATCGAAGAATTAATGGATTTTTCATGAATTCAATGAAGTTTTCAAAACCATTGCATCAAAATGGTATTTTCTCAATACATATTATATAGTTTTAAAAGGGCTGATTTAAATCATTGGCATTGTTGTATCAAATATGAAATTGAAAAATGAGATGAATGGAAATATGCATTGTGATGATGAGAAAGCCAACGGAAGTGTGAGCCAACAATTCCCCAAGAGTGTCGGGATGCCTAGAGGGTCGATGGGTTGACGCCTTTTGGATGCCCGGTGGCCAAGAATACCGGAGGGTCCTCGTAGAGCCAGGTTGGATGCAAGATGCCCGGAGGTTTTTTGCCCGAATGCCCGGTGGCCGAGAATGGTCGAGAATACCGGAGGGTCCTCGTGGAGCCAGGTTGGATGCAAGATGCCCAGAGGTTTTTTGCCCAGATGCCCGGTGGCCGGGAATGGCAGAGAATACCGAAGGGTCCTCGTGGAGCCAAGTTGGATGCGAGATGCCCGGAGGTTTTTTCCCGGATGCCCGGTGGCTAGGAATGGCCGAGAATACTGAAGGGTCCTCGTGGAGCCTGTTGGGGTACGAGATGCCCGGAAGTTATCCGGATGCCTGGAAATTTGTTCCGGAAGGTCCTTGCGATGCCAGAATTGGGTGCAAGAAGAGGGATGCAAACACTGATCCCTGGAAAAAGAAATTAGATCTTTTGAAAGCTAAAATGGAAATTGAATCATGCATGGTGATATATGCACATGGCATAGTGATATATGCATGGCTGATTGATGATACATGTATGAGTGCATGGTGTGGCATCCCAAAATTTTACAAAAGAATCCTTGAGCCATGGATAGGCAAGGAAAAACTTCTGTGACTGTAATTAGTGGCCTTTTGTCTATGATTCGTGACGAGACTCATGGCCGAGTTTGTAAGGGATGTATTTTTGAAGGAAAAAGACTTTGGCCATGTGAAATATAAAGTTAGAATTTATACATCCATAGACTCAAGTGTATAGATTATTTAATCTTTTAATTAACCTAACTAAGACTTAGTTATTTTAAGGATTTAAAATTTGGACTTGGGCTTGAAAACTTTGGGCCGATCGGCGTGGGCTTGCCTCAAGCCAAATGGGCCGACCCACAAGCCCATAAAGACAAGCCATGGTCGACCGAGCAAGGAGGGGGAGAAGTTGGCCGGTTCTTGCATGAGAAATTCCAAGTGTCAATAGCTTGATGATGTGTCAAAATGCATGCAAAAACTCATCATTACATCTAATGATGGGAAATTAGGGGTATAAAAATGAGAGTGGCCGGTTCTAGAAGGGCTAGTCGACGGTGAGGGTGAGAGAAAGAGAGAAAGGAAGAAGAGAAAGAAGAAGGAGGAGAGGAAGAAGGAGGAAGGAGCCGTCGTTGCCCACTCTGCCTGTCCGTCTTTGTCTTTGTTTTGCTGAGATTTAAGGCAAGATTTGATCCCTTATCTACTCTTGCTTGCTGTGTTGTGAGTGTAGTGTTGTGTAGTGGTTGAATCCGTGGGTTTTGAGGGTAGAAAGTAAGGTTTTGAAGTATTTTTGTTTGAAGGTGTGTTCTGTTCCGAGTAGACCCGTGTGCGCCAGAAGTTTGTGAGGTCTTGCATGTGACTTTAGAGCTGGAATCTGACTTCGACTTCTCCATGCGAGTTGTAGATCACATCTTGAACTACAACATACTAAAAATTGAGGTAAAATGGATGAGTTTTGAGGGGTGAAACCCATTTTCTAAGAAGACGGTCGAAACTGGAGTTGCATGTGGAGTTTTGATGCTTTTAGCTGCTGTACTCGACTTTTTACTGGGAATCTTTCTTCGATTTCTTTATAAGAATTGTAGAGAACATCAAGAGGGTCAACATACTCAAAATTGAGACAAAACTAACAAGTATAGCTTAGTGAAATGTAATTTTTCTTGAAGTCGTGGAATCTGGACGAACCGTGTTGAACACCAGCGACTTCGGGGGACCATAAGACAACTTTCCTTTGGATATTTCACCTTAACTCCTTAATGAAAGTTGAAATGGACACTTTAAGCTAGAACATATCAAAAATCCAGAAGAAAAGAAGGAGAATAAGTAGGTGAGATGGAGATTCTTCGGTAATAGGATGGTCTGGAAGTTACGGTACAGTGAACAGAGGCTTTCCTCAACTATAATAAATTATCTAGGATGAATTTGGCCTAGATGTCTTCATGAGAAATCTACCTTAGAGTCTTTACTATCACGTGGTAAAATTTCATAATTTTTTAAGGTCGTTTGTATATTTAAATTTGAAAAACGGCGAATTTTAAGACTAAGTGTTGATCTGGATGCAACGGTGCCATAAACAGAAGCTTTCGTTTGCTGTAATTAATTATCTATAACGAATTTGATCTTGATGTCTTCATGAAAAATCTACTTTAGAATCTTGACTATCACGTGGTAAAATTTTATAATTTTTTAAGATTGTTTGGATATTTAATTTGAAGTGATTATAAAGCTGTACAATCTGTGTATCCGAAAACTGTTAGCTGTGTTACCTATGTTATATCTTTTTGTGTGGAGATATTTTGGACATGAGTTCTTCATGAAAGTTGCACCTCTATGTCTTGACTGTTTTTTGGTAAAATTTCATGACTTTTAGAAGTCATTTGGATATTTAATTGTGAAAAATTCTGAAACCGTGTAAACTGTTGTACTCGAGATTGGTTTTCTGTGGAGTTGAAGTCATATCTTTTTATGTGATGATTTTCAGGACTTGCATTCTTCATGAAAAATGTGTTGTTATGTTTCGACTATCACGTGTGTGAATCCCATAATTTTTTAGAGTTATTTAGGCATTCAATTTAGACATTTTCAGAAATTATGCATGCTGGAATTTGTAAAACTTCAAAGAAGAAGATATGTGAGCTATTCTAGATTGCATGAATCAAATGATTGGTGTTTGGTATATCATGTAGATATTAGAAGTGTACATCATGTCATATGCCATATGAAATTGGACCATGCATGTGAATATAATCTCATGATAAATGAGAAGGCCATCGGATGGTGTGAGCCGACGATGCCCCGGGAGTGTCGGGATGCCCGGCTAGGGAGTATAAATGCCGGATGCCCAGTGGCCCTAGAGGCGTAAATCTGGATGGCCTCGGAGTTGAGATACCCGAAGCGTTGGGGGTGTCGGAAGCCCGGATGGTGTGTGCCAGGAGATTCCTCGTGATGCCAGTTAGGATGCGAGATGCCCGGCCAGGGAGTGTAAATGCCGGAAGCCCGGATGGTGTGTGCCGTAGATTCCTCGTGATGCCAGTTGGGGTGCGAGATGCCTGGAATGTGGGGGTGCCGGAAGCCCGGATGTGTGTGCCGGGGATGTATTAAAGGCCAATTAAAATTGTGAAAATTGGAAATGAGTTATGCATATGGTGATATGTATGCATGGGCATTGAAAGATATGTATGCATGGTGTATGCATGGGTATTGAATGATATGTATGCATGGTATATGCATGGGCATTTGATAATAAGTGCTTGGATGAATGAATATCTATGGCTTAATGTTGGCATATGCATGGATATTCGATGATGTACTTACATATGGTGCAGTTACATGTAAATGGCTGCAAGGTAAGTAGTGCATTGCATGCATGAGATGATATGTGCTACATTGTGATGTCTTGATTGTCTTGTATGATGCATGAGTAGCCATAGGGAATCATTTATCTGCTGAGTAGTTGTACTCACCCCTTTTGGGGACTAACATTTCAGCTTAGAGATGCCGCTCCTACCTGTCACACGGGGCACCTATTATGGCATTCCGACCGATGTAGAGGTCAAAGTGATGGAGATTGATTGTCCTCTTATTCCTGGTTTGACTTTCCTTCGAGTTCGTGCGATCGTGTCCTATGAGGTGGGCTTGGCTGATGGTCCAGTTATTCAGGAGTTCATCTCCGTCCATGTTCGCCGGGATGGGTTGATGCGGGGAATGTTACCACCGCCACCACCTGATGCGCCAGGATGGGTGTAGATGCCAGCATGAGGAGCTAGGAGCTGATATTTTTTGACATAGCCGATACTGATAGATGGATGGATTGTGCTTTTGTGATCAGTGAGGAGGGTAAAGGTGTTTCTTTTTGAGCTTAAGCCAAGCTAGTTATGTGTTGGCTTATCTTTTGCTTGTGCCTACCCTAGTTAATCCATCCTGTAAATATGTAAATAAAAATGGTTCGGTTTTTATCCTATGATGTTTTAGTTGGTGTGCATTGCCTCATGTTTGTTTGAAGGGAGAATTGGAGAGATATGATTATGCTTCCGCAATTAAACTGTGCTGGGACCGTTATAAAAAAAAATGCCCAAGTATTTATGGCTTAGCTACAAGGAGATGGATGACTGTAGCGACCTCATTTGGTTCAGGGGTGCTACACATGGTGATATATGTATGGCTGATTGATGATACATGTATGAGTGCATGGTGATATATGCACATGGCATGGTGATATATGTATGGCTGATTGATGATACATGTATGAGTGCATTGTGATATATGCACATGGCATGGTGATATATGCATGGTTAATTGATGATACATGTATGAGTGCATGGTGATATATGCACATGGTATGATGATATATGCATGCTGTAAGGTAAGGTGTGCTTGAATGCATGAACGATATGTGTATATGATACCTTGATTGCTTTGCTAGCTGCATTGTGTAGTTTGGTGGATCTTTACTACTGAGTGGTTGTACTCACCCCTTTTGGGGATAAAAATTTCAGAGTAGAAGATGCCTCTAGCCCCCGTCATGCATGGCACGTTCTATGGTGTTCCTTCGGATATAGAGGTCGAGTGCACGGAGCACCTTTGCATAGGTGTCCCTGATTTGGTGTTCGTACGAGTGCGTGTTGTGATGATGTTTGATGTAGGCCTCCTTGATGGCCCGGTGATACAAGAGTTTTTATCGGTTCATGTTCGCCACGATGGGACGATGAGAGGGATGTTGCTGCCGCCGCCGGCCGATGCACCTGGCTGGGTGTGAGGGGAGCGTGTGAATGGTGTAGGCTAACACTTTTTGGATGGCCGACACTAGATGATGGACTAGCTCGTATGAATGCCTTAGAGTCGAGTACTTTTGGATGTAGCCAAGCCTAGTAGAGCTTTGGCCTTTTGTTGTATCAGCTCTCATGATGTCTATCTTTTATTATGTAAATAAAGTATTCCGGCCTTAATTTTCAATGCTAATGAAATGCTTAGTTGGTGTGTATTGCATTATGGTTGTTGGATGAAGGGATGGAGATGTTAATTTTGCTTCCGCTATATGAACTGCGCTGGGACCCTTTTTTTAAAAAAAAAAAAAGTGGACTAAAAAGGGGAAAAGATTTTGTTAGTTAACCCCTATAGTTCCTCTTTAATTGAAAAGCCTTTAGACTAGCTTGTAGTAAGTTAAGTGGTAAGTACATGTGGTGACCCTACGGCTGTTGGGGTGCGACATGCTCTTGTGATGAGGCAATGGCAGGTCGAAACTAGTTGTTAAGCCTAAAGAGATATGCTATCTCGCTCGATGAATCAAACGCCCAAGCTAAGTTTGGTGTGGTATAATCTTGTCTAAGGAAGCTATTTACCATTTGTTCTCTAGAACAACTACAGAACGAAGGTTGGCCTAGTGAATTACGCTTATTAGGTGCTACAAGTGTTGAGCTGAAGAAAATCTGTGGCCTACTCGATTTTACAAGGGCAAAGAATGAATCACCAGGGCAAAAGGCGCTTGGACAAAGTGCAGCTCTCGACCAGCTTCTAGGATGCCAATAAAGGCACAAGAAAGATTCAGTTCCTTGCTAAATAGGATAACATTCTTGGAGTGATCGGTGAATCTAAAAAAGAGGTCCCTACCACGTTTTCAACAAGGAAGGAACCTCCATTGGTCTACTAGGTCAAGATGCTTAGTAGGCAAAAATGGTGTTGCCAAAAGATGTAGTTGGCGAAAAATGCCACACTTGCGAACTAGACCATAGGTGATTGAAAGGGGGCCCAAACAGTTGAGATCAAAAGAAGCCGCCAAGGGAAATCAACCTATTTTGTTGGGTGAGCATGACTATTCGATGTATGATCCCAAAAGTGGTGCATCAATGGTTAAGGGATGCAATGAAGCAACAGAGCAAATCGCAACGAGAGCATTACGAAATTGGGTGGGGGAGAATGTCATAGTCCGTGAATTCTCCTGTACTCATGACACTTGTGAGTGGTACTTGGGGTTATTGAGTGAAAAGTAAGGATGTAGAGGGGATGAATACAACTAGTGTGATATTCTAAAATTTCAGTTCGGTTTTCAATTGAATAAATCGGGTATTTCATCAACGCGCTTATATTACTATTTTCAAAACTGATCACTCGTGAGATAATTAGACTATCTGGGGAAGTCAATAAGAGATTTTTAATTCGATCAAGAATCGGCTACTCGACCATGCTCGTCTGTCGAGATCATTACGGCACAGATATAAGTCGATTAGAAATCAGAGATAGGTCGGTTTGACCGAGATATGTGGTTAAACGTGGGTGATTCCACTAAATTGCAAAATTCTCGTTAATCGGCACTAGACTGGATTTTTCTATCGTTTTGGTACCCTGTGTCCGTATTTGAATCCTCTAGATTTTCATGACCACCGAGAGTCACCAATGTGTTGAAGAGGTTCATTGTAGCTCGAAGAAAATCGACCACGAGTCATTTGCATTAAAAAGTTTTGAAAGCTACCCGATAACCTAGGTCACGCTAAAATCGCACCGGATCGAAATTAACCGTGAATTTGAATCCGATTTCAAAAATTGAAAGTTCCGTCACGTCACAGCTCATTTTAGGAACGTCGACTTAGCCTCCAAAGATTTTTCTGCAAACCGAGACTTTTTGAGAAAAAGTCGTCAAGTCGTCATAGGGCCGTTTTTGTCCAAAAAATGTCAGGGACCGTTTTCAATCGCGCATTTGGGATGCAAGTGGGATCAATTAGTGAGGGAAAATACCAATTTGATTATTGACTCGATAATTGAATTTATAAAGGCCAATTTGAGTTGATTTGAGAAGCTTTTGATGTCCAATTGGAGGAAAACCATTGCAAATTCGTATGCCCCCCCATCCATGACTTGTGGACCACTTCAAATGAGCTTCTAGAAGGGCATTAGTGGCTGATTTTAGGCCATGGAACCCAGCTGGTGGAGGGCAAGGGTCAAGGGAACAAAAGAATGGACTTGAAGGCTTGGTGGCCCTCCACTTAGCTAAACTTGTCCCCCCTTCTTCCCATCTATTGCTGACCGACCTTCTCATCCCTCCTCCCTTGCTGTTCAATGCCCAGCAATCTAGAAAGACCGCCAGAGTAGCCAGCAGCCAAGTGGAATTGCACGCCGTCAACGTTCGTCGTTTCCGCCCTGCACACGCGTCGTCGCGTCTCACCCGCTCGCACTCCAACTCCGCCTGCCTCTGGTCGCCATCTCACTTCCACCATGACCACAAGGAGTTCCTTGAGCTAGTTGCAACCTGCCCCCGCCACCTGAGCTGTCGTGGAACGCCGTTTGGCAACCGCTTGCCCCCGTCGAGCCATCTGCCTCACCTGGACCGCTCCCAGCTCGATCAGCCAAGCAGACCAGCTTCTTTTGGTTCAAATCAGAACCAAAATTCAGTGGGTTTCCAGCAGAGGTTTTGGCCTGCTTTGGCCCGTTTCCCAACCTCGAAAGGCAAGCCCACTTTGAGGTTTCTCATCCCCCGTAGCGCCCCTATCGTTTCGATCCGAGTAGATCATTAAACAAGTGAGTTTAACTCACTAATCTTTGCTTACTAGGTTAATGACGTTTAAGGGTTGATTAGTTTAGGCTAAGTATGGATTAGGTGGATGGTTAGATTAGATTAGCAATTTAATTAATTGTTGTTGCATGTTAGGTGGTTAAAATAGTGTAGTTAGAGCCTAGACAAGCTCTAGAATTTATTTAGAGTAGTTTAGAAATTTTCTGGGCTCATCTTGGCTTCTAATTTGGCCTTACTAGGCCTAAGTTGCATTTTTGGCCTTTATTTATTATTTTTCATATTTATTTATTTATTTATTTATTTTCCGTGAATTAGATCGGAATAGTCGGTGACCGGAATTTCGTGCTGATTGCAGTGGTGCATTCTGTTTATTTAATTGGGTACTAGATTGTGCAAATTGATTGTGATTATTGATTGTAGGTATTTATCCCAAAAATGGATAATATTGGTAATTAATTGGAAAATTACCGGGTGTCGGTCTACAGCGCCAAAAATCTATTTTGGGACTGCTGAGAATGGCAGGATGTTCAAAAGAAAAAATATTATATTTTGACTAAGGCCAACTATGTACTCACACACGATTTATTTTCTCGGGTATTCTTAATATGAGAGAATCAGGCCAAGATGCTTTGTTAATTAAGGGATTCAAGAGTGGAATGCCCCGTCTTTGGCCATAGGTAATTAATCGTGTGGTGGTTATATTCATGATAATATGGCTATTGAAGTTGTTGGGCATGTTGTTGAGAGTTAGATCAAGAAAACCATCGAACTTAGAATCGGTTGTGTCGCTGAGTCGTAATTCAACATTGCCACCGAACTTGGAATCGGCTGTGTCCACTGGACCGTAATCTACCACCGAATTTGGAATCGGTTATGCTCACTGAGCCATAATTCAGTATTACCACCAAACTTGGAGTTGGTTGTGCTTGCTAAGCCATAATTCAGCATTACCACCAAAGATTTAATAAGCCATGCTCGCTAAGCCATATTTCAGCGTTGGGATTGAGTAAGTGAGATGACTAGGGAAATGTCTTGTTGACATGTAATCAACTGAGTCGATTGATTGATGATTTGATCTGGCTGGATAATCGATGTGATGATGTGATTCGATGATTGTTTATAGAATTGACTTGCAGGAAGGAACTAAAACCAAGGTAAGCCCTTTGACTTGTGATTGTACTTAGGCAGCTCTTAAGGCGTATTTTCTTCCCAATCAGGTCTTAAGGGGTTGAACTTGCTAAGACATTATCTCACCCTGTTATAGGATAACAATTCCAGGCCCATAGATGGCAGCTCTGCTAGAACATTTTGGACAACCAAAGAAATTCACATAATAGAGTTACCATATTCTGATACATAGGCACCCTGATGGACCATAGTCTGGGTTGATACGAGTCTACCCAAAAAGGTGCCCCATCAATATAAGGCATGGTATCGCCATTATCATAATGGTTAAAGAGAGGTCCCTGTACCAAAATTTGAGATACCTCTGTATGTGATGGAGTTTGCTTTTAGGAAATGGTACGGCAGACCCTAAGGATGGTTCGCTGGTGGACACAAAGGATCCTAAGCTTAATGATCCAGATTCTCCGGTGTACAAGACAATAGGCTCTAGCTGGAGTGTGGAAGAATGAGAAATCGAGGAGGATGGTGTTGAAGAAAAATCCCTTGAAGTTTTGAAGTTGATAAAATAGCCTCATCAGCATAGTCTGAGAATCCAAGACTCAGTCGGTTAAGTGTGAAGAGTTCAAGACCCAGTTTCCGTCTGAAGATAGTCAGACCCAAAGTTCGGTCTGAAATTTTTCCGTCTGAAGACAGTTAAGACCCAATTTCCGTCTGAAGACAGTCAGACCCAAAGTTCGGTCTGAAGTTTTTCCGTGTGAAGACAGTTTACGATTTTGACAGGCTGACAGCAGGTTATTTTTATGGTTAAGGAAAGTAATATTTGGATATTATATTCCCTAACTTATCCATGGAATATCTCTGGCTGTGATCGTGAGCATGGAAGATTTATTCTTCGGATTTTATCCGTTGAAGTTCAAGCAAATTTTTGGAAGGATCTAATTTTGGGAACTCAAGATCCTGATTGTATGGGCGAGCAGGATTGATGAGCTATTGTCTACTTATATTTTCGGCGACGTGAAGATCACTTAAATTGATTCAGTCCAACGAGTTGATTGGATGAATTCTTGGAAAGTGTCAATGGGTATGGTGGCACGGAGGCTATTTAAGGTGGATCGGTGTTGCTCGAAAGTAATGAGAGAATTGATAGAAAAATCTCGATGTTAGAACCTCTGAAATCTCTTGTTCTCTAAAATCTCTCATGTTCAAATTGTGTATCAAAGAGAGACAATTAGTGCGAAACAACAAGAAGCTGTATGAGAGACTTTATGCTGAAGAAGTCTAGTTCGTGAATTGTAATAGCTCTCATTTGCTACATAGTGATTACAGCCAGTTGGCTGCCAGCGTGGAGAGTGGACGTAGGCTTGGAATAAGCCGAACCACTATAATCATTGTGTCAATTCTCTTTTACCCTACTCTATTTACTTTATGAATGCATGATCTATTTATTATTGATATATCTTTCATATTAAAGTATTCTACGGTAAAAGATTCCAAAAGAATTTCGTAATCACCTATTCACCCCCCTCTAGGTTGATTCACTAGCCTATATCAATTGGTATCGGAGCAGGTTGCTTATTTATTGGAAGTATTATTATTTCTAAAGCAAAAGATCTATGGCTAGTATTTTGGCTCCAGGTTTAATTGAAAGGCAAAGCAATACCAGACCTCCTTACTTCGATGGAAAGGAGTACAATGTATGGAAAAACAAGATGAAGGTATTCCTAAGATCCGAAGATACTCAAGAATGGGATGTAGTGGAGAATAGAATTGCTCCTAAAGCTGTATCAATCACAGGAAAAGAATTACCTGATGGAGTGGGAGTGTTGCACACTGATATCTCAAAGAGATAAGCCCTTGATACAAAGGCTATCTACTCTCTATATTGTGCATTATCTCCTACTGAATATAATAGAATTTCATCTTGTGAAACAGCCAAAAAAGTTTGGGACAGATTGCACGTCACCTATGAAGGAACAGATCGAGTCAAAGAAACCAAGATCAATATCCTTCTTGGACAATATGAAGCCTTCAAAATGAAGCCGGGAGAATCCATCACGGATATGTTCATCGATTTACTGAAATTGTAAATGGCTTGGCATACCAAGGACAGCCAATCTCAGGACCTATGAAGGTCAATAAACTGTTGAGAAGACTCTCCAAAGATTGGAATCACGTCAAGACATCTATAAGAGAAACACAAAGGATCATGCCTCTTTCGGTAGATGAGTTGGTTGGCACACTTTAATCATATGAAGTCGAGCAATTCAATGAGGAATTTGACACCAAAGGTAAGAACCAATTGCTTTAAAATCTAATGATGATTCTGATGCTACAGATTCAGAAGAAGACTTGGATGATGAAGAGTTGGCACTTCTAATTAGAAAGTTCAGAAGGCTAAATAGAAAAGGCAGAAGGTTCAATGGAAAGAGACAAAACAATCAGAGATTTCAAAAGAAATCAAATGAAGAAGAAGATACCAGCAAGGAGGTTGTTTGCTTTGAATGCAAGAAAAATGGACGCATTAGACCCAACTGTCCCTTATGCCAATATTTGAAAGATTCAAGAAAGCACTCAAAGCTGAAACGTGGAGTGACACTGAATGTGAAGAAAGTGAAGAAGAGTATGCCAATATCTGTCTTATGGCTAACTCAGACTCAAACAGCAGTATCAAGGTTAGAAATTTAAAAATTCCTACCAAAGTATCAAAATACATTGATGAACTTTGTCTCAGTCTTAAAGGCTCTCTTAAAAGGATTTCTGAACTAAAAAGAGAGAATTCCAAATTGAAACAACAAGAAAAGATTTTAGTTGAAAAAGCTGAAAGTCTAGACAAGTGTCTTGTTGTTTCAAAAGAAAATGAGATTGTACTTTCAAAAGAAAATGCTTGCTTGAAAAAGATTTGTTGAAAGTTACAAAGAAATTTTCAATGGGTTCTGAAAAGTTAGATAAAATTCTTTCTATTCAAAGACCTTATTTTAATAAATCTGGTCTAGGAATGACACATGAAACCGTTCCTTTGATAGATTTTCCAAAGGTAAAGGAAAGAATCAAGAATAGGCCAACAAAATATTTTTATAAGAATCATTTCCAAAAGGTTTTTGTAAAACTTGTTGGTAGAAATGCTCTTACATGTTCAAAGTGCAAAAGTGTAGAACATTTTGAGAAGGATTGTCCCAAAGTTTGGAGACCTGTTAAGAAGAGCTGGGCAAAGACTGTTTATGCTACTAACAATGATGGACCCAAGAAAGTTTGGGTACCAAAGAAGACTTGAGTTTTTCATTTAAATGCAGGTCACTATCAAGAACAAAATCAAGTGGTATTTGGATAGTAGCTGTTCAAGACACATGACGGGAGATTCAAATTGTTTCACAAAATTTTCTCATGTAAAAGGAGGAAACGTTTCTTTTGGTGGTAACAACAAAGGAAAAATTGTTGGTCGAGGAACCGTGAAAATTGGAAACCTCACAATCAACAATGTTTCTCTGGTTGAAGGATTGAACTACAATCTATTGAGTATTAGTCAACTATGCGACACTGGATACAAGATCAACTTTCAAGAAGATACATGTTCTGGAACAAGCAAAGATCTCTCACAATCCTTTACTAGACGAAAACATGGAAACATTTATTTGCTGGATGTAAACTCTGACGGTCCTCAATGCTTAATATCAATTCAAAATGAAACCATTCTTTGGCATAGGAAGCTTGGACATGTCAACCTGAAGCAAATTGCAAAAGTTTCATCCAAAAAGCTTGTTCGGGGACTTCCTAACCTCAAGTATCAAAAGCATGATTTATGCACTCCTTGTGTACTTGGAAAACAGGTTAGAAATTCTTATAAATCTATAAATCAGGTATCCACTAATCGTGTTTTGTAGCTATTACACATGGATTTGTTCGGTCCAACAAGAACTCAAAGCATTGGAGGTAAAAGATATTGTTTGGTAATAGTTGATGATCATTCTCGTTTTACTTGAGTATTCTTTCTTGCAAATAAATCTGAAGCATTAACTTATTTTACTAACTTTGCAAAGAAAATCCAAATTGAGAAAGGATATGCAATATCAAGTATTCGAACTGACCATGGTGGAGAATTTGAGAATCATGATTTTGCTAAATATTGTGATGACTATGGTATTCAACATAATTTTTCATCCCCATACACTCCACAACAAAATGGAGTTGTAGAGGAAAAATCGTTCTTTGCAAGAAATGGCAAGAACTCTTTTGATTGAAAGTAATGTTTCTCCTCATTTTTGGGCTAAAGCTACTTCAACTACTTGCTATATCATAAACAGAATTTTTCTATGACCTATTTTAGAGAAAATACCTTATGAACTATTCAAAGGTAAGAAACCTATTGTTTCTTATTTTCATGTTTTTGGTTGTAAGTGTTTTATCCTAAAAAATTCTAGTGATCGAATTGGTAAGTTTGAAGAAAAATCAGATGAAGGAATTTTCCTTGGCTACTCTATGACAAGCAAAGCCTTCAGAGTTTTCAACAAACGGACTCAGATTGTGGAAGAATCCATGAATGTGAAGTTTGAAGACTCAGTTCAAAATCAGACTCAACCTGAAGATTATGAGTCTGGCAAAGTGTCTACAAATTCTCTTGAAGAAAATCAAATCTCAGACACTCAGCCGCAAATCAATTCAGTAGTTCCAATTGAAGAAGAGCTTCATCAAAGTGACAAACCAACAAAAAATTGGAAGCACAAATCAAGTCACCCTGCAGATCTTATCATTGGCAGTATTAATGAAGGAGTTCATACAAGATCTAAAAGGCGTGAAGAATCTAGCGTTCTTGCACTCATTTCTGAGATCGAACCTAAAAACATAGAAGATGCATTGAAAGATGAAAGCTAGATTGAAGCAATGCAAGAGGAATTGAATCAATTCAAAATCAACAATGTCTGGGAGCTAGTTCCTAAACCAAAAGGTAAATCAATTATTGGTACCAAATGTGTTTTCAGGAACAAGCTTGATCAACAAGAAAAAGTGATAAGGAATAAAGCAAGACTTGTGGCAAAAGGTTACACACAAGAAGAAGTCATCGACTATGATGAAACCTATACTCCGGTGGCAAGGTTAGAAGCTATAAGATTACTTCTTGCTTTTGCTTGTTTTAAAAATTTCAAGTTATTCCAAATGGACGTGAAAAGTTCATTCCTAAACGGAATTATCCAAGAAGAAATCTATGTGGAACAACCACCAGGATTTGAAGATCCTAGAAAACCAAATCTTGTTTCCAAGCTGAAGAAAGCTTTATATGGCTTAAAACAAGCACATCGAGCTTGGTATGAAAGGTTAAGTAATTTCTTAATTCAAAATGGTTTCTCTAAAGGTAAAGTAGATACTACTTTATTTATTAAAAGAGAAGGCAAGGATTTCATACTTGTTCAAATTTATGTTGATGATATAATATTTGGTTCTTCTAATAAAAAGCATTGCAAGAATTTTTCAAGCTGTATGCAGAATGAATTTGAGATGAGCATGATGGATGAATTAAACTTCTTTTTGGGACTTCAAGTCAAGCAATCAAGAAAATGAACTTTTATCCATCAAGAAAAGTATGCAAAAGACCTTATCAAGAAGTTTGGAATGGAGAATTGCAAGAAAACAGAAACTCCTATGTCAAGCTCATCAAAGCTGGATAAAGATGAAGAAGGAAAGAATGTAGACCAAAAGCTATACAGAAGTATAATCGGGTCACTTCTTTACCTTATAGCATCTAGACCTGATATTCTATGTAGTGTTTACATATGTGCTAGATTTCAATCTGATCCTAAAGAATCTCACATGACTGCTGTAAAGTGCATAATTAAATATGTTGCAACTACATCTAAGCTAAATCTGTGGTATTCCAAACAAGGAGATTTTACTCTCCTTGGATATTCTGATGCTAACCTCGCTGGTTGTAAAGTGGATAAAAAAGCACTACAGGTACTTGTCAACTATTAGGAAACAAGATGGTATCTTGGTTCTCAAGAAAACAGGGTACCGTGGCTCTTTCAACCGCTGAAGCAGAGTACATAGCTCTTGGAAGTTGCTGCTCTCAAATTATATGGATGCAACAACAATTGAGAGACTTTGGAGTTGAGGAAATAAGTACATAAATCAAATGTGACAACACAAGCGCAATCAACCTCACAAAGAATCCAATACTTCATTCAAGAGCGAAGCACATTGAAATCAAGCATCATTTCATTCAAAATCATGTTCAAAGTGGTGAAGTGGTGATTCAGCATGTTGATTCAAAGAATCAATTAGCAGATATATTCACAAACCCCTAGAAAATGCTCACTTTGAATCAATTCGCTCAAGACTGAGTATCGCAAGATTTAAAGATGTTCAGACTTAAAATTAAAGTCTTAAAAAAAGTTCAGACTCAACGTAAAGTCTTGAAGGCATTCAGACTCAACGTAAGGTCTGATGGCGCTCAGACTCAAAGATAAAGTCTGAAAAGAGTTCAGACTCTGAGGTAAAGTCTGAACACTTTCAGACTCTGTCTTTTAGTCTTTTTACGTATTTTAATTTTTTCGTATTCTTTACATTATTTTATTTTTGTTAATTGCTTTTCGAATTTTCAAAATCTCTTTTACTCAATTTCTGACATGCAATTATGGCAGTTTACTTTTTCAAGAAGGCAGTTTACTTTTTTCCAAATTCAAGTTTATTTTTGGCAGTTTTTATTTTCCTTTTAGGCGACGATTTAGTATCCCGGTTTTATTCTTTTTCCTACTATTTATACTTTCGAATCGTCACTTTCATCCGATACTACTCTTTTGAAGTTCATCCCCATTCTCTTTCGCTTTCGAAACCCTAAAAGCTCCATTTGCCGTTCCTGTTTCATTACCTTTCTCGACAAAAATTCCATCTTTTTGCGAACAAGTTGAACTTTCGCTTGTGCTCCAAGAATGTTGTCTCGAAAGTCTTCCAGAATCGCCAGCAAGGGACCACAAAGACGACCAGAAGGTCCTACAAGGGTGGACCTCACAGGCGAAGAATCTCCTCCAAGGGAGACCGAAAGTCAGCACTTTGAGGAGGAAATCACTGAAGCAGAATCGGTAAGAACCCTTAAACCGCAGGTTGCTTTTGATCTTTATAGTAAACTAAAGGCTGGAGGAATGAGCTTAAAGACGATTGAGGATGTTTTGAAAGAAAAAGGATATAAAAGTGAGTATATCTTCTTGCGTGAGATGGAGAAGTTGAAAGTTGTTGAGGAAGGAACTGCAAAAAGGACACTTGAAAACATTCCGAGTGATCCGTTTTACAATTGCAAGTCAGACCCTAGACAATGATGAGAGACTTTTCTCTCAATTCCAGCCGCAATTGGGTGTGGCTGTGAACTCTGTTTGTCCTTTGGAAAGTTTGTTTCGGTCTAAAGAGCATGAGCGAGTTTACACCAAGTTGTTGAAGAGGGGTGTAGTAAATCCAAGAAGTGTGGATTTCGACTTCCTTTATTCATTGGGAATAAATCTTAGAGGGAAGTTTGCTAGGCTGCAGTTGGAGAAATTCTGCACGAATACGGCAAATGCACATTCTGAACTTACGGCATATTTTTATTCAAACTTGTCGTTTCTGGATGCGAATCAGTTGTCCTTTTCTTTTATGGACAAAGATTATATAGTTGATGTTGACACATTGGCTGATGTTATTGGAGTGGAGAGAAGGAGTTTCCAACCAATAAAAGTGTCTACAGCCTTTGCAACTCTGGAGATTATGCGTGACAGAACAGTAGAGGGAAAAATATCCTATACAAGGATGAATGCCACAAATGTATTACTGCACAAAATCATCATCAACTGTATCAGGCCAAAGACAACCTCGGAGATCGATGTCTCCAAGATCGAAGCCAAGCTGATGTTTGCCATCAACCAAGGCAGACCCTTTTCTCTCCCACATGTTATTCTTTTCCACATGTACAGAATAGTGGTTAAGGATAAGGGTCAATTGCCTTATTCATTGATCATCACCAAGTTGTTCAGGCACTTTGAAATTCAAATTCCAGCACCTCTATGCCTGACCAATTTAAGTCTGATGCTTGTTGGTTACAAGATAGTGATGAAGATGAAGTTTCCAGAGCTAAATGCTGCACTGGAAAGGTTGAAGGAAAGGACACCCTCAAAAGAAACTTCCATTGCTTCTACAAAGAGAAAGGGCAAAGAGCCCATGGTTGAGAAAAAGCATCGAAAAATCATCTTGCAGGACGAAGAGGATGAGGAAGAATTTGATGATGCCATGACTTTGTCTGCTCTCTCAAAATTGAGGAGCCCTGTCAGTTTGAGAACTGATGCTGGAGAGAGGGCAAGAAAAGAAGCAGAGGAGAAGGAAGCTAAGAAGCAGAGAGAAGAGGGAGAGAAACAGAGGAAGAGAGAAGAGGAAAGGATGAGAAGAGAAGAAGAAAGAAAAAGGAGAGAAGAGAAACAGAGAAGAAGAGAAGAAGAACGGAGAGAAGAAGAGGAAAGACGAGGAAAGCAGAAGAGGAAGAAAGAAGAAGGGAAGAAGAAGAAGAGGTGAGAAGAGAAGAAGAAGAAAGAAGGAAGAAGGATGAAGAGGAGAGCAGAATGCAAGAGGATATGACTGCAGGA
Organism: Eucalyptus erythrocorys; assembly: GCA_014182555.1. NCBI lineage: Eukaryota > Viridiplantae > Streptophyta > Magnoliopsida > Myrtales > Myrtaceae > Eucalyptus > Eucalyptus erythrocorys. Next base: position 21,412,019 of record CM024598.1, on the reverse strand, counting down.
TTTGAGCCATCATCTGCTCAATTTGGGGAAGAGACCGAGAAACATCACAGTGCTGATATGGATGGTGGCGAGGATTATTCAACTCCACCCACTGGCATCAACACAGGGGGAGTTGCTGTGGATCAAGGAACGATTTCGCCCTTACATTTTAGTGATGTGAGTAGGTCAGGTGCTGACCCTGAGGAGATCTACGCATCTCATTTCCCAAAGCATGAAGAATCCTCTCCATTAGAGAAGGAAAGGGCTGAGAAAGATGCTCCAAGTTTCCAAACTCCTAGAACTGAATCTGCTAGTCTAAGTGGAGGTAATACTAACTCGACAGCTTTTACACAACTGTTGGATGTTATGTTGGACCTAAAGAAGCAGGTGTTTGGAATGGATTTTGAGCTGAGGGATTTAAAGAAAGCGATGCTGAGTACTTCTGTGAATATGCAAGATTAAATCAACGCACTTAGAGCTCAAGTGGAATCGAATCGGCGAGTGCGAGTTGATTTCGGTGAAGGAAGCTCTTGCTAATCTTGAGAAGACAAGAGACGCTCAAAGAAATTTCAGCTTGTTCGTTTCCCTAGAGAGCCCTAAATCATTTTCAAAACTATCCCTTATTCACTCTACCTCTTTGATGGGACAAAAAGGATGAGAGTTTGTAGATTTGGATTTTTTTTTTTAACTTCTATTTCGTTATTTTTATTTCATTTACTTAGACTGTTTTGATTAGGATTTGGATTGGGCTATTTATTTGAACCTCTATGACTTTATCCTGATTTGATGTTTGGATTTCTAGACTTGTGAATTTGCATTGCAGGATCATTATATTTGTGAGGACAATTATTATTGGACTAACATTTTCTGTTTTGCGGAAATAATCCTCAAAGTATATATGAGTTCTCTTTGCAGGTTATAAATTCGCAAATCTACCGAGGTTTTTGTCACCATCAAAAAGGGGGAGATTGTTGAAGAAAAATCACTTGAAGTTTTGAAGTTGACAAAACAGCCTCGTCAACATAGTCTAAAGAATCCGAGACTCAGTCGGTTAAGTGTGAAGAGTTCAAGACCCAGTTTCCGTCTGAAGACAGTCAGACCCAAAGTTCGGTCCGAAGTTTTTCCGTCTGAAGACAGTCAAGACCCAATTTCTGTCTGAAGACAGTCAGACCCAAAGTTCGGTCTGAAGTTTTTCCATGTGAAGACAATTTACGATTTTGACAGGTTGACAGCAGGTTATTTTTATGGTTAAAGAAAGTAAGATTTGGATATTATATTCCCTAACTTATCCATGGAATATCTCTGGCTGTGATCATGAGCATGGAAGATTTATTCTTCGGATTTTATCCATTGAAGTTCAAGCGAATTTTTGGAAGGATCTAATTTTGGGAACTCAAGATCCTAATTGTATGGGCGAGCAGGATTGACGAGCTATTGTCTACTTATATTTTCGGCGACGTGAAGATCACTTAAATTGATTCAGTCCAATGGGTTGATTGGATGAATTCTTGGAAAGTGTCAACGGGTATGGTGACACGGAGGCTATTTAAGGTGGATCGATGTTGCTCGAAAGTAATGAGAGAACTGATAAAAAAATCTCGATGTTAGAACCTCTGAAATCTCTTGCTCTCTAAAATCTCTCATGTTCAAATTGTGTATCAAAGAGAGACAATTAGTGCGAAATAGCAAGAAGCTGTATGAGAGACTTTATGCTGAAGAAGTCTAGTTCGTGAATTGTAACAGCTCTCATTTGCTACATAGTGATTACAGCCAGTTGGCTGCTAGCGTGGAGAGTAGACATAGGCTTGGAATAAGCCGAACCACTATAATCATTGTGTCAATTTTCTTTTACCCTACTCTATTTACTTTATGAATGCATGATCTATTTGTTATTGGTATATCTTTCATATTAAAGTATTCTACGGTAAAAGATTCCAAAAGAATTTCGTAATCACCTATTCACCCCCCCTCTAGGTTGATTCACTAGCCTATATCAGATGGTAACCTGTAGTGGTTTGGAAACCCCTGTAGACTTTGCTTTCTGACTGGCTTGTGTAGGACCTAGCTTGGGTAGTTGTATTGTAATATGTACATTCTGGTTTGTGATGTATATAAGTGTGGTTGTTGTTTTTAGGGTCAAAATTTGTGGCCCTACTTTCCTATCCCATTGTTTTATTATATGGGGATTTTATATCTGCTTCCACATGCGTATTAAAAAGAATGGGTTGGTGATGTGTTCTGGGACATCGCTATTATATCGACCAAGTAGGAATGGACACGGGCTCGAATGATTAGAACGTGACAATTGGTTCATGGGAGTGGCATCGGGACAGTTGGCACTAGAAATTCTAGGATAGAAGGATTATATTACTTAGGAGTTTTGAATGTGGGGTTGGCCTCCCATGCACAAACTAGTCGAAAGCTTATATCACACTCCTAATGAGACCATGGCAGGCTGAAACCAATCGTTGAGCTTAAAAAAATCCGTTGTCATGCTCGATGGACTAGACGCCTGAGTTAAGCTAAGCATGATATGTAGGGGTGAGCATCGATCCAGGGTCAACCTTGGACTAACCCTGGACCGGCCCAACCTTGCCGATCCTGGTCCGGTTCCCAAGGAGACTAGGTCGGTCCTTGGTCATAGAATTTCTAGACCAGCACCGTGCGGGACGGTCATCGGTCCTACGAGTTCCGAATCGGTCCAATCCGAACCAACCTTGAATATATATATCTAATATATTATTTATAATTTTTTTATATAGATAAAACCTTAAAACAAATGGTGTCAATAATATTAAACAATTATTTAGTGAGGAGTTCAAGTAATTTTACATTGTTCTTTAATAAATTAGATTTTTAATGTCTTTTAGGGCATCAATAGTAATAATTTACGAAAAAGGAAAATGTTTTTATGAGAAGTCCTTACGGTGTCTAAAAAGGTATATACAACTTCTTATGGTATCCTCCTCTAGTATTCGTTCTCTTCTGTTTTATTTGTTCTCTTAGTTTTAAATTTGCCAAAATTGAAAGAAACAACTTCTCCGCTCGCTACTCGATACTTGCCTCGCTCACTTTGGGTTACTTGTGTTGCTCGTTGCTTGATGCCCATTTGGCTTGTTGCTCCCCGCTCGACATTCGATACTCATTCTGTTCGATACTCACCCCACTTGACCCTCACCTCTTGCCTTTCTTAACTAACCTCACTCATCATCAAATCCATCGGGTTGGTACGATCCTCGGTTGCCCTTTCAAGAAGTACAAAAATGAAATAAAAATTTATTGGTTAGTCTTGGGTTAACCTTGAAACCAGATCGAACCCATTGGATCAGTCCAGTCCTCAATCACTTTTTTAAGGAGTATAAAAAATAAAATAAAAATTATCAGTTGGTCCCGGGTTGACCCTAGAATCGGACAGAACCCATTGAGTTAGTCCGGTCCTCGATTCCAAGCTCAATAGGATCGGTCCTCGGTCCCAAAAATTGAGGACCGGCACTGTGTGGGTTGGTCCTAGGGTTAGAGGGTGAATCGGCCCAACCTGAACCATGCTCACCCCTAGTGATATGATCTCGTCTAAGGAAATTACTCACTGTTTGTTCTCTTGAACAACTATGGAACGAAGGCTGACCTTATGAATTCCGCTTACTATGTGCCACACAGGTTGATTTGCGGCTAAGGAACTGCCAACCCATGGCACAAGCATTTAAATCTTGATAGATAAGTATACTAATTGGATAACGCCTAACAATCACAAACCAAATAAAGCTAGATCACAAGATTTGAAAATTAAACAATTTGAATATTCAAATGGTTTGGGAAATTACCTAGACAGACTTTCTCCAATTTTTTTAGGGACAACCGATGAAGTGTATTCTCCAGTATTGACTAGGTGGTTTTCTCTCACTAATGGCAACACCTCAGAGATCACGGGAAAGACCAGCACAAGGGATTTGGCCGCAAGGAGAATCAAGTCGCGGTTGGTGGTGCGAATTGGCCGAGTGTGAACAACGACAAAAATCAAGGAGTAGAACTGCCATGGCAAATTCACAACAACACCAATCGTTCTAGTAGAAAGAAGGACAACACCTGGACAGCAATAAACATCTAAGTGAATTGTGGAAAATTGTTCAAAAAGTCCTAAATTAATTGCACTTTTATCAATTTAGTCATAAATCTTTTTAATTTTTCCAATTGAGTCCTAAACCTCTTATCGTTTTGTCAAATGAGTCAATCTGGTCAATTTTGACCGTAAATGGCTGACATGGACACTAATCGTCCTATGTGGTAAGATTGGTGTTAACATAAACAATTTTAGTAATTTTTATTTATTTATTCATTTATTTCTTTCTTTTCTTTTCTTTCTTTTTTACCCCTCTAGCTTGCGACTGTCACTGGCCATAGGAGGTGTTTGGTTCGGCTTTCCCAAGGGGCTTTGAGCCCCCAAAGCCCTTTGGGAAAAATAAAGGGGTGTTTGGTTCAGCTTTTGAAGGCTATTTGGCAAAATGCAAGCCTTTGGAATGCTGAAAGCCCAAAGCAGGTCCCCACCTGCTTTAGGCATTCCAGCATTTTCGGCATGCAGGTGGGAGGATTAATGAATTTTTGCTTATTACCCATTTTACCCTCAAAATTTTATTAAAAGTCCAGCTTTACCCATAACAAAATGAAACCCTACCTTTCTTTCCTCTCTTTCCTCTCTGCTACGTTCTTTCCCCTCTTTCCTCTCCTCTGTTCTGCAGTCCATCACATCTTCGGCTCTTTTCTTTCGATCGATTCTCGCAGCATTCACTCTCGCCGATTCTCGCAGCATCGCCTCCACTCTCGCCGCCTTTCTTTCACTCCTCTCTCTTCTACCACGTACGCCTCTCTCTCTCTCTTCCTCCCTCTTTACTTTTTGTCGCTGGATGGTAAACGGATCTACCATAAACCAGTCTTCTCGGTTTGTTCCCTCTCTCTCTCGCGCGCACACTCGATCCCTCTCTCTTTTCTCCCCCCGTTCTTGTTCGTCCGTTCAGGTGTTTGTTCAATTTCGATTTGTGGGTATGATTCTATTTTTTTTTTGGTGGAGTTCGCATCCGAACCGAATTCTAATAAAAAAATTTCAGTGGTCAAATTAGATGTTTTTTCAATGTCATTTTAATTCATCTACCTTTATGTAGTAGCTTATATATTCTTACTCCGAAGATGTGCTTTGATCTTCTGTTGACTGGGAGTTGATTTACTTCTGTCATGTCATTCCTTTCTTAACAAATTCGTATCCCTTTGCCAAAATCCAAAAAATGAGAGTATCTCGCTCACCCTCCCCCTCTTCTTCTGGTGTGACTATGGTAATGTTTTGCTCTTTTAATTTTTCAATCTCTTGTTTCTTTGGAAGGGTTTTGATTTGCTATTTGATTGATTATGTAGGTTCACCGGGATGATATCGTGATGAATGTAAAGCTTCAGTTTTTTTGCTTTAATTGCCAAGCAAGCAGCATTCCACCAGCTTAGATCTGTGGAGCAGCTTGGGTACTTAACCAGGCTTATGCACAGGTATTTAAGGCACTCCTTGACCTACAGAGTTTCTATTGATAGTTATTGTTTCTCATATTTTTTCATGTCTCCTTCAACAAAGGGATGAGACTACAATTCATAATCCAATCCACGGTGAAGGTGACTAGCAACATTTTGTTTGTCTTTTAGGACCAAGGTCATTGCCTCATATTCTAATATGTCCATCTTTTTAGGGGCCTGGTAATATTGATTTGAGAGTTGAGGAATTCTTAAAAATGTTCGAAAGCAAGCTATATCAGATGACAAATGAAGACTTCAAGGTGAGTCAAGCAATGCTGGCATTCGGAGGTACATTAATTGAGTGACAATATTCGTTGGTAAAATGACATGGTTAAATAATTGAAAATTGATATCCACTAGGAATACATATCAAATGCTAAGATTACACATTGAATTCTGGTATTAGATCTATAATTGAAGTAAGTGTTCAAGACGCTTAGCATGTGGAAGGTACATTAAGAGTGAAATCCTTGAATGGCCATGCCACTTTCATGAGCATTCCCTGGTAAGGATATTCTCAACTAAGTAGTGTAGGTGTTCATACTATTACTCTTAAGGTGTCAGCTGGCCTTTTCTTCAGTGAGAATCCACAGCAGTGTTGGATGCAACTGCTGAGCACAGATTCATAGAAGGGAAAGTAAGCTGACGTTATCTGTCAGTCTATGGACAAGTATTGCTTCCAAGTCTTGTTCATCTACGTCCTGAATGCTTACTATTGAAGGGGTAATAGTGCATGTACCTGGAAAAGATTGCATCAAGAACTTCCTTAGTCCCTCTTCCCGGATAGACTCATGGACTAGTGATGGTGCATGCATCCAAAAAACAAAAATGCATCACGAATCTTAGGGGATCTTATATAAGAATTATTTGATAGGAAAAAATCTCTTGTGGTGGTGTTCCATTTTTTGGGAGTAAAAATCACTTCCAAAATTGCTTAATAAGGACTTCCTTTCTTACTGGCTTCCCAAAATCCATCCCATTTTCAAGATTTGTGCTTGAGTGCATTCTTGTGTCAAGGATATTGCAAATTATCTGAGCTATCTTTAGCTAAAAGGTATTCATGGTCATAATAATTGCTTCCCTATCACATGCAGAGCAATGTGAATGCATTGATCGATATGAAGCTTGAGAAGCACAAGAATCTGATGGAAGAATGTGCATTCTACTGGAGAGAAATCTCCAACGGAACTTTGAAATTTGATAGGAGAGTAACTGAGGTATGAACCACGACTTGGACTGTAATTGTTCCTTCTGCTTTGACCTTTAAGATGGGTGGAGCTGCCGGCGCTAAGAGATAGTAGTTGGAGGAACGTAATTGATATAAATGATAGCCTTTGTTTAGGACGAATTTCTCAACCAGACTTCAGTAATAAAGTATTAAGTTCTTACAAATAATATGGGAACAGGTAGCAGCGCTGAGACAGCTAACGCAGCAAGAGTTGCTGGATTTCTTCAATGAATATGTAAAAGTTGGCGCCGCTAGAAAGAAGACACTATCCAATCGGGTTTACGGGAGCCTGCACGCATCTGAGTACCTGACCAACAAAAACCGACTGGCTCAAGCATCCTCGGTTCAAATCGAGGATATCTTCAGTTTTCGAAGATCTCAACCTCTTTATGGCTCATTTAAAGGGGCTTATGGTCAAGTGAAGTTGTAAGTTATCGATACTTTTCTTCCAGATGAAGAAAGTCAGATAATGTTAAGGTTCTCTCTAAACAGCAATATTTTGGAGTAGAAGGAACATTGGGAGTATCCTGCATTAGAAATGGACACTGTTGCAATCGGAGATCCTCTATGAACGGGGAGAACTTAAATGTTGTCCGTTATTTGCATTTTTTTCTTCAATTATAACCTGCATAAGTAAAGAACGAAGTTTGTTCTGTTATTCAGCTCATCTCTGAAACTTGAAACTTCTACGCAGAAGGCAGCAGAAGTCGGTTGACTTATGTACAATTTCAGGAACTAGGTTGTGCATTGGTGACACCCAAATTGTATAATTATGTATGTTGGTCCTTCGCTTTCAATGTCTTTGCCAGCCCTCTTGTTTCTTGTGGGGTTTCCCTTGCTAAGGTAAAATGAGATTCCTTGGGTGTGTATGATTTGGTTTTGCTTTTTATGTTCGTGTTAATGGCGTGACAACGTATAAATGCATTTCGTATAAAGTGCTTCCCATCTTAGTGCGACTCCCAATGGTCAATCAATAAAAAGGGAAAACAAAAATAAATGCGAAACTGAGTTTCGGAGCACAAAGGCAGGTCAAATTATCAAAAAAGACCGAAACCTATTATGCTTGAGTCATTTTTAGTCTTTGGTCAATTGAGTTTTAAACTTTTTAATAATTTGATAATTTTGGTTAAAAATTGCCCATGTTAATGCCAGCCATCTTTTATGGCATAACTTATATTAACGTGGATAAAATTTGTAATTTTTTTATGATTTTTTTGACTTTTTCTTTTTCTTTACCTTTTTTGTTTTCCTCCTTTTCTTATTCCCTCTGCCAATCCAAGGTCTTTGTGGCGGCTGCAAAAGTTGCCTAACCCAAATCTAGCAAGAACGTCACGACCCTTACAAGCCAAGTGATTGGCAAGGGCTGCTATGTGCTTTATGGCCTCATTTAAAAACAAAAAGAATAAGGGGACAAGAGAAAAAAAAGGAAAATAAATAAGTCATTTAAAAATTACAAAAATTGATTACACCATCGTCAATCATACCATCTAGAACAGTCCGCGTCTACGTAAGTAATATCCAATTAAAATTGGCAAATTATAAAAAAAATTATAATTAAGTTGATTAAAATTTCAACTCGTATAAATATAAATAGTTTAGAAATTTTTTGATAATCATTGCTAGAATTGGAAAAGGAGAACAGAGAAGAGAGCCACTTTCCGATTTATTACTAATATGTATCATTTCCATTATTCTTAACATGAAAATGTAAAATATTATATACTCATTGTTTCTTTTTGCAATTTTAAAAATATTAAAACTAAAAAACTAATTTGGTCACACTAAAGGGCTTTTCAAATGCAAGTTTACCAAACAGTCTTGCATTTCCTTAAAGCACTTTTCAGTTTTAGTTTATCAAATAGTCTAGCATTTCGGAAAACCCTTTTACCTCAAAGGTATTTGCATTCTCCAAGGGTATTTCCCTAAAAGCGAACCAAACGGGCCCATAGTCCAGTGCTGGGTGAGGGGTTGCACCCTTGTTGGGCACAAGCAAAGGCTGCGAGCCCCTCACCTATGGCCACTGAGGCATCATGGTCCTCACTTGGATGGCCAGAAACATCTCCCTCCCCCCCTCCCCACCTTTTTTCCCCCTGCCCAAGCGCTTGGGAAGAGAAGAATTGAAGACAATGAGTTCATCTTCAATGGCATCAAAGATGAAGAGTCAAGGGTTGATGCTCTCACCAAATCCAGGCAAAAGGTTTGCGGCCCTTGCTTGCGGCTGACGAGGGCCACGAACCCCTCGATTAGACTAGGCAAGGACCGATGCCCTTGCCTTTTGGCCAACAAGGGTGTAGAGGCCCTCGCCCACAGCCGGTGAGGGCCGCAACGCCCTCGCCCCAACCAAGCGAGGATCATTAGCCCTCATCGGCCAGAGGTGTAATAAAAAGAAAAGAAAAGAGGAAAATAAAAATAAAAATAAAAAATTCATTAAAAAATATTAAAATATTTTAAAAATTATCCATGTTAAGGTCGTCAATTACCACGTAGGACAATCGGCATCCATGTTAATGATTTCTGTCTAAAATTAGCTGGGTAGACTCAATTGGTAAGACTAGAAAAACTTTACGTCTCAATTGACAAAATTAAAAATTTTATGACTAAAATACAATAGAGTCAATTTTTCCGAGTGAGCTGAAACAGGCAGCAAGGTTACAGGCAACAAACGGAAGAAGACAAAACTCTAGGAACTGCAATGGATAGATTAGCAGCGAGCCACAGCCAGCCGCCGTCGTTGAAAAGAGAGTAAAGACCAGCAAAGGGGAGGGCGTCGCCGGAAAGGAGGCTTGGTTGGCTGTACGAGTTAAGGCTCAGCTTGACTGGTTGTGACGCAGCAAACTAGAGAGTCAAGCTCGTTCGGACGCATGCTGGAGCTACTGGGCGCTGTTGGGAATTCGACTAGACCGGTGCAGGACTCGCCGTACTTATTTGGACGAGCGGATGGGGCCGGAGATTCGTAATTGTTGTCGGAAAACACCATGAAGGGCCCTCCACGAGGGCGAAAGTCTTGGTGGCAGTGACGACTGCTGGAAGCTACTGTTGTCTGCGGGTCTGAGTCGTCGAAGCAATGCTGAAGCTCGCCGTGTTTGGGGCAACGCTGGTCTCAGCGGGTTCACGCCGAAGTAGGGACAACGTGAAGATTTAACACAAGCGACGCAGAATCGAGGACGGCCACGATGATTTTTTTTCTCCTCTCTCATCGTTTATTGCTCTCTTTTTACTGAATGTGTCGTGCCCCCTTCTCCTGGTTAGTGCTCTCCATTTATAGGGAGAGAGTTACTCCCTGTTGACGATTTCGCTTGTTGAAACTTCAATTAAATTTCGATCTTAGTTTGTTCATCACGATTATTTCCTGAAGCTTCAACAAGACCCCTTGCTTTGATCATGCAGTCACCATTTTAAACTTTTACCCTCGTTATCTTCAACTTATGTCTCCGTTTCAATTCGATTATGCCCCTGTCGATCTCAGTGGCGCCAATCTAGAAGAAAGATTCCATGTGCGCTAGCTCATGGCATGTACAACATATGATCCGTATGAGATGCGAATGCAATGATATTTTTGTTTTGAAGTCGCATTGATCCCAAATTTTCCCATGCAATATATGTCTGAGAGCTTTTCTCTCCCAATCTTAGATTTGGGAACTTTTTTTCTCCTATCTAATTCTAGATTTAGGATTCCTAATGAACAAGTACTTTGTCTCTAGTTTCAAAATTATTCACAACAGTTTCAAAGTCAAATTTGTGCTCATTCAGTGTGAACTTGCTAAAGGGCTTGCTTTCACAAGCAAATCTGAACCTGTAAAGCATATTTATATTGTGAAGGAGTTGGAGATGCCGAATTTAGACGCACACTTTTGAAAGGCAAAGCTGTAATTAAAAATAGATATCTCGGCATGTGCTCATCACCGATGATGATGTGTAATTCGACAATTGACCACTGATCTGTTTGCTTAGATGTAATCATAGATTTGTTCTTAAATGACGAGTGTGTGATTATCTTTGCCAAAGCATGATATACCTTGATATTCGGTTTTTGGTTTGTTTTGGAGCTCTGCGCATTTACCTTAGTAGGGTGACTTTTGAGATTTTATATGATTCTTTTCGTATATCATTTTAGTAATAAATTAAAATTTATTTTGGCAAAAAAGGGAAAACACCTATTTAGCACAACATTGATGCTTCTGAATTTCGTGTCAATCTCTCAATCTGTCTTGCAAACCGAATGACATCCAAAACCTGTGCTTGGCCGAAACTATGGCAAATCGAATAACACCGTGTATCGTTCGCGAGGGGTCTGATTAAAACTAGCATCCATTCTTATTCTACTACCATGAGAATGCCCACAAATTTTTTGCAATTCAAGATTTGCTAGCGTTAAAATTAATGGTTTTTCACCAAAAAAGGGTCGATGAAATATTTTTCTCAATGTGGATGAATCAGTATGAATCCTACAAAGGTTTCGAAGGGCCTTTGCTGAATTTGGACCCAAAAGTAAATGACAAGAATTTTTTAGGTATGAACCCTGGAAACAAGGGAAAATTTTAAATAAGGACCCAAAGTGCAATCATTTTCTCAAAATAGAACCTAAACTGAAGTTTATCTCAAATAAAAATCCAAACTGCCATCATTTTCTCAAAAGAGGACCTGAAGTGAAGTTTGTCTCAAAGAATGAGACAACCAAAATTTTTTTAAAAAAAAGACAAAAATATCCCTAATCAGGCTATCGGAATATGCATCGGAGATGCATCTATTCACCGACCGGCAAATGAGGTCTTTCTTTGAGACTAAATGATCACTTTGGATCCTTATTTGAGACAGACTCCACTTTAAGTCCTATCTTGAGAAAATAAAGGCATTTTATATCCTTATTTGAGACAAACTTCACTTCAGGTCCTCTTTTGAGAAAATGATGGCACTTTGGGTTCTTATTTGAAATTTTCCCTGGAAACAAAATCATTGCCACTTGTGTATATTGCAAGATTATAAAGATTAAGATTAATTCAGAGAAGAACATTGAGCTCTGTAATTTTCTGGGGATCCTTTACAAAGAGTTCAATGTGGATATTTCTAACCCACAATCAACGATTACAAATGATTGCTAAGAAATTAAACATGTTTACGTGATTACTAGTATTTAGCAATACTTATCTACAAACAATTACATCTAGGATTGTCAACTCCACTACTCAATAGATACCTAGACTCAGTAGTCTAGAGTTACATCAATGATTATATCGACTCAACTACTTGCAATTGCATTGACTCCACTACTCGACAGAAATCAAACTACAACTATAAGACCTGGACATTTGTTAGTGTCCACGTTTTCCCCCTTTTAAAATAATTGAATAATTTATCGATCATCTTATTCTCTTAAATAAGATATTGAAGAGCCATCATATGCTCATTGTCATCAGCAAATTTGATTTTTCTTTGCCAGCCTCCTGAATTGCTTTCCAAAAACAACACATATCATTAAGCCCATATCATTACATTAGACAGGAACTTACAAAGTTAAGGGAGGAACAAGCCCCAATTCATTGAGATGGCCAATAATTGCACCTGCCATGCACGTGGGCGTGCTTAAATAGGCAAGTTGATTTTTCTTCAAAATTGGAATCGATAAAGCTTTTTTTTTTTTGGTCAGAAAAGCGAGAATATATTAAGATGAGAAATTCATACAACCGGCAGCTATAGCTTCTGCACAAACTAGGTCCAAAAGCTAAAAAGGAGGAAAAATGGCCCAGTTACAGCTAAAGGGAGATCGAAGATGGGCCTTGCAGGCCCAGTTAGCTACCACATTAGCTTCCCTTCAACAGAACCCTAGAGAGAGCTGGGAGAAAAGGGTGAGCAAGAACGCCACTTCAGAGAAGAGAGCTCGATCCGTCCATGGCGGCGGCTTCTAACGGGTCAGCGTCTCAACTAGGGATGAGTTGTCAAATTCTACCATGATCCTTGCGTGCTGGAGGCCCTGATCAAGAAAATGCCGAAGGGCAAAGGATAAAGCTTGGATCTCCACCTGCAGGGCCAAGGATGCCACAACGTCTTTGGAGAACCCATCGGTAAGTCTGCCTTGGTGATCCCTGCAAATACATGCTATTGTACCCTCCTGGCTACCTGGTTGATATGAGCCATCAATGTTTACCTTCAAAACTCCTAGATCTGGGGGACGCCAGAGTAGATCTTGATTTTTAATGGAGTTTTTCTTGAACGAGCAGGTAGAAGCCAACAACTGATCGACCTGAGTGTGAGTCAGAGCCGCTTCTGCAACTTGGTTTGGATCTAGAGAAGATCCTCTGAGGATGCTTTATATCATAAAGGACTACTTGAGGTTTCCAAAAAAAGGATTTTTCAGGTAGAAAATACATTCACTCCTCCACTAAGTATAAAGAGACGATATAGAGATGAAAAATCAATTATGAGTCCATTGTTTCCTCGTACTTTGACAGTTTTTGTTTGTCATTTTCGGCCATTATTTCTGTCGAAAGCGTCCCATGTATCCTTATTAACTTTGCATAACTTACATGTGAGCCGGTCATTATCTACCGTCAGTTAAACTTTAATTGCTTGGAGATTGGAAATTCCTAGCCGTTATTTCTCTTATTGTACCGAAGAATAGTCATGCTTTATTCACTCTCATGAATGCAGCGATCTCAAGCGGTCTAATCCCAAACTCAGGAGGCCAAAACTCGGGCTGGGTTATCCCCAGACTAGACCGGCTTTAGGTTTCGTTAGTGGGCGTTCAGCACGATCTTGGTTCATTTCGGGCCTCCCCACGGTTTCGATATTCCCTCTTCGTATCATCAATTAGGGGGTCCAATGATGTATCCTTATGTGTTTGAGGGTATGTTTAAGATTATATATAAAAACTTATTGTTGCCCTTTTCATGAAAGTATGTATGTTGAAACCTTTTAAGCAAATTTAATTTCATAGAATTATTATAAACCCACGTGGGCATGTGACTAGTTCCTTTTATATACCAAACATGGGATTGGAAATCAGAATGAAAATGAGTATTAATTCATTCCAGGCTAACTCTCTTCAATCAAGCAACCCGATACTACTTGTTTTTATGGCAAATGATTGAACCGCAGACAAATGAGATGACAAGGCCCTTGATCCTTGTATTGAGAAGGATTTACTGCAACAGAAATAATTATAGATCTACATATAACTGATGAATCCATTTCATTAATGCACTATTTCCCACCAGCTATTTAAGTTATCTTCTTTAGATCGACTACAGCATCAAACAATCAGCAATATCAGACAATTTCCAACCCTTCCGTCCCCCAAAAGACCACCATGGCAATGCTTAAAGAACTTGTCCGCTTTGATGATCTTGTTGGCCATCACCGTTGCATTGCTTCCTAAGGCTACCTTCGCCAGAACTAGAATCCCTGATTGCACAAAGGGAATAACCTATGATTGTGGGGCTGGCTTCTTCCAAATCATAATCCTTTACAACAACTTTGCAACCACCGATGAATGTTGCCACGAGCCTGTGAAGGCAGGGAAGAACTGCCACAGCCAATTCATAGAGTCCATCGTCTCAAGCCACAAGCCGATCAAGGGGACGATATCCAATATCTACAGGAGGGGCAATGAGACGTGGAGCAACTACATTGCGGCTATTAATCTTGTACCTCCTCCCAAGCCTACTCATTGAGAGCTATCCTTATTTTCACAATAAACGTGTAAAACAAAAGAGACGAAAGAATTATAATTTTCAATTGGATTCTCCTCATAGAATTTTCTTATATTTTGTGCTTGTGAAGCCTTATAGTTAACTATCACAATAAGACGATAATGGATGATGAATCATATTTTTAGTGTTAAACATTAATTATTTGTTCACGTGAAAACGCGTGTGCACTATTGCTAGTAATACACTACGTAAACTTGACTTTGGAACATTTAATGAAGTTTTATTAGTATTGAGAATTGAGAAATATGTAGGCCCAAACATCTTATGTTAAATGACTTCGTAATAGGTCGAACGATGTTATTATGCAAGAGTGGGTTTATTTTAATCAGCCCAAATGAAGCAAGATGATGAATGATTGTTATTATTATTATCATTAGGGGTGTGCAACCAGACCAGGTATAACCGATTCCCGAACCGACCCACCTGGGAAACAGGGTTGGGAACCGATTCTCATTGAAACCTGTCCAAAAACCGGTTTCCAAAATTCGAAACCGGTTTAAACCGGTCCAGGAATAGGTTCCGAGTAATTACCCACCCAAAAATCGATTCCCAGACCGGTTTTGTAAGTAGAGGTCAAAAACCATTTTTTTCCCTGATTTCTATTCTTAGTCCCGCAATCACACAGCTTTTTTCCTCTTGGCTTTCTCAAACACGCACGGGAGGACATTCCTCTCCCTCACTTGCTTCCCCCCCTCTCCAACTCCCACTCGCACTGTCCAATGGATGGACAATTTTCATCACCATATATCACATGGATTGGCTTGCCTAATTTCTCTTTTGTAGGAGAAGTTATCTTGCATAAATGAGTAGCTTTATGTAGTAGTTGTAGGAATAAGACTAATATTAGACCCATGTTTGTTACTAATTCTTCACCTTATGATTTTATTTATTATAATTAGCCTTGTGGATCCTTAATGTTTAATCAAAAAGTTCATGTATTTATTTATTACAAGTGCTTAATGTTTCAATACAAATTAGGAGGATTACGTTATTTTCTCGCATATTAATATAAAATTCGAAATCGTATAGGATATTAGAAGATTGCAAAATAGGTTCCAGTGGAAACAGGATTAACCTGGAACCGGATCGGAAAAAATGATGGGTCGGGTACAAGGTCCAATACAAACTGGGTCGAGTATAGGGTCCAGAAAAGAGGAATCGGTTATAACAGGATCGGGTACAGGGTCTAGGTCTAGACTTTGAAGAATTTAGAGAAAAGAATTGTGATAATTCTCTATATCTTTGTACCAGGATTACAAAGCTATTTATAAGACTTCTACAAGTACTAACTAGGAAAAAACATATCTGTAAAATATAGCTATAATCCCACAAATTAAGGGATACTAATAAATCATTTCCTAACTAATTATTTACAGCTATTTCCTAATAATTAGGACCGCAAAATCAGGATTGAATATTCCTAATAATCAAATCCCAAAAAATCAGGATAATTCAACACTCCCCCTCAAGCTGAGGAATAGATGTCTTCCATTCCCGGCTTAGAGATTATTTCGTGAAAGATCCCACCATTAAGTCATTTGATTAGCACATCAGCTAGTTGATCTCCGGAAGGTATGTAAGACATGCAGATCAACCCCTCTTCTATCTTTTCTTTGATGAAATGCCTATCAATTTCAATATGCTTCATCCTATCATGCTGAACGAGATTATGAGTAATATTAATTGCTGATTTATTGTCACAGTACAGCTTCATAGGACCCTCCCACTTGATTTTCAAGTCTTCTAATAGCTCACATATTCCTTAAGCCATTGCTTGAAATTCTTATTCAGCACTTGATCTTACAACTATATTCTGTTTTTTACTCCGCCAAGTCACTAAATTTCCACCAAGCAATGTGCAATAACCAGATGTTGACCTTCTATCCACCATAGATTCTGCATAATCAGCATCGGTATAAGCTTGCAGCATCAGTTTTTGATTTCTTCTAAATAGGACTCCTTTTCCGGGACTTCCTTTTAAATAATGTAGCACTTGATTGACAGCTCGTAAGTGTGATTCTCTTGGGTCATGCATAGATTGACTAATCACACTTACTGAATAGGCAATATCAGGTCTAGTTTGAGCCAAATAAATGAGTTTCTCAACCAATTTTTGATACATTTCTCGATCTACAGCAGGTTCTTCCTTTGCATCTCCAAGCTTTTTATTAGGCTCAATTGGTGTGGCTACTGGTTTACAACTGAGTTTTCTAGTTTCCTTCAAGAGATCAGTCACATATTTCTGTTGTGAGACCAAAATTCCTTGTCTAGAGTAAGAAACTTCAATGCCAAGAAAGTATTTGAGTCTTCCTAGCTCTTTTATTTCAAACTCTTTAATCAAACAATGCTTTAGCTGCTATTTCTCCTCATCATCGTCACCTGTGACAATAATATCATCGACGTACACTAGAAGTGTTGTCATTCTCCCTCTTGCCGAATGCTTAATAAAGAGAGTATGATCACCTTGGCTTTGTTTGTAGCCTGAAGCTTTCATAACTCTGGAAAATCTCCCAAACTAGGCTCTTGGTGATTGTTTGAGCCCATATAGTGCTTTCCGTAATCTACATGCTTTGTTTGTTGTCTTTTCTCCTTCAAATCCCGGTGGAATACTCATGTAGATCTCCTCTTCTAGGTCTCCATGTAAGAATGCATTCTTCACATCATATTGCTGAAGTAGCCAATTAAAATGAGCTGCCAAAGAGAGTAGAACTCTCACAGTGTTCATCTTTGCCACCGAAGCGAATGTCTCCTGATAATCTACTCCATAAGTCTGAGTATAACCCTTTTCCATCAATCGTGCTTTATATCTCTCAAGAGAACCATCAGCTTTGTATTTCAAGGTAAAAACCCATTTGTAGCCCACAAGATTCTTTCCTTTAGGTTTTTCGACAATCTCCCAAGTATGGTTTTTTTTCTAGTGCATCCATTTCTTCTCTCATTGCATTCCTCCATTCTTCTTTAGACAATGCCTCAGATAAAGTATTTGGAATAGAAAAGGTGTGTAGACTCACAATGAAATTTTTATGAGATGTTGATAGGTGGTAAAGTGACACAAAGTGAGATAGTGGATATAAGGGTTACTTTGTGCACTCTCTAGTACCTTTTCTAACAGCAATGGGAAGATGCAAGTCATTTTCAGGCATATCAATTGATTGTTTATGCAAAGGAGAGTCGGAGCTTACCGGAAAATCATTTGCAAAACTCAAATGGGAATCTTGAACATGTGTTTGGTCTAGAACAGCTTTCTTTCTTGAGTATACCTGAGGAAATCTCATAGAGTCATAAATATGGGGAGATACGGGAGTGGACTCTTGTTCCGGAATAGGCTCAATCGTAGGGAGTGAGTCCGAGATTGAAGAAGCTCGAACTGATTCATCAGAAACTGATTCATGAGGAGCCTATTGATCAGAGTTGGAGGTTGATTGGTCAGGATTTGATTGATTAGGGATTGGTTGATTAGAATTGGGAGCTCGGATTGGAAGTTTATTAGGAGGTAAGTCAAGATTAAGGCCGTCAAAATCTTTATCTTCAACTAATGACTTCTCCCCCTGAAGATAAGACTGTGGAAAGTAAGGTTTGTTTTCTACAAATGTAACATCGACTGATATATAGGTCTTTCAAGAAGGAGGATGATAAAACTTATACCCCTTTTGTGTAGTGGAGTAACCAAGAAAGACACACTTGATTGCTCTAGGATCTAGTTTCCCCCTTTGCTGATTATGAACATGTACAAATGAGGTGCAATCGAAGACTCTAGGTATGAGATTATTTGTTGTGCTGAAATGGGGATAAAAGCTAGAAAGAACTGCCATAGGAGTTTTGAAATCTAATACTCTTGATGGCAATCTATTAATCATGTATGTAGATGTAAGGACGACTTCCCCCAATAAGACTTAGGGACATTTCCATGAAACAACAATGCTCGAGTAATGTTGAGCAAAGGACCATTTTTCCTTTCAGCCACCCCATTTTGCTGTGATGTGTTTACACAAGATGACTCATGGATGATCCCTTCCTTTTGGAAGTAGGTTGACAAGATTTGATTAAAGTAGTCTCTAGCATTATCTTATCTAAAGCTCTTAATTTTAACTCCGAATTGATTTTGAACCATGGAATTAAAATTAGGAACAATAATACTTACATCAGATTTGTGTTTGAGTAAGAATATCCATGTGACCCTAGTGCAATCATCGATTAGAGAAACAAACCATCGAGCCCCGAGATATTTGGAATTGTCGAAGGTCCCCAAATGTCACTTTGTGAATCAAATCAAAAGGATGAGAACTTCTTTTGTTGTTTATAGGAAAAGATACACGGGTGTGCTTAGCAAGTTCACAAGTATCACATTGGAATTGACTCATATCTAATCCTTTAAACAAAGAAGGAAACATGATATTTAAGACATGAAAAGATGGATGACCAAAACGAAAATGGTAAAGCCAAATGACATCCTTATTTGAAGCACTAAGAAATGACAAGGGTGAATTGTTCATGACTTTCTTTGAAATCCTCAGCATCTCAAGATAGTACAACCAATTCTTTTCCTTAGCAAGTCCAATCTTCCTCTCCGAATCCTGTTCCTGAAAAACACAGTAGGTAGGACAAAAAGTTGCATAATATTTGAGGTCATTGGTGAGCCTTTGTATGGAGACTAGGTTGGTTGATAGTTTTGGCACATGGAGGACATCTTTTAGAGTGAGAACAGGCGTAATATAGATATCACCAACTCCCGCAACAAAGGGCCGAGAACCATCTCGCCACCCCTATTTTCCCATTGCTTGGACATGGGGTGTAGGTACTAAAAAGATGTGAAGTGTGAGTCATGTGATCGGTGGCACTGAGTCTATTATCCAAGCTTCACTTGAAAGTTTTTCTGAGACATTTAAACTAAAAGAGAATGGAGACTTACTTGAGAGTGCTAAGGAACATGCACCAGAGGGTTTTTCAAGAGACCCTAAAAGCCCTTTATTTTTTTCTATTTCCTCACTGCTGAAGGATTCTTTCACTTGTCCTTCACTGTGACTAATTTGTTGGCTGGTCTGTTCAATTAGATGAGCCTGAGGCCTTGGTTGTCCTCCTTTGTTTCCCCACTCTCGGCTTGAGGTTGCTGGTTTGCCATTCAGCTTCCACCAACATTCCTTTGTATGCCTTAGCTTCTTACAGTAGGTACACCACAAATTATCTCGATTATCCCTCCATGTAGACCTCGAAGCATCCACCTTTCCTCTTTCTTGTGTTGATGCATTGCAAGTTACTAATGCTGAGCCTTCCACAGCTTGAGGCTCTAGCATTATTCCCCTTCGACTTTCTTCTGCCCGAATGAGAGAGATTGTCTCTTCCAAAGAAGGGATTTCTTCTTTTCCGAGTAAAGAACACCTGGAGTGCCATAACTTGGCACGGGGGACACTTAAGTGCCATAACTTTTTTTTTCGGTACATTTAAGTGCCACTTTTTTTTTCAAATGGAACACTTAAGTGCCAATATCGGAGTAAAATGGAACACTTAAGTGCCACTCCGGCGAAAATCCGGCCAAACGCAATTTTCCGGCAATGGAGGTCCAAAACGGCGTCGTTTTTGCATGCTGACGTGCCAAAAAAATACAAAAAAGACGCCGTTTCGCGTCGACGTGTAAAAATAATAAAAAACTAATTAAATTAAATTAAAACTTAATTTTAAATAAAAATACTCTAAAAAATTTTTTAAAAAAAAGGTGGGGACGAAGGGGCGGGCGGGCCGAGGGCCGAGCCCTCGCCACCGCCGCCTCCCCACCGTCACGGAAGGGCCGGCGATGGAGGGGGAGGGTCGGCCGGGGTCGCCGGCCCTCGGCCGACCGGCGGCGAGGGCCGCGAGCCCTCGCCGGATCGCGGCGAGGGCCCGCGAGCCCTCGCCCAAATCTAGTGAGGGCCGCGAGCCCTCGCCGCGATTCGGCGGGGGCTGCGGGCCCTCGCTGCCTCCCCGTCCGTCCGCCGGCCCTTCCCGGCGACGGCGAGGAGGCGGCGGCGGCAAGGGCTCAGCCCTCAACCGCCCGCCCCTTCGTCCCCCCTTTTTTTTTTTTTTTTTTAAATTTTAGAGTATTTTTAATTAAATTAAGTTTTAATTTAATTTAATTAATTTTTTATTATGTAAACGGCGTCGTTTCGCTAAGTCAACGCCGACTCGGCTCTCCGGCGAGCCACGCAAGCATTAAAAAATAATAAACACGTGCCACGTAGGATTTCCGGCAAGGTTGCCGGAGGTGGCACTTAAGTGTCCCATTTGAAAAAAAAGTGGCACTTAAGTATACCGAAAAAAAGTTATGGCACCTAAGTGTCCCCCCGTGCCAAGTTATGGCACTCCAGGTGTCCCAAACTCCTTCTTTTCCAAGTATTTGAATCCTGACTTGGTCAAATTCAGAATTAAGACCTGCCAGGAAATCATATACTCGATCCTTTTCAATGAAGATTTTTAGAGTTGCAGCATCATCAGCACACTTCATCTCAAATACTCGATAATGATCGAGTTCTTGCCATAGATTTTGAAGGGAATTGGCATATTCCGTCACTATTTTGCTCTCTTGTTTTGTTGCACTTGTCTTTACCTTGATTTCATATACTAGTGCTGCATCTCGAGCCTTTGAATAAGTCCTGCGAATAGAATCCCAAATCTCTTTTGCAGTTTTAAGAAACATACATTTATCACTTATGGCCGGATCCATTGAATCCCAAAGCCATGACATGATCATTGAATCCGCCTCATCCCATGCGTTGAACGTGGGATCTTCTAGTGTTGGACCTGTTTTGAGAAGATGGCTGAGTCTTCCTTTACCCTTCAAATAGGTCTTGACGAATTGTGACCATTTGAGATAATTCTTTTCATTTAGCCTATAAGTTGCTTTCACATTTTGTAGATCTTCGGTCATATGGTTGGTGTTGGCCTCCTCATTTTGACCCGAAGTATCTCCAATAAGTTTTGTCTCAGACATGGACAATTCCAGGCACAAAGAAAGTAATTGGAAAGGAAGAGCAAAAAAACAGAAGCAATAAAGGCCAGCAATGAAGGCTGTGATTGGAAGATTATTGCATCAATGAAGGATGCACTGCAACACTATCCCAGAAAAATAAGCCTAATGCTCTGATACCATGAAGAATTTAGAGAAAAGAATTGTGATAATTCTCTATATCTTTGTACCAGGATTACAAAGCTATTTATAGGACTTCTACAAGTACTAACTAGGAAAAAACAGATCTGTAAAATACAGCTATAATCCCACAAATTAAGGGATACTAATAAATCATTTCCTAACTAATTATTTACAGCTATTTCCTAATAATTAGGACCCAAAAATCAGGATTGAATATTCTTAATAATCAAATCCCAAAAAATCAGGGTAATTCAATAGACCTACCCACCCTGGACCTGATCACCCCTAATTATCATATCTTGGCTCCTCTTCATTAATGAAGCCTATTGGTTGATTTAATCACAAATGCATAAATGAATGAGTTCATTAAATCTGGAAAACCTAAACGCAAATCTGGTTAAGGAAAATTAGTTAATAAATAAGTTCAGTTAATCTGGAAAACCAAAGCCAAATTTGGCTTGCTGATATACCGGGAAAACGCTAGATTTGTTAAAACTTTGGAGATATAAATTTGGTAAACTTGGTTCCTTCTCGATAATGGAGACCTACTAATTGTTTAACTTTTTTTCCACAAGTTGTTATTAAATTATTTAATGAATCACACTCAAATATCTGGTCTAAGGTTAACGAATCGATAGATGAGTTCATCAAATCTGGAAAACCAAAACCGAAAAATCTGGTCAAAGGTTAATTACTTATAAATAAGCTCAATGAATCTAGAAAACCAAAGCCAAATTTTGTTGAGTGATATGCACGAAAATTAAAAATGAATTCAAGGCACTATGACCTAGATTTGTCAAAAGGAATAGACCCATTTCTTAACCCATATTTTATGAGTTGAGTTGCTATATAGATCAGTTGTATTTAATAAATGGGTTAGTTTATAATAGTAGAGTCCAAAGTAATATGGATGTTAAATGAGATCGCATCTTACTTTGACCCAACTCACATTTATAACTCTTTTTGCACTCTCACTCAATCTCATTGTATTCACTTTGCACTCTCACCTCAGTTTGAATATAAGCTTTCTTAAATTGGGATATGAAAGTGTTTTAATAATATAAGATGGGTCAAATATTGGTTGGGTATAGATTGAATCAAGTGTGAACTACTAGATTTATATTGCATAGAAATAAGCTAGATGAGTCAATTTGAGAGTTCAATCATTTTCGACCCAACCCAACTCATTCATTTGACAAATCTATAACGGCTTTACTTGTGATCCCATTATGGGATCAGAGGGGAAAATGACTTATAAAATAAATATCAACTCTTGAGTTTTTACCATTTTGAATGTTGGAATCAACATTGTAAAAGAAAAATAATATTCCAATGCGGTCTTACCATCCTTAATTCAAAGTCGTACTTATTTATAACTATTTATTTTCTTATTAATTTTCAAACGAAAGTAGACAAGGTATTGATTATCGTGAGGTTGGTCCATGCCAATACAACGAGCGGTGTGTAAATGGCCAGCTTGACTTGAGTCGATTATTGTCGGGTCATATCAAAAATATGTACTTTTCGTTCGAGGAAAAGGACATCCAACCGCTGGATGAACGACGGTTGATCTCTGTCTGTTTTTTCTTCTTCTTTTTTTGGGTAAAAGGACGAGCGTTGCTTGGTTCTGACTCTGGTGGCATGGGCGAGCCTTTCCAAAGGGAAGAACCACTCTTACACGGGATTTCCTCGATAAGGTGAAGAAAGAAAAAAAAGAGAAAAACAAAATACACCGCCATAGTCATTGGTCGAATGATTTAAGATTTGATTAGTATGGCAAAAGTCCGAGGCTCGATTCTCTAGCATATTCTCGATCTCAAAATACCTTAACTAGTCGGTGAAGGTTTGGGTTTATTGTCAATCTCAAGTTTCACATTCACGTTGCCCGAGAATAAGGGAGATAGGCCCGACCGGCACAATTCGCAGCCTTAAATTGAACATCCTCCTACGGATTCAGCGCCAACTACCCTTTTGGCGAGCAATAATAATTTAAAAATATGCCACATGGAATGATATGATTAATTAATTTTGATTTGGCACTCACCTATCCATTCGAAATTCTTGGTTTACCAATAGCTGTACTATGGTTGTGATACTTTACCATAATATTATGAAGTGTTATAAATTGTATATTTCTAGTATTACATAATTTAAAGCTACGATCGATGTTTTGAAATCCATAGTGGTCAAAGAAGCAGTCTGGCCTCCAATACACGTGTAACGGGTTTTATCGTTGGATCAATTAGTTGGACAACTATAAAAAAAAAAAAAAAAAAAAAAATGCACCATAAATTTAAATATGCCTATTTAGACCAACATTAATGCTTGAGTAAAGGGAAAAGTACAAAAAAAAAGTCCTAAATCTATTTTATTAATATAAGTTAAGTTTTAAACATTTCAATTTGATCAATTTAGTTCGGAATCTTTTCACATTGATACCAATTAAGTCTATCTAATCAACCCAAGCCAGAAATTATCGACATAAACGTCGGCGATCTTAGTGACATGATCGACACTAACGTTAATAAATTTTATAATTTTTTAATATTTTTTGAGAATTTTTATTCTTTTATTATTTTTTTCTTTTCTTTTTGTTTTCTTTTTCTTTTTTCCTTACCCTTTGGCCAATGCCAGCGAGGTCACTAGCTGGACAAGCTAGTCTAAGGCCTCTGCACCCTCATTGGCCACTGACAAGGGCATCAGGCCCCTACTCAGATCTAGGCAAGGTTTAAACCCTTGTTTGCTGGCCGATGAGGGCCTCTACACCCTAGTAGGCCACTGGTGAGGACATGAAGGCCCTTGTTCTTGGTGGGCGAGGGCTGCGATGCCTTAGGTGAGGGAATTGTGGGCCTCGCCCAAATCTAAGCAAGGGCGTGATGCCCTCGCCAGCCACGAGCGAGAGCCTTTCGCTCATGGTTGGTGAGGGTCACGATGCCATAGCCTAGTCTAGGTGAGGGCATTACGGCCCTCATTGGCCAATAGATGAGGGTTTCTGCTCTTACCTGGATCTAGGCAGAGGCCTAATGCCCTCACTTGTGGCTAGCGAGAGAGCAAAGGCCTCACCCAGATCAACCTGTGGCAAGCAATGGTAGGTTGCCAGCCAAAGGGTAAGGAAAAAGAAAAAAGAAACAATAATAATAATTCAAAAATATTTAAAATTTATAAAATTTGTTCATGTCACTACCAATCATGTCACGTAAAAACGTCAGAATTTATGTTAGTAATTTTTGGCCTAAAATGGCCGAATGTATTCAATTGATACCAATGTAAAAATGTTTATTACGAAATTTGTCCAATTAAAAAGGTTATGATTGAATTTATAACAATACAACAGATTTCGGACTTTTTTAGTACTTTTCCCCTTAAATAATAGGCGAGGGGATCTTTTCTTGTTGTCTCTTCAATTAAGCTGTGCACCTTTAAAGGTGCTACATGCTCTCTCTATCTCTACCATCTTCTAAAACGAACTTTTTTATCTTGTGTACAGCAAATGAAGTTAATATCATGTTTCAATTGCAAGGGCTACCTTCGCCAGCCTAGGCTCGGGTAATACCCAACTTCATCGTCATGTCTCGTGATCTAGATGTGGCAATTTAGAACTTACTAAGGTCCCTATCAATCTATACTTTTTTATAAAATGAACTTTTGAATCTTGTGTATGGTGAATCAGATTACATTGCATTTCAATTGCGGAGGATCTCATTATAAAAAAAAAAAAAAAAAAAAAAAAAAAAAAAAAAAAAAAAAAAAAAAAGGCATCGATGCTCACTCTACTACTCGGGTGAGAATGCCTATCTTGTGCTGAGGCTCATTCTACCTTCATGCTTTCTGCGCTTGAGAATATGCCGTCGATGGGATTCAGGGATGAGGCTATGACAATTACAACGGTACATTGCTACCAAGACACCTAGATGTATGCAACAAGGTTTGGATACACGTCAATCCGTGCAATGTCCTCCAACTTGAATTCTGTATTTCCACGTCTTCTTTCTTCTTTTTTTTTTGGGTCGAAGTATTTCCAACAATTGATTTGCTGTCAAAGGTTACAAGTTCGATTTCCCAGTTTATCCGTGGTCCCCGAAAACGTTACTTAGTCTGAAAGATAGATCAGAATTCATGCGTATTACCGGTTTAGGCCACCCACTCAAATTATGATAAGGTAAGAGTTACGAAGTTCGCGCATTGGGCAGGGGTGGGCAGGTAATGTTGTTGCCTTAAATTTAATTGTCTCATATGGGAAAATTTATAGTTTGACTAGACCTGTCAAAATATGTCCAAAACCAATTTAATAACCCAAATTTACTTAAATGGCCATACTAAATTGCAGGGCCAACATGATGGGATTACAAAATAAAGAGGCTAAAACAAGTGGGCTATAATGAACCCATTGACAACCCACTTAACCCATTTATAACTAAAAGCCTCGCTCACCTCACTCGGTCTCACTTTATAAGATTTCATTTGTCTCTTAGAAAATAAATGATTTAAAATACATTTTTATTAAAAAAATAATAATCGTTTGTGTCACTTCAAAAATAAATGAATAAAACTTGTTTCACCGTTCATGAAAATATTTAGACATAAATATTTGTCAATGAAGAAAACATTTTTTAATAACTAATTATTTCAATAACTTATTTTGAAGAAAATATTTTTAAATCATTTATTTTCTATAAAATAAACAGAGCCTAAGTCTCCGACCATATAAATAGAACCCAAGTCCCACACACAACCATCTTCTTCTCGTTCAATTCTTCCCTTTACTCTCTACAACTCGCAACCTCCAGTCTTAAGACTCTCCATTCAGCCATGGATCTGGTTTGGTGCCGCGGCTAATATTTGGGACCTTCTCTCTACTCAGTTATAACAAATTGTCCAATTCGATAGGGGTGTCAAAACTAAACTGTATATCCGAACTGGAACTGACCCGACCCAAAATTTTGGGGTCCTTTTGGTTCGGATTTTGTTTATGTTCGAGGAAATGATTATAAAACGGGTAGTGTACTGGTTTCAGTTCAGTTCGCATCAGCTTGTGGTCCAGTTGTCGGGTTTTATAACTTCTTTTCTGCATTACAGATTTAATCCCTTGTGCTCATATTTACTCGACCAGGTTTTCGCGTTTGATCAATGTAAAACTGATGTTCAAGATCCACATTTTGGCAGTTAGTCCATTGACTGGTTGATGAGATTGTCTCTGCGAATGCTGCGCCATCCAAATTTGGGTAGATTTGTATGATTTAATGACTTTTGATGTCCTAATTAGTCACAGCTAGAGAATGTTTCGTTGCACTTCGGTCTCTCATTCTTCTTCATTAGGTTTGCTAATGTTAGGATAGCCGGAACACATTCTTCTCACTAAAAAGCTCGGGTTTGTTCTGTGTTGTTTATGTGTTGTCGCTTTTCTATTTTGTTATAGTCCCGATCCTCTGCTATTTTGTATTCATGCGTCAAACTTGTTCTCTCGCTTTCTGCGTTCTCCTCCGTTCGTGTATATGCGCGATTTAGTCACAACACGTTCTTTGTCAAATTATCTTTGTTCATAACCTGACCCTCAAACGGCCTCATTGATGCGGTAAGCGGGTCCATGGAGCTATCCATTCTTCAAAAACAACAATATAAAGAGAAGGGTGTTAAAAATGAATCCCGAGATGGGTCGGGCTAGGTAGTTGTGTTGCAAATGAATGGGTCAATTTAGGTTCGTCCACTTATGACCCAACCCAATTTACCTGTTTGACGGGCCTAAGTTTGACATGCTAAGCACCCTTTTGGCGCTAGAGAGAGAGAGAGAATGTTGAAATAAGGCCTTTTTTTTTTTTTTTTTTTTTTTTTGAATTGGGTGCTCACTTAACTATCTTTGCATTCATCTGGTATAACTATTAGCGTACCAAATAACTGTATAGTGAAGTGTTGTTAACTTGTGTACTGTGTTATATATATATATATATATATATATATATATATATATATGTGTGTGTGTGTGTGTGTGTGTGTGTGTGTGTGTGTGTGTGTGTGTGCTACTGTAAATTTTCTTAAAGATGGAAAATCAGGGTAGGCGGGAAACCGGTTCCTGAGTCATTAAATGAAGACCACATATAAACATATATTAAGGCTACGTTTGTTTCAGCATTTGCAAGGGGTTTTGAGTCCAATACAAATGTTGAAAGCCTAAAGCTACTTTGAGAAAAACAATTGTGTTTGGTAAAATTTTTTTTGTAAATGGACTTTGAGTTGAATGTGCGTTTGGTAAAATTTTGTTCACAATAAGGCTTTGAGAGGTATAATATATGTATATGTATATGTATATATATATATATATATATATACATATATATGTATATATCTTTTTAAAAAAATAATAATCAGGGGCAAAATTGGAAATATGAAGAATTAGTGAGGATAGTTTTGGAAGAAAAAATAATAATTTCAACATTCGGCAGAATGTTGAAAACCCAAAACTAGTAGGGACTAGTTTTGGGCTTTCAGCATTTTGAAGGCAAGTTAAAAGCTAAAAGCCGGGTTTAAAGTTGAACCAAACAGTGCAGCATTTCCTTAAGGAGCTTTCAAACTTGAAAGTCAATTGAAAATGCTGAACCAAACGCAGCCTAAGTATGCCTTTAGAGCAATGCTGGAGCTTAGCCTAGTGAAAAGGCACTCTTGTAGTTCAAAGAGATAAAAGGTGTTTTATTGATGATATCTCATCCATCAAGCTTTGTGTACAAGCTCTATCCACCAACATCATCCCATAAAGCAAACTCTTAAATTTGGTATTAACCCTTAATCCACACCGCAAACCCAAGAATCTGGGACAATCCAAGGCTTGAATGAGGCTATGGTGAATCGAATTGCTTCGTGTGTCAATTGCAAACGGTCCAATCTCATTAGTAGCATTGACGGTTCTTATAAGTTTCCCCTTTTCAAGATTTACTATCGATGGGATTCAAGAAGAATACGCTCTACACAAGTTACTTGCATCATATAAAGATATAGATCGATTCGTATAAGGTCACCCAACTCAATTTTGCATTTCCTTATATTGCTAGAGATTGTTCGCATTAAGTATGTATATTAAGGGTGCGCATGATAATCATCTTATTTCTATTCCAGAATTATTTTTCTATTATAAACTTGTTTCTAAAACAGAAATCCATTTGGTAAAATTATTTTATTTTTCTATTTCTAAAATAGATTTCTACTCCAGAAATAAATTTGAAACAAAATCAAAAGTAAAAATTTCTTTACTTTTATATTTCTATAATAGAAATGAGAAATAAAAACTTTTCTCATTGTTCGTCCTCGCTATTAGTCGACTATCCATCTATTGCTGTTGGCCACCGTTCGCCATCCATTGCTGCCACTACCCGTCAATCGCCCATCACCATTGCCACCGCCAGCCACCGCTACCGTAGCCACCTATCGCTCGCCCGCCACCGCTATTGCCAACCACCACTGAAATGGAGAAATTTTTTGTCATTATTAAATGCGTATTTTTGCTTAAAAACTTATTCAATAATAGAAATAGAAAGATCCGTTTCTCTTCCATAAATCAATTTTTGACTAGGGTCCATTCATTTTGCGGAAAATATCACGTTTTCAGAAAACATTTTTCTAGAAGTCATTTTCCAAAAAGATGACTCTATTTTCCGGTGTTCAACCTAAACTTAAACTTTGAGTGGAAAATATTTTCCACCGTTTCCACCATTCATTAGCTAATTTAATTGTTCGGGAAAAAATTATCAAAAATAGAATTTTAATATTTTAATTGACCAAAAATTAGTTTTATTTTTATATTTTTTAAAAGTTAATTTTAAATTATTTGCATTTAAAAAAATTGAATTTTTATTATTTTTAATTTCTCTTTCTTTTTCTTTTTTCCCTTTTCTTTTCCTTCCTCCTTCCTCCTCCTCCTTCCTCGTCCTTCCTCCATTGCCGCATGATGATGGTCAGTTGCCTAGCGGCCGACCAAGACCCAGTCGCCAGATTCAATGAGCTCGAGGCTCAACTAATCTCACCCAAGCTCGCCAAAGTTTCGCCGTGGCTCTAGCAAGTTGCGAGCTCACTGGATCTGGCGATAGAGCTCGAGCTTGCCTGGATCAGGAACCCAAGCTCCACCGCCAAATCTAGTGAGCCCGCAGCTCGCCAGAGCCCGACGAACCTCTGGCAAGTTCGGGTAAGGTCCGAGCCTTGCCTAGCTCGCTGGACCTAGCGGCCCGAGCTCCGCCCTAGGCAGGCGAGAGCTCTGCCTCGCCTGATTTGGTGAGGCCCGAACTCAGCTTTACTAGATCAAGCTAGGTGAAGCCTTGATGGCCTTGGGCAAGGCTTGAGCTAACTTGTGGCCGCGGCCGGCGACCAGTAATGAAGAGGATGTGACATCCAGATTTTTCGGGTCCTAATTTCGACTGGATAAATAGGGCCGTTTCTAATCAGGGTGTTGTAGAGGATTATTTTATTGTGAAATTGGGATGCAAGTAGGCTAAATTAGTGAGAAAAAATACCAATTTGACTTATGAGGTGTTGAATGGATTAGTAGGGGTCAATTTGATTTAATTCAAGAGGAATTAAGGTCCGCCTTTGACCGCGCAATTGAGACTCAAAAGGTTTTATGGACAAGCCAAGATGTGAATTAAAGTATGGTGACATTGGATTAATTTTTGTGGACTTCAATTGGATTCAATTGAAAGAAAAATTGAAGAAATTGATATGTACAAGATTTGGACCCCGGCGGAAAATTAATTGGACCTATTGAAGGAGTTGTTGGAGTTAGTGGACCATGACATCATTAGTGATGTCATGGTGGGCCACTAGTGGGATTAAAGAAAGAAAAAGAAAAAGGAGAAGGAAAAGAAAGGGGGAGAGAGAGAGGAGGTGGGCCCCACTTGTGTCATCCCTAACCTTGAGAAGAGAGAGAAGAAAGAGAGGAGGAGGGAGGGAGCCGGCCGAGCAGCAGCCCCCCGTCGACGCCGTCCGCCCCGCGCCAACCGTCCGTCCGCCGCGCCACACTACTGCCGTCCGCAACCCCACCCCTCCGCCGTGCCACCGTCCCCGTCGCGCGCCGTCTCCCCCTCCCTCGCACGACCCGCGCCTCCAGCCCCACGTCTAGCCCGTCCACAGCCGCGTTCAGCCCCCTCCAGCCGCCGCCTTGCCGCCGTGAGCCACCGCCACGAACCGCCAGCCCTCCTCCACCGTTTCCACTGCCGAACCAGCTCGAATCTCCTCCATTTTGGCCTCAAATCGCAGCAAAACAGATCTGGAAATTCATGGGTATGGCAGCCCCTTCCGGCCCGTTTTGGCCGGCTTCCCGGCCCCGGATGCGAGCCCGCCTTTGGAGAAAGTCGATCCCGGCGTCGCCCTATTCGATTTGAGCTAAGCGGCATCCAAATCCGTGAGTTTATCTCACTAATCCTTGATTAGATGATTAATTATGCCCTAAGTATGTTTAGTTTAAATTAAACATGTTTAGGTGGATAGATTAGATTATTTTATTATAAGTTGGATTAAGCTTAATTGGGTTTAATTAAGTTTAAAAGAGGTTAATTAAAGTTAAGTGGTGATGTGACATAATTGGATTTTAATTTAGATTTATTTAAATGCTTTGAAATTCGAATGATTAAAATAATATTAAAATATTTCGAAATTAATTAAATATTATTATTTATTAAAAAAATGTAAAATTTTATTTTTAGCCCCGGTTGCTCAGAATTTCGTGCTGATCGCTGCTGTGATGTTAGAATTTAAATTTGATGCTTGATTGGTGGCGAATTGAGTGTGATTGCATAAATAGGGGTTATGTGTAGAAATTCCCTATGTAGGAATTGTGGGGATTTTGGCTGTAATTAACCGCCTATTAGAGGCTGTGCCGAGTGGGGCCGTGATGCCACTAGTTGTTGACCGCCTATGAGAGGCCGTGCCAAGTGGGGCCGTGATGCCACTGACCGCCTGCCACTGATGCCACTAGTTGTCGACCGCCTATGAGAGGCCGTGCCGAGTGGGGCCGTGATGCCACTAGTTGTTGAACCGCCTATGAGAGGCCTTGCCGAGTGGGGCCGTGATGCCACTAGTGTTGAACCACCTCTTCGAAGGTCATGCCACGTGGGGCCGTGATTACCACCGATTGGTTGAGTCTACCCTTAGGGTTGAGGTTGGGAGCATTGGTTGATTTGATAGAATGACATGTAATCGGCCGAGCCGATTGATTGCTGAGACGATCCAAGTGGTTGATTAATTGATGATGTGATTGTGCCTTGGTTTATTTAATTATCACATTTGCACGTGATTGAATAATATGAACTGTACTAACCTGCAGGCACGGACTATTGTGAGGTAAGTCTTCTTGTGTGGCTAGGTCATGCTTGGGTGTATTTTCTTTCTAATAGGGGCTTACGAGGGGTGAACTTGCTGAGACAATGTCTCACCCCGTTGTGGGAAAAATATTTCAGGGCCGTAGATGACGATTCCAGTGGAGTAAGGCGGACTGCTGATGCAGCTGGGCAAGGAGTCGCACAGCCAAGAAGATGAAGGATCGATGATCGAGTCCATCTAGTAGTTTTAGGATTGTTCCCTCTTTTTGGTGGACCGACCCTAGTGTGTAGACTTCGACCCAAATTTGGCTGTATGTAATCCTTGGGTGATTTTATGATTGTATGTTGGCTTGTATTAAATTGATTTTGTTCCTGTTGTTCTATCCCGCTTTTAAATTGTCAGGGGGTTCTTAATACGTTCCGCATGCGCATAATAAAATTATTCTGGGTCGGCGACACTATTTGGGAATGTCGCAATTACTCGACCATGGCGGGTTGCTCACGTGTCTCGGGGTTCGGGGCGTGACAACCCCGTTTAAGTGGTATCAGAGCATGGTCAGTGAATGGAGTGATAAGGGCGATGAGTCATGGGATAGTTAGTAGGAAAGGCTTTTAATATTCTAATGCATGTGATTGATAGTTGCTTGGTAGCTTGCTTGTGTGGTCGCTCAGTGTTGGGTTTGGAAGCGGGCGTCTGTGTTGAGCCTGTTGCGTGAGTGACCGTGTGTCGAGGGCCACCCAGTGAGGGTAGTAGGCCCTGTGTTTCGGGGCAGGCCATTGTTGAAAGTTGGTGCCCGTGGTGCCTAGGTAGAGAGCAAGTTGGGGCCAGTGCGAGTGGTGAAGCATTGTCTCTAGTCAATGCTGGGGTAGTAGCCCCCGAAGGTTTAAAGTTTGCTTGGTTTTTGAGAATGCTTGAGAGGTTGGGAGACAGAATGGTCAGTAGGCCGTCGCTTCAGTCACTGTTGCCGCCGTCGCCAGGGCCGTAACCGCCATTGTTGTCGTTGTTTCTACCGTTGTCAGTGTTGTGATCGTTGTTGTGACCATGCCTGTTGAGGCCGAATCTGGAGTTGTGATCGAGGATCAAGCCATCATATCTAAGTCGAGATTCAGTTTAGACAGAAACGGGAATTGATTGGGGAAAAAGCCAATGTCAGAAGAAAGGTGTCATGTTTCACCCAACTGGAAAAGTAGAACTGGAAAGTCAGTGCTCAGCTTGATCGTGTGTGTCGTGTCCGTAAGAAAAGACATGGATCTGTTCCGTGTTGTAAGAGGGAAGAGACAGATGAAATCACATTTGTTTCCGTCACCGCCGTTGATAAGATATAGCAGAGGAAACATGCTTCGGGATGTTTAGTGGGGTACTTGGAACGGATCTCAGTGCAAAGAAGGGTGCGTGGTATTCCTTGATGGGAGGTAGATGACGCACTGTTTGTGTGCCGAGTTTGTGAAAAGGGGGCATGAGTTAGCCCAGGGTCAGAGTGAAAAGGGAACATGGTTTGAACGTGGCCGACAGGGCCATCAAGTTATGAATTGTCCCTGTAAGCTCAGGGGAGCGTAAGCGCCGTCATTGCAGATATGACGCCACTAAGATGGCTAGAGGAGCATGAAGGGATAGACCATGCACCGATCAAGGAAAGAATGCTTTTGAGATGCTTTTATCAAAATGGTGCATCAGAAATTTCCAGTGAAAGTGGTAGGATTTACTTGTGGTAATAAAGTGATGGAAAGACGAATCTCTGACTATGGTTGTGCTTGGAGGGTTTGCCTAAATATGACCTGGAAGTCATTTATAAAAATGTTGGCTCGAGGAGCCTTCCGTTGGTTTGAATCGTGACAGTAATATAATTCAGTTTGTTCGGTAGCGTACAAGAGTTTTGAAATTATTGAAAGTTAATGAGGGAGTTAAATCCTTGTAAATTCGTCGTGGAAGATGACCTGGTTCAGTTCGTTAGTTATCGAATCTACGTGGCAACTGTAAGGGATGCGTCAGTTGAGGGGTCGAATATGGAGAACACAATTATGGCACAGGATTTTTCTAAAGTATGTTATGGAGAATTGTCGGGTTTGTTGTCGTGGTTGTTGTCGAAAGGAAATAGAGTGGTGATTGAATAAGAACCCGAACGAGCCGGTCCCTAAGGCTCCTTACCGGATGGTGTTACCCGAGTTAGAAAGACTAAAGGTGCGAGATGCAGGAATTTTGGGTAGGGGATTCATGTGTTCCAAAGCATCACCTTGGGGAGCACCTGTTCTATTCGTGAAGAAGGAAATTGGTTTGTTGTGATTACACATTGATATTGCTCGGACCGACCGGAGGTCGAGTGTCATCGATTGAGAATCAAGAAGAAAGGCATACGGAGTTGGCATCTCGCAATCAATATGGCGCTTATGAGTTCATTGTAATGCTGTGTGGTTTGACGGATATCTTAGCTGTTTGTTTGGGTCTTATGAGCAGAAGGTGTAAGGGTACTTAAATCAGTTGTGATCGTGTTCAGTGAAGTTATCCTAGTGTGTTCAAAGAGTGCCAAGGGGCACAAGAGACAGTTAAGGAGGATACTTCAGACCTTAAGGACTCTTAAATTTCATGCTGAGTTTAGTTAGTGCAAGTTTTGGATGACGTATGTATCGCCGGTAAGTCACGAGATTTCAGGCGAAGAAATTTTCGTGGACCCCGTCAAGATTAAAGCAGTGAACAGTTGGCCAAGATTGACTACAGTGGCAGAGATCAGAAGTTTCTGGGTTAGTAGAGTGTTACAAACAGTACGTATATGGGTTTTCTTTCAGTGTTAGCACCGCCGTTGACAAGACTACCGAGGAAGGAAGAAAAGTTCGTGTGGATAAATGAGTGAGGGTGTAGTTTTCAAAAGCCTAAGAAGAGGCTGACAACTGCACCTATGTGGGCCATTCCGTCTGGTCTTGGAGGGTGTGGATCTTCAGTGATGCATCATTTAAGGGATTGGGTGGCTTAATGGTGCATCATGATAGGGTTATTGCATATGTGTCCCGCCAATTGAGGCCTTATGAACCAAATTACCTGACAGACGACTGGGAACTCACGATAACAATTTCCGCTCCGAAGATTTAGAGATATCAGTGGTGTGAAGAAAGACTCCAGATCTTTATTGACTGTCAAAGCCTCAAAGTAATTATTCTCCTAGGAAGAATTGAATGAGATAGTGCTGTGAACCAGATCTTTTGAAGGACTTGGATAGCGGTATCTGGTATCACTTGGAAGGATGAAAGAAGTCACTGATGCTTTGAGTCGAGAGTCTTCAATTGTGCACAGATCGGCTAAAGTATAGATTTTATTTAAAAAGGGTTCAAGATTTGGTTTTCAAAATTGAGGTAGGCTATCCTTTGAATTTTATAGCCGCTCAAAAAAAAAATGAAATTGTAAAATTGAACCAGATGCTCAAGTTTTAATTGGCGCCTAGTCGACAAACAGAGATGTTCGGAAAGTCCGATAAGACGCTACTAGTAAGAAAGAGATTGACTTTGAGATTTCGGAGGATGGAAAGTTCGAGTTCCATGAACAGTTGAATACACTTGATAGTGTAGCACTCAGGGAAAAGATTTTATTAGAAGTTCACTATAGTATTGCGGTTTTGACCAGATAGTGCGAGTAAGTTAAATTAGTGTCAGTTAAATTGGTAGACTGATGTGAAGATGGATATCGCCAAGTAGGTTGCAAGTATCAGGGGCGTTAGTAAGTGGGAGTTCAGTAATGCAGACCAAGACTTTTATCATCACCTAAGAGTCTCCAGTGGGAATGAAAATATATCACGACGGAACATTGTGATGAGCTTATTAAGGGTTCAGGGGTTTACTGATATCATTTGAGGATAGTGGTCGATTGATAGATGGAGTTGGTCCGCTTTGGTACGATACGAATGGATCTTGTTTTGGGTGTGTGACATTCAGGTTTATGGATTCTGACTTTGATTGGATAAGTTGGGTGTTTCATCGGCGTGACTTTAGTGCTTTTCTCTGAGTTGGCCACTCACGAGATAACTAGACTAGCTGGGTGAGTTATTAAGGACTTTAAGGCAAATAGACTTGGCGATTCGACCAGGAATCGACTTCTCGACCATGTTCATCTTTAGAGATCATTGCGGCACAGTATAAAATCGAATTAAGATCAAAGATAGGTCAGTTCGATTGAGACGAATGACCAATCGTGGGTGACCCCATTGAATTGGAAAACTCTCATCGACTGGCACTAATTTGATCTTACTGTCGTTTTAGTACCCTGTGTCCGTATTTGAATCCTCGAGATTTCACGACAATCGAGAATTGACACTGTGTTGAGTGGGTTCATTATGGCTCGAAGGAAATTGACCACGGGTCATTTGTCCTAAAAAGTTCTGAGAACTACCTAGTAGCCTAGGTCACACCAAAAGTGCGTCAGAGTGAAATTAACCGCTAATCTAAGTTCGATTTCAGATATTTGAAGATTTTGTTATGTTATGGACTGGGTATACCGAAGTGTGTGGGCATCAGATAATTCATCGGCATAGAGTGCCGGGGATGATTCATATTTCGAATTCAGATCAGAGATTACAGGTTTGGCAGAGTTTTCAGAGGGGTTCTTTCTTAAGCAGTACTTAATAGAGGGTAAAGAATTCAGTGGTAAAAAGAAAGTGAAGAAAGATCATAGACTAGAGTCGGCTTAGAAATCAGTGTTTGCAGTTATCAGATCAGTGTCGGAGTGAATGCTAGACAGAACTAAACAGAACTGTCAGAAATTTTCAATTATTGAGCTTTAATGGTTCATTGGGGAGTTGAGAAGAAGAGATCAGATGTGAACGGCAGAGTGCCTTATATGAGAAGTTCAGTTCGGTTGTCGGTTCAGAAAGAGCAGATTCGGTATACCAAGATGGTATCCTTGATCAAAATGGTCGGACAACACCTTGAGACCGAAGAATTAGCTTGGGATAGTGAGACTCGATGAAATGAAAATACCCCCATCTTTTGTATAAGGATTGATAAAGGTTTAAATTTCGAGGACGAAATTTTTATAAGAGGGGAAGAGTTGTGACATACAGATTTTTCGGGTCCTAATTTCGACTGGATAAATAGGGCCGTTTCTAATCAGGGTGTTGTAGAGGATTATTTTATTGTGAAATTGGGATGCAAGTGGGCTAAATTAGTGAGGAAAAATACCAATTTGACTTATGAGGTGTTGAATGGATTAGTAGGGGTCAATTTGATTTAATTCAAGAGGAATTAAAGTCCGCCTTTGATCGCGCAATTAAGACTCAAAAAGGTTTTATGGACAAGCCAAGATGTGAATTAAAGTATGGTGACATTGGATTAATTTTTGTGGACTTCAATTGGATTCAATTGAAAGAAAAATTGAAGAAATTGATATGTACAAGATTTGGACCCCGGCGGAAAATTAATTGGACCTATTGAAGGAGTTGTTGGAGTTAGTGGACCATGACATCATCAGTGATGTCATGGTGGGCCACTAGTGGGATTAAAGAAAGAAAAAGAAAAAGGAAAAGGAAAAGAAAGGGGGAGAGAGAGAGGAGGTGGGCCCCACTTGTGTCATCCCTAACCTTGAGAAGAGAGAGAAGAAAGAGAGGAGGAGGGAGGGAGCCGGCCGAGCAGCAGTCCCCCGTCGACGCCGTCCGCCCCGCGCCGCCCGTCTGTCCGCCGCGCCACGCCGCCGCCGTCCGTAGCCATGCCCCTCCACCGTGCCGCCGTCCCCATCGCGCGCCGTCCCCCCCTCCCTCGCACGACCCACGCCTCCAGCCCCACGTCCAACCCGTCCCCAGCCGCGTTCAGCCCCCTCCAGCCGCCGCCTTACCGCCGTGAGCCACCGCCACGAACCGCCAGCCCTCCTCCACCGTTTCCACCGCCGAACCAGCTCGAATCTCCTCCATTTTGGCCTCAAATCGCAGCAAAATAGATCTGGAAATTCATGAGTATGGCAGCCCCTTCCGGGCCCATTTTGGCCGGCTTCCCGGCCGCGGATGCGAGTCCGCCTTTGGGGAAAGTCGATCCCGACGTCGCCCTCTTCGATTTGAGCTAAGCGGCGTCCAAATCCGTGAGTTTATCTCACTAATCCTTGATTAGACGGTTAATTATGCCCTAAGTATGTTTAGTTTAAACTAAGCATGTTTAGGTGGATAAATTAGATTATTTTATTATAAGTTGGATTAAGGAAATTGGATTAAGCTTAATTGGGTTTAATTAAGTTTAAAAGAGGTTAATTAAAGTTAAGTGGTGATGTGACATAATTGGATTTTAATTTAGATTTATTTAAATGCTTTGAAATTCGGATGATTAAAATAATATTAAAATATTTCGAAATTAATTAAATATTATTATTTATTAAAAAAACGGAAAAATTTATTTTTAGCCCCGGTTGCTCAGAATTTCGTGCTGCTCGCTGCTGTGATGTTAGAATTTAAATTTGATACTTGATTGGTGGCGAATTGAGTATGATTGCATAAATAGGGGTTATGTGTAGAAATTCCCTGTGTAGGAATTGTGGGGATTTTGGTTGTAATTGACCGCCTATTAGAGGCCGTGCCGAGTGGGGCCGTGATGCCACTAGTTGTTGACCGCCTATGAGAGGCCGTGCCGAGTGGGGCCGTGATGCCACTAGTTGTTGACCGCCTATGAGAAGCCGTGCCGAGTGGGGCCGTGATGCCACTAGTTGTTGACCGCCTATGAGAGGCCGTGCCGAGTGGGGCCGTGATGCCACTAGTTGTTCACCGCCTATGAGAGGCCATGCCGAGTGGGGCCGTGATGCCACTAGTTGTTGAACCGCCTATGAGAGGCCGTGCCGAGTGGGGCCGTGATACCACTAGTGTTGAACCACATTTTCGAAGGTCGTGCCACGTGGGGCCGTGATTACCACCGATTGGTTGAGTCTACCCTTAGGGTTGAGGGTGGGAGCATTAGTTGATTTGATAGAATGACATGTAATCGGCCGAGCCGATTGATCGCTGAGACGATCCAAGTGGTTGATTGATTGATGATGTGATTGTGCCTTGGTTTATTTAATTATCACATTTGCACGTGATTGAATAATATGAACTGTACTAACCTGCAGGCGCGGACTATTGCGAGGTAAGTCTTCTTGATGTGGGGCTAGATCATGCTTGGGTGTATTTTCTTTCTAATAAGGGCTTAGGAGGGGTGAACTTGCTAAGACAATGTCTCACCCCGTTGTTGGAAAAATATTTCAGGGCCGTAGATGACGATTCCAGCGGAGTAAGGTGAACTGCCGATGCAGTTGGGCAAGGAGTCACACAGCCAAGAAGATGAAGGATCGATGATCGAGTCCATCTAGTAGTTTTAGGATTGTTCCCTCTTTTTGGTGGATCAACCCTAGTGTGTAGACTTCGACCCAAATTTGGCTGTATGTAATCCTTGGGTGATTTTATGATTGTATGTTGGCTTGTATTAAATTGATTATGTTCCTGCTATTCTATCCCGCTTTTAAATTGTTAGGGGATTCTTAATACGTTCTGCATGCGCATAATAAAATTATTCTGGGTCGGCGACACTACCTGGGAATGTCGCAATTACTCGACCATGGCGGGTTGTTCACGTGTCTCGGGGTTCGAGGCGTGACAGAGGAAGCAGGGCACATCGCAGAGATATAGCACCATTGGACGAGGGGATGCTCCACCGCTACTGATCGTCAGCGTCAAAGAAGGAGGACGACGAGATTAGAAACCCGGGGCTTCGTGAGGGCAGAGATCCAGCACTGCCGGATGAAGGGATGCTCTGCTGCTACTAATCGTCAATGTCAAAGGAGGAGGAGATGAGATCATAAACTAAGAAAGAGGGCAGAAATTAGTAAGAAAAGAAAGAAAGAGGAAATCATTTTCCACAATCTTATGAAGAGATTTTCCATTGACGGAAAAACATTTTTTTTGACCATTTATTTTCTGTCATCTCGAACACTGGAAATTATTTTTCGCGAAACGAACGGACTCTAAAATGATTATCATTCACGCCCTAACTTTCGGCGTCATAGGCATTGGAAAAGTGAGATCTACTTAAATTCTATAATGCGGTTGTGCATTTCCTTAGTCAAAGAAGAAGATCCTCGCTTTTTTTTCTTCTGCTTCTTTTGACAAAACGTTGCCTAATTTTTCATCATTAGTGCTGAGGAAGCATTCCCCTAAAAGCAACGAATGAGTTTGAAGATGAATATGGTGGGCAAAGGAAAAGAGGAACCGGAGGATGTGATATCTTTCTTCTGTACTCTTTCCCTCGCTAAAGTCTAATGCGTTTTCATAAGCTTTCAACTTCGTAATCATACGCTCCAATTTTTGGTCGCAATTGACATGACTATCGATGGGATCCTCCCAAATTAGACGGCAATTTTACCATTTGAAAATACCCCTCGAATGACCCAAATTCTCATTTGTGAAAAGAATTTTTACTAAGATATTCGGACTCGTGAAACCCTAGCTCTCGCCCACATCCCTTCACTCTCGCCTATCCCTCTGGCCACCGCCGGCCTATGATCACGCCCCGTTGCATGTCTCCTTTCACCACATTGCTCATCGCCTGTCGACTCCTATCCCCTTGGCATGGTGACGATCTCTGCCCCCTCTCTCTCTCTCTTGGAGAACGCAACTCATTTTCGGGCTTGGCGGACGTCCGAGCATGTATTAGACTCGCAACTCGCAAAGAGAAAGGGTGGGGTCTCGGGACCAGGCTCGATGGGGCGCGGCCCGGGCCCAGACCGGCAGTGAAGGCAGGGCGAGAGAAAGTAGCCTATTTAGTAGTAGGCAGGTAGTGGCATGAGGTGTATGACAGTATGAACACTCCCACTACAGGTACCTCCCCAAAAGCTATCTTTCATTCTCGGGCAATAAAAAAATAATTGACCGGTTATGTGCATAAAGCCACAGCCTTAAGTTACGTTCTAAGCATGTCTCTCCTCTAAGCAAACACCTAACTTTAAGAGGACGAGATAAGAAAAAGTTGCAATACTGACTTTACAGGATGAAATTTTTGAATTTTCGCATGCATTCACCACTAAAGCCCTCCCAATTCATGATTAGCCAAATTGTACTGGTAGTCGTACTTGTTCAAGTCGTGTGTCATCGAACAAAATGATGTTTTATGAACCGATTATTAATAGACGTAGTCAGGTATGCATTAACTTTGAACCTATTAGCACTCCACAATTTTCTTTTTTACATTATTAAAAAGAGATTTAATGGAAAATGAAGAATTGTATAAATTGTACTATAAAAAAGATGGGCAATTTTCGATTTATCAAAAAAGATTATTTTTTTCTTTCTAATTAAATTAATTAAAAATACATGAAAATTCGATTCGATCCGATCCAATTTCGGTAAATCCGGATGCAGTCGATCACATACGTGCCTCAATGAACAACTTCGTAAACTCTATCGTCTCTTATTTCTTCACAAAATAAAAACCCAAAAAAAGTACCAACAAAATTTCACGCATTCCCAAAGATACCCTCCGTCACATCAATCGCATCACGCTTTACCACTTTTCTTGACGTCAGCCTTTTATCAAGATAAGGAAATGGCAGGCGCAGGAAAAAAGTAACCAGTAGAAGCTTCATCCGAAAAGACGATAATGCCCCTGGGCAGGTCCCCGTTCCGTTGCCGTGAAGTTTCTGATTAAAAAGCCAATGTCAAAATTCGGGTCTAATCCCAACCGTCTCTCTCGCTGTAGATTCCCGAAGTAGTCAAGCTTTAAAAGCGATAATAAGGTCCATGAAGTGGAGCGAAGACAATAGTGGCCATGCCCTTTAATTTTCTTCTAGAATCAGTTTGAATGCACTCGAAAAAAAAATATATATATATATTTCGAGATAAATTTCTTCGCACGAAATGAAGACTCCAAAAATGTCCTAGTCCTTACGGTAAATTATTATGGCAGAAGGATTGGAAATTTGAATTATTTGGTATAAAAATAATAAGTACAGGCACAAAAAGCGCTAGGAGTTTATGCATAAAAAAATAAAGAAATTTTAGACATATTTTTCTACGAGAGAAGGGGACTCAATAAAAGTCACAATCTTTTCCAGGGGAATTATTATGGAAGAACTTAATCCAAAGATTCAAATTATTCAACGTCGGCAACAAATACATAAATAAAAAACGTCATGAGTTTTAGAAGTCCATAAATTCATGCATAAAAGGTAAACGAAACTGTTCAATTGGGAAATTACTTGCACAATTCAACATGACCCTCTTTTTCCTTTTCGAGCCATCTATTCCCAGTTTGTTTCACATAAAAAAATATGAAACATTTTCAAATGAATGATTAATTATATCCCTTACAAAAAGGCAGTAAATGAGAAATGGTTTCACTATTGATAATAATTTACATCTAAATAGTTTAATGAATAATAAAAGACATATTTTGTTCATTTATTTTTATAATCGATATAAGTAATCATTTTTTTTTAAATATATTTCACATTGTATGATTTTCATAAAACAATCGCACCTTGACTTAAAATTATTGTATTTACAGCTTGCTAAATAAATGTATGTAAAAGTATTTTGATCATTCATGGTAATGTTCATACTTTAATTATTATCGATGATGAAAATATTTTTCATTAATTAATTTATGTTAAGAAATATAAGTAATTACTTGGGAAAATGTTATAGATCGTTCGTGAACTTCTACTTAATGTACAATTTCGTCGCTAAGTTTTCGATTTACCCAATTTGATCTCTGAACTATTAATAAATGCTCGATTAGTCATTGACTATTCGAAAATTGACAAATTCCGTCATTTCGTTAGTTAAAGTTAACGGAATCAAGCATTTTGGTCTCTTTTTTTTTCTTCTTCTTCTTCTTCTCTCTACTCTCCACCGGCTTTGCCCTAGCTGGCAGAAGGAGCCGGCGTCTGGCGAGGACTCGCCCTCGCCGGACGTAAGCGAAGCCGACGAGGGCGGCCCTAGCCAGCCCAGGTGAGGGCAACCCTTGCTGGACGTTGACTTCCCTCCACCATGGCCGGCAGAGGGAAGAGAGAAAAAGAAAAAAAAAACGAAAAACAGTAATAGAATGATTATATCGGACATTTATCAATAGTTCAAAGATCAAATTGAGCAAATCGATAGCTCGGGAACGAAATTGCACATTAAATAAAAGTATATGGATCATTTGTGACTTTTTTCCTAATTATTTTTATAAAGATATTTTTAAATTATTTATTTTTCGAAAAATAAAAGAAGTCTTAACTCCATTCAAACAACCTTAGTCCAATTTCCCAAGAGCAAGGCAACAAGTACATGGGACGAAAAGTCCAATGCTTTCCTTGTTGAATCCCGCGTCTCGTTCGTTGGGAGGGAGCCTCAAATGTAGGCCGCACCCATAAATTCGATCGTACTCCAAGGGCATTCTGGTCAATTCGCCCCGAGATATCGATCGCTGAGCGGTTGATATAAAAGCCCTTCCCCATCTTCCTCCTTGTGTCACAACAACGAGTCACGAGCACTCCCGCTGGTGGGCCCCACGCAACCGGAAACGGGCCGAATTCCTTTCTTTAATCAATTTTTTAAATAAAGAAATCGAAAAGAAAAGCGTTACGAACTTACGAGGGCCCAGGGGGGCCACAGTTTCGAAATTTGGCACCCTCC
The DNA here is from genome assembly GCA_014182555.1 of Eucalyptus erythrocorys. Classification (NCBI taxonomy): domain Eukaryota; kingdom Viridiplantae; phylum Streptophyta; class Magnoliopsida; order Myrtales; family Myrtaceae; genus Eucalyptus; species Eucalyptus erythrocorys. The sequence goes on along the minus strand of CM024598.1, from coordinate 21,368,538 downwards.
GACCCCCCCTTCCCCGATGACGTGGCGCGAAGGCAAGCGAGCCACTAAAGCGAAACTCGCTCGTCGGCTCGACGCGTGCCCCGGACTCCAACCCAACCCGATCCGCTCGGGAGCCACGTAGGACGCTCACGTGGGCCCCCCCACCCTTTTGCTCCTGGTGCCTATAAATTTCCCTCAGGTGCCCTCTTTGTCCCGACTTCCTCCCTCCCTCACCTCCCTCACTCGCTTCTGCCATAGCCGAGCACGCTGCAGAGCCCCGCACTCTCTCTCTCTCTCTCTCTCTTCCTAAGCTCTCCAGCTTCTCGTCGTCGCCGGAAAATGATCCGGCGCCGGTGAAGCCAGCCTCTGTCGGCCGGAAAAGGACTCGGAGGCAGTCGGCGGACACGATCGCGTGCGCTCTCCGTGACGTTGATTGAGTGCGCCCGACGGCAACGGTGAGTGAATCGAGGTTTTTGCTTGGTTGAGTTCGCAAGTTATCCCTCGCTGCGCCCTCGCGATCGGCGCCGAAAGCGCCGCGGCGCTAGCGATCGCGACTTGATCGCGTCTGTTTCGGATCTTTTTTCCCCCCTTGTTGTTAGGTGGAAAATCTCTGGGGGGTTTTTTGGTTTGGTTTGGTTTGGTTTGGATTGTGATGGTTGGTGCTGATCTCGGCTTGAAGGTTGATTTCAATGGCGCGATCGATGCTTAGGGAGGAATGATCGGAGAGTGAAGTGAGGTCTGTTTGTGCGCCTTTGATCACGAGTCCATGCCGTTTTCGATGAAAATCCAGCCGATCAATTGTCACGTGGACGAGGCGATCGGACTCGGGCCGGTGAAGCCGGTCGTGAAGTCACGGCTCAAGCGGCTCTTCGAGCGCCAGTTCACCAGCGTGTTGAAGAGCTCGACGGCTATCGAGAAGGTGTCCGGCGAAGGCGGTGCGGCGATCGATAAGGACGGCTCTAATGCCGATCCAGTTGAATTCGAGCCGAGCTCTCTTTGCCTGACGAAGATGGTCCAGAATTTCATAGAGGAGAGTAACGAGAAGCAGCCGTCTCCCGCCGTGAGGTGCGGACGCCACCGCTGCAACTGCTTCAACGGGAGCGGGACCGACAGCTCGGAGGAAGAGGAATCTGAGTTTCCTGGCGGAGGAGGCAGAGGTCATTGGGGCGAGTTCCATGGCGAAGCGTGTCAGACACTCAAGGTATGATCAGTCGTTGAACGATCACTTTCATGTCTATCGTCTTCTGTATGCATGTGCTCCGCTAACTTTTAGAGATCGCACACGCAGAGTTTGGTGATGTGTGCGACGCTTTGCGAGAGGAATTTGCTAGCGGACAGTGCCAGGATTGTGGAGAAGCAGAAAATGTCCAAGCGCGAGGACGAGAGCGTCCTGAAGATCGTGTCGGACGAATTGTTGGCTCTGGGCTACGACGCCTGTGTGTGCAAGTCTCGCTGGGAGAAATCTGCATCCTTCCCAGCCGGTACTAGCTCTCAGTTCCGTTCCATTTTATCTCGATAGTGGTTTATATTTTACATGGCGATTGAAATCCTGGGTCTCGCTTGGTGAAAATTACATGCACCTGTTTCTGGTTTCGTGCATGCTTTGGTAAAGAACTAGAGAGTAAAATGTCTAGGACGAATTATTAGTCTGTAGCAGCGATTGATCACCTTTTGATTCTGGGTTCTTCCAGTCAGTCATTCATTGTTTGCTGCGAGATTTGTATTGTGAATTTGTATAGTCTGTTCATTGATTATTGAGTTTGTAGGCAGGGAAATGTCCGCCTGGGATCTTGCTTCGGCCTGAATAAATCGCTTTATATTACATATACATACCAGTTACTGTAAAAACAGTTTCTTGCCCACTTGTCTCAACACCTTGTATAGTCGAAGCTAAGAGCGAAACACATGTTTGTGATGTTCAGGCGAATACGAATACATAGACGTGATCATCAAAGGCGAGAGACTCATAGTCGACATCGATTTTCAGTCAGAATTCGAGATTGCCCGGCCAACAAAGACATACAAGTCCGTCCTCCATGCCCTGCCCAACATCTTTGTCGGCAAGCCCGAACGCCTTGGCAAAATCATTGCCATCGTATCAGAGGCGGCAAAACAGAGCTTGAAGAGCAGGGGAATGCACATCCCTCCATGGAGGAAAGCAGAGTACATCGAGGCCAAGTGGTTCGCACCTCACGCGAGGTCCACACTCCCGACCCCCTCGAAGGGCGCGCAGCATCGCCTTCTCGAGCAAAAGGAGCAGTCCCCAGGTGGGTCGGGGTCCTTCGGAGAGAGCATCCGGCTGAGTCGCTCCACCGACGGCTCGGAGCCCGACTACACCTTGTCCCTGCCGACCGGGTCCTTTGAGGAGGACGAGGGGATGGCGAGAAGCAAGGCGATAGCAACCGCGAAGCTTAGGAATTCGCAGGCTGGTGTAGAGATTGTGAGTGGATTGGCTTCAGTAATAGAGGACTAAAGAAGCCTTTAGTAAGTGTGAGTTTTTTTGGGATTGCGTGGTGAGGCTCCTACCTTTTTTGGGAGCTTCCCCTTTACCTTTTTTCTTCGTTTCTTTCTTTTTCCGGATGCGATGCCTATGAGGAGGATCGTATATTTGCAGATCCCGTATGGCTTTTCCTAACCTCTTCCGATGAACCCTTCTATTGTTTTTTTGGCTGCGTGCAAGGGTCGACGGAAGAGTGACAAGACAGTTTGTAATAGCTTCTGCTCAGTAGCTGCATGCTATTGAATGAAAAGATTTGGTGTTTCTAGTTCGCTAGCATTATCGTTTTTCCGTCGCTGGGATTTCGCATTTGGATTTGATTTGTCTCGTTGATTCTATGGCTTCCTTTCATTGTTTTTTTTTTTTTTTTTTTTTTTTTTTTTTTTTTTTTTTTAATTTGAACGTGTTTTTCTTCGTGAAAAATGATCTGCTTTGGCGGCCGACACGTGTTGACGAGTGATGAATGTTTTGCCACAACCGCCGGCCTTTGCACGGCGGCAGCTGCGGCAACTCGTCGTCGTTAGGCGTTCCCCATCCCCGCACTTTTAGACTTTTTGATCACGGAGGGGGCATGGTTTTTTGTCCTTTTCTAGTCTGCCTAGAAAAGCACGGAAACAAGGAGGAGAAGGTGGTGCACGATAAATTAAAAAACAACTAAGAATGAAATTATCATTTTTATTGTTCTTCTTGTTGTTTCTATGAATAATGCGATACTCTCACTACTAACGGTGAAAATGGTATATGTCAAGAACTAAACTAATAAGAACAAAAATTAAATATAATAATTTTACAAGTCTTTTTCCTTGTTATCTTGATAATATAATATTCTCGTGTTTTGACAAAGCACGACAAGATACGGTCAAACACCAATTGGGTACGATGAAATACGAAACAAGAGGGTAGAATATATTGTGGAAATTCAAACAAGAGGGTAGAATACTTTGCGGAAACTCGATATGGTCAAACACCGATTGAGCATGACGAAATACGAGACAAGAGGGTAGAAAAATTTGTAGAAACGATTCGAGTGCCTTCTTCGGGTTATCCCCAAACCTCAAGTTGCGACTGGATCGATCTCAACCTAAAAGCGAGTTTAACTATATATCATAAAATTTTCAATTTGAAAAACGACACTTGTTACTTTTTATTTTTTATTTTTAGTTTCTCAGCGGAATATTCTGCTTACCAACTATTCAAAAATGTTATAATACCGTTCCGGATCATGGTCAAAATCTTCGGCCGAATCCTACGGTTTTGTTTTTTGGGGCCTAATCTTGTAGGCTGACGTAATGGTCATATCCACTAAAAGTAAAGAAAGAAAACAAAAAACCAATGACGTTAATAAAAATCACTCGGTTAAATTTCTATACATTCGAATAAAGTTAAGTTCCACTTCTTTAAAAATTATTCTTGTATAGTTTGAAACGATGTTAATTGAAAATATTTTAATTATCAATAATAATTTAAATTTAAATATCTTTGTGAAAGGTAAAAATATTTTTCAAAGTATTATTATTTATTACATAATAATACTTCATCTCCCGCCCCTGTAGAATTTAACTGCTGCTTGCGAGAGTCCGCAACATCCCAAGTCCCAAGAAAAATTCCGACCCATGATCTAAAAAGCCTTGAAAAGTGTATGTTGAGGTGAAGGGTGCGCGGGTGCATCGCCACCCCTTTTGTCAATTGCTTGAAGGACTTTACGGATGAAGCTTTTGGCCCTTTTCTTCTTTCATCCATTTACTTGCGAAAAGGACATCCCACCAAACTCCATTTATACGCTCCCCACGGGATCTGACATTGCTTGTGGTTGCAAGATATCAAAGCTCTACTCTTTTACTTTTTCTTTTTCCCGGAAAAAATTGAAGTCGCAATTCCTTATTTTTTAAGTCTGACGTGTAATCATAAATTTTGATTCGTTTGAAAAAAAGAAATGCATTAAAGTCATGAACAATCTAGAATTGGTCCAATCAATATATTTTCTAGGCAACTAAGCCAAATTTGTCAATAGGGTATTTCAAGATCTGAAGTGGTTTATTTAAGTTTTTTTTTTTTTTTTTTTAAAAAATGTATGTGGTAGTGGTAGTGGCAATGTCAATAGCGTTATATCAAAAAACATCAATTTTTTAGAAAGAAAAAACAAAAATCTAAAATCTAAATAAAAGATTGAATTAAAGTAAGAACACGTTAGTTTTACAAAAAATGAGTGAGAGCACATTGGTTTTACGGAAAATGTGTGATATAGAAAATATTTTTTGAAAAATAATTGCTTATATTATTTAAAAAATAAATGAATGAATTTTTTTTAATAGTTAGGGATAAATTATTGTAAACGATATAAATAATTATTTTCTGCAAAATGTTTTTCAAATACATTTTTGGTTTGCCTTTTCCTTTTGGCTTCCTCATCTTTTCTTTATTTTTCTTGCTGTTTATAAATTTCAATTCTTTCTTACCTGACAAAGATGTTAGCGCCATGTCTGTACCACATATGCCAAAGCTATTGAATTTAAAAAAAGAAGATGAGGAAGAAGAAGAAGAAGCAACAGTGGATGTTAGGTGACCCACATTGGCAAAATTAGCTAATCGGTTATCAAAAGGATTTAATTATATCGATTATGTAAGTTTTGGAACCTGATTGTACATTTTACACGTTTAAGCTCGATTGCATTTTCTCAAGCATTGTAGGTATGATTGCACTCAGAGCCAGAGCCAAATGTTGGGGACTGCTCTTGCAATTTTCCCTTTTTTTCTTTCAATTTTTAAATTTTTTCCCCTTTTGAGCGTGTCGTTGAAGTTAGAATATTTTTTTCTCAAAGTCAAGTAAAAAGGAACAAAAGAAAAAAAAAAAGAAATCTCTAATTTTTCCTTAGGAAGTATCTTGGAAAATACATTTGGGCCCCCATTTGCGATGGAAACTTGGTCAAACACAAGAATTTTGCTCCTAATCGATAGTCAATATGATATGATTTTGAGTGTGTAGTACGAAAGCGAAACGATTTTGGACTCTTCCGAAATAAGGTTTGATCAAATCGCAAGTGGTGAAACGTTTAAATCAAATTAAGGACTCCCAAACTAAAACAACGACTTCGGGTCATCAATGAGTTTGGATTTAGTAAGGAAAATGTCTTGTCCAATTTTTACTCCATCTCTGATAGATCAGGAGAAACAATCAAAGCCATAGAATAAAAAAATAAAAAATAAAAATAAAATTGCGATCTCTTGGGTTCTTTTTTATTTATTTTTTTACATGATAAATTTGATCCTACCAACACCTGCCTTCTTTCTCTTTATGAAGAGAAGTGTTGGTTATTTTATAAATCACCATTTCATGTACACACATTACTTAAGCATCGATCAACATGGAACAAAAAAAAAAAAAGAGAGAGAGAGAAAAAGAAAGAAAGAAAGAAAGAAAACTTGGTGGGTCCGAAAACTATGATTATATCAGGTATCTCAATGCAAAAGTGGTGTTTTAAAAATTGTATCGAAATGGCTATATCGAATGGCTACGGCTTGTTTGACAAAAAAAAAAAGAATGGCTACGGCTTGACATATTAAATTGATAGAACCAGTCAAATCATGATATATGTAAAACAATATAAAATGAAAGTAATCATACAGTGCATAGACATGTAAAAGAATGCTTAGCCCTGCCGGCAGAGGCATCGTGCATGTTTTGAGAGCGAAGGTTTTGAGTATTGAGGATTGCATGAGAGAGCTCAATTTCACATTCCTTTAGTGCAAGGTTCGAACCTTTGCCGCCACTGTCCTTCAATATTTTTCACAATGACCGACTTGATCTGGGTTTGAACTGAATGGCACAAGCGGCTAGACCAGTTTCAACCGCAAACAGCACAAGGCATTAAACCGGACCGGAGCCCAGGTGAATACCCAATTTGATCGGCTAGTCTAGTTCAGTATTTGAAGCATTATTTGAAATCCAACCCGTATACAAATGCGTTTTAAGTTTCAAACGGAGTATCTCACTATGCTTAGATGGTTTGTAGTAGTCTTTCAGTTATGGTAATAAATTATTAGATTCATGAGCTATTTATCCTTCTCTGTCATTCGTGGTCGACCATTGGGCTGGGCCTATGGTGGGTTTCTTCAATTTATCATAAACCATGAATTTGCTTCTTTTACGTGTGGTGGTCCCTTGCCCGTGCCTAGAGACCTCTGGTAGTCATTGCCGAGGCCTGGCGATTAACGGAAGAAAATGACCTACAAAATTTCAGAAAGTATTAAAAGATTATTAAAATCACCCATGTCAAGACCAGTGGCCAGGTCATATTGGATGACTGTGTTGACTGGACGATTATGTTAATAGTTTCCAACCAAAATGAGCTAAAAGAAATATATTAACAAATCATATAGATGTAAAATCAAATTGATCAACTTAAAAAAATTATAACTAAATTGGTATCTATACAATAATATTATAATTTTTCTTTTGTAATTATCGCGCCTGACCCTGCTCACTCTTTCCTTCTTTCTCTTTATTAGAAAAAAGAGCTGTTTATTTTGTAAATCACTCATGTCATGTGCATGAAATACTTAAACATCGATCAAAACGAAAAAATGAGAGGAAAAGAAGAACTTGGCAGGTCCTAAAATTATGATCATAATAGGCATCTCCGTGCAAATTAGGTCTTTTAAAAGTCGCAAATGGCGGCTATACCGGATGGCATCTTCATGTAAAATATGCGGTTTGACATTTTCAACCCGTAGAACCCGCCGTTGCAGGACATAGTTATATAATTTGTATAATAGGCATCATACAATGAGTGCACTACATATGAGACAATGCTTAGCCCTTTGCTGGTAGTGTTGGTAGTTTATAAAACAAATGAAGAGATGCATTGTCCCACATCAAAAAGATGTGAGTGCACATATGGACGAGATTTGACATTAACAGACGATCATTATTTTTATTTATTGAAAATTCGGATTTATTTCTATATAGTGTGACTGTTGACAAAAAGTTATAATTATTTTTTATTTTTTAATTCCGAATTTTTTATATCTTTTCTTCCCGAAAAATTGCCTTTGATTTTTTTGCAACTTTTTGAAGGGTTACCTCTATTTGAAAGACAAAGATTAGTACGTTTATTTTGAGATCAAACACACATCTTTTTTCATTTTTTTCATTTTCTTTTGAAAGAAACTACAACCATTGTTTCTAATTGTTTCCCCTGAAAGACCTTGGAGAAATACTAGAATTGTTATCTAGTATTCTCATTTGATACTTTATTGTATCCTAAAGGAAATTTGCCAGTGATCATTAGCATCATTGTGGGGGCAAATAAACTATTAAAGAAAGTGATATCATATTTTAAAGTCCGACTTGATTACTCTAAAAATTCGACTTCATTAGTCTACCCAATTCGAAGTCATATTTTCCCAACAGGTAGAGGCATCATGCTTCTTTCGAGAGTGCGGGGTTTGAATCTTGAGGATTGCAAGAGAGAGCTCACTTTCGCACTCCATTGGTTTCAGACCTTGCCACCGCCATCCTTCAATAATTTTCACAATGCCAATTTTATCCTATTTTTAATGAAAGTGGCACAACCGGCTTTACCATTTCAACTGATTTGGACTGCGGATTGCGTGAGGTATTGGATTAGATTGGAGGCTAAGATAGTATCCAGTTGAACAAACCAATCTAGTTCAAAGTTTAAGCATTATTAGAAATTTAACTCGTATATAAGTGATTGTTTCATGATAGAAACCCAACTAACGAACTATATATATGCGCTTTAAATTTCAAAACGAGCATCTTGCTACGCTTGGATGTTTGTGGTATTTTTTGAAAGATAGTTCCCTTATAAATATTAGATCCACGGGTTATTTATCCCCCCTTTTTTTTTTACACATCTCACATTTAACAAGTAGTTTTACCTTTACGATGTAACTAATTGCTCATCTCAATGGTAGGATAAATTGTAACATCAGTTAACATAGTGTAGGGATGCTAATTCAATTTTAAACATTGTATTTATATTCTAAGAAAAAAAAATCCAGAAAGGGAGAAATGACCTTCCCCTTATTCCTGGCTGACCATTGGGCTGGGCCCAAAGTGGGTCTCTTGCAAGATCTACTGCAAAGTGAGGCACGACAATGAGTGCTTTAAGTTTCGCTATACATGTAATCTACGAGATAGGAATATGATTTCCAAGCATTTCATGGGCTTTCATCGAACTAAACCTCTATTTTCATGCCCTTGAACTTTTATAAGAAAAAAAGAAAAGAACACGATTCACTGAAAACTCACAGAGGTAAGTTCAAGTTTTGCTTCACTTAGAATGTTCATACCAATTGATTAGACACTAAAGAACATTTATATTATCCTACATCACTAGGGCTACGTTTTGGCCACAGATAATTGTGATAATTTATAGACCTACCATTACAAAAATTAGAATGATAATTGCGAATGTATTGATCTAGTCTTTTGGTCTTAGAAATAAGGAATATATATATTTTGGATTGATAAAATCCCCTTTTTATTTAAATGAACGCTCTTCGTACTCTTTTGGACTTTTTACTATTCTATTGTCAATAACTGCATAGTTGCCAATAACCGTATTAGCATTAGAATCAATATATTTGGCTGAGAGCATGGTTTCATGCTTAAAATTAACAAGAAAGTCACGGTATTAGTTTTAAGATGTAAGGTCCTTCAAAAAAGAAAATATAGAGGCTTCAAGGTCAAACTCATTGAGCAAAGAAATTCACATAAAACGCTTTATTGAGAAATTAAAAAATATCGCATGATAATTTGATAGATCATGCAATGGACTTCTAGAGGGAGATGCATACAAAGAAAGGGTCAAACACGTGGATAATATTATACCCAAAGTCATAGACTCTATTCAATTAGAGATGCCAAAGTCATCACTAGTAAAGTTCTTGGCAACTTAATGTGCGTCTAGTTGTTTAGACCATATATAATTCACATAGTTTTTCCGTTGACCAAAATTTTCTTTTGATAACAAAAGAGGGCCAAGACTAAGACGACTCCATGGGGAAAACTAACTCCAACTCGATCACCTAACAAGAAAAGAACCGACCATTAGGCGGTGTATCCCTGAAATAACGTTCCGTACTAGTAATCAGAGCAAAGTATGCTAACCAATTAACACCCCGGTTGCCTTCTTTATAGACATGGACCATCTATCCACTGAAGAATCGAGGATCAGACTCCATGTCCATATACGACAGTATCACCACAATGATTATTCTGCCGACGAAGTTGTAACATCTCCAGTAACGCTTGTGAGTCCGCTTCCAAAACTATGTCGTAGAATCAGAAGGAGATAGGCAAGGAGAGACCCCAAAAAGCTCTAGACTTCAGTCTTGACTGAAGAACAAATGTCCAAAGCTTTGGTCAATCCTCCTCTCCCAAGTTCCGAATTCATCTCGAATCAACCTTGGCCCTGGGATTAATTTGACTTCAAGTCTTTTCAGTCCTCGGATCATAATATAACATCCGAAGTTCAGGAGGAAAGAAGACGATGATGATGACATTGTTACAGCATAATAGTACATTAAATTCAAGATAGATTCAGGACATAGTTTATATAATTTCTATGTCGGGTCGACTCACTATTTAATCGTCACTTGAAACAACTTTTCCTTTCCTCAGAAGAAGGAAGATGAACTATACAAATGAAAAGTTCCCTAATGGCCTCTATTGCATTTGTCGTGAGGAGAAGCGGTTGACCGAACCAATCCGTTGTGAGATTTTGTAATCTTGGCTAAATCCATCCGCAAGGGACTGAGAATCCGCAAACCAATGCGACTGACGTGATCTAAGCTCCCCAAAGTAACACCCAAAAACAATGAATGCCTTTTGTCCCCGGAATTGCTTATATGGACCCATGTTGTTTAGTGTTAAGGAAGAAGGTGGGAAATTCACCCCCCTCAACTTCGGATTATTCAATGTTCGCATTCACACCATCAGAACAAGCAACCACAGACCTGACAATGACCCTTTTGTTATAGTTTGACTGGCAATTTGTTAGAGGTCTTTCTTTAATCGATCAGTTGAACCGATCCACACGTATTGAACACTTCACACCATGGAGAAAAGAAACCAAACAATTCTCCAAAACCATCTTTCTCTCTCTTTCTCTCTCTCTCTCTCTCTCTCTCTCTCTGTGTGTCTGTCTGTGAAGATGGCACCCCAATCTCCAATCCAATTCATAGAAGCAGCGCTATGGTGCACAGGCCCTTTTGAGCTATCCTACACAGACCCTGACCAGAAATGGCTCATAAGAAAAGACATGCTCTCACTCCTTCAAGACTTCCCCAACCTCAGCCCTTCAATGGACACCTACATCCACAACGATGGTTCAATCGTGAACATCCTCAATGCCCATGGCACAGTCCATGTCTCCAGCTCTTCTCCCCAAGTGCCCCTCACCATCTGGCTCCATGAGAACTACCCTTACACCGCCCCAATCGTAATGGTGGGTCTGCCAAGCGTGGCCCCTTCCCCGACGATCCACCACAACCACCCTTTCGTTGACCCCTCGGGGCTCACCACTTCGCCGTATATCCAAACCTGGCAATTCCCTAGGTGCAACCTCAAGGACCTTGTCCACAACCTTGTCAAGATATTCTCTCGTGACCACCCTTCTTCATATTCACCCACTTCTAGCCCCTTCACCCATCCATCTGTTGTCTCCAAGAAGGAGGCGCTCGATCGCCTTGCGGGGATGCTTCACTATGACACCATGGCCTGGAGGTCCGAGATTGATGAGGAGATTGAGGAGTTGCTGGCCTTGCAACGGGAAGTGGACCAGCGGGTTCCAATCGTGACGACTATAGTCCAAGGGCTCGAGCGCGAGAGGTGGGAATTGAGGGATAGGGTGGCGCAGTTGGCTGAGGAAGCCGATGTCTTGATCAACTGGATCAAAGTCCAAGACCTCAAACGGGCCGTGGCCAGAGGGGACGACGGCATAGATGATGTGTTTGAAGGAGTTGACGAGGAGTCCAGGTTGAGGCTTCAGTGCTTGGCTGTAGATTTGTCTATAGAGGATACTATTTATGCATTGGATAAAGCAGTTGATGAAGGGGCTGTTAATTTTGAGACTTACATTAGGCAAGTGAGGAGTTTGGCGAGAGAACAGTTTTTCCAGAGAGACACGGTAGTTAAAATTGAGACATCCCATCAACTTTTTCGGGACCAAGAATAAGAATCTTTCTGGTAATTTCTTTCTTCTCGGTTTACTGTGTATATGTTTCAGTTTTGGAGTAAGTCAATGGCTAAGTTTGCCTTCAGTGGAATAGTTTTATTTAGTTTAAAGCTAGATCTTGTATTGGATGTGAAGCTTTCTGACCAAGTCGATTAAGCGTTCTCATTTTTGTTTTTATTTTTTTGTAAAATCCTCCAGTAATTGGGCCGCATTCTCAAAACTCTCTTTTGACTTAGCTAAAAGAAAAAAGTCCTTTATACCTATTACTTTCATCTAATAAATCCCCGCGCTCATTGCGGGTGACAAAAATTTACCGCACACATGCATATTTTGTATCTTTCGTAAGGCATATTTGTCAAAAGAAAAACCTTGAAGTGAGCACTTTTTGCTCGTTTTAATTTTGCAGCGAGCTAATCCGAAGTTCTTTAGTTGGGTTGACCCTCCCATTCAATTGACGCACGGGTTTTGCCAGTCGGCAAAATTTTTTACATGTGATAAGCTAATCGAGGCGTTATTGAATCAAATTGATCAACTTCAGGGGTATGCTGATTGAAGGTCAAGTGCGAGGAGAATTTTGAGAAATGAACATCTCTTCTGGGGGTTTTTGGAATTCCCATGTTTTCTTTTTGTCTGTAGCGCAGGCGTCTGAAACCTTTTCTCTGACTAATCCTGTGGCAATTAGCTAATGGTGATCAAGCGCTTGTTTGAGATAGGGATTGCTCTGAATTTTTAAATCAAATGATGTCGGTATTGCAGTAACCAGCGACGGTTTCACAATACAAGAAGAAAGTTCCGTAAAAGCAATAGGAGTAGTTGCTCTTTATAATTTTGCCTTGTTTGGTTGGAGGATGTAGGATGTAGTTGTAAAAAGCAGAGGTTGCTTGACATCTTAGTGTTTTTTTATTTATAATGTTTGAAACCTGTCAATGTCGTGTCCACATTTCATTTTCACAGAAATTGGCAACCAAGTGAAAACCTGGTGTGGCACGGTTTGATTGAATATCGTATGATTGGTTTGGTTAGTTTTAGCCAATGGCATGGTGCTAATAAGCAGAATGAAGAATTAACCGTATTCCGACATTCCGGTCCTATTTATATAACATCGCTACAGACCAAAGTGAGAAATAATAATTTTTATTTGACATAATTGCATAGCTAGGACACATCAATGTTGATGAGTAGAGGTGATCAATGGATAGGCAAAGTTGAGCCCTTAAACCAGGCCAAACACTTTTAGAAAAAGAAATAAATGAAGTGTGCATGCCAAGTGGGCTTGGTTTGGTCCTAGCCGAGTCGAACTAGGCATTATGTCTATAGGTCCCTGTCGAAGCTTGCCAACAAGTAACGAAGATCATTTCTACCACCAAACCGAGCTCATGATTAGGCTTGAATCTGAATAGCTGGCTATTTTTATCACTTAAGATTAGGAGTGATCAATTATTGAATGGTCTAGTTTCCACTTGGGATACGAGAACCAATTCCTAGTTTCTAGAATTGAGAACCGAATTGACCACTCTGACTGGTTGCCAAATGGGTCAATGGAACTGGTGGCATTTCAATGTGAAATTGGGGTTGTTTAGTTGAAGACAGGTGGCTCCCACTGGTTTCATTATAGCGCGAAGAGAGAGAGAGAGAGAGAGAGAGAGAGAGAGAGAGCCATGTGCATGGATTAGCCACGAGGGATGTTGGGTCAAAGAAAAAATAATGATGCGGATCACAGCATGCACAATATATGCAGCCAATTCAAGACTCAATTTCGCTAGAACATTAAAAGTGTCAAAAATTATATACGATGCTCACTTTAATATCAAAAGTTTTTTTTTGGATCACCTAAATATCATTTAAAAAAAAAAATTATCACTTAAATGCCAACTCCTTTTTGTATCATCGAAAATTTGACATGAACATATTTTATTAATTTTTCAATCTTACATAACTCGCCAGCATGCCTAGTCATCATATAGCCTCTAAAAGATATCGTGTGGACAAGTTGATGAGTGATTATTTGAGTACCAAAAATTGTGAATATGAATAATTTAAGTGCCAATTATTGTTAAAAGTGATTCCTTAATTTCCAATAGTCATTAAAAGATATCACTTTAGTGTCATTGTTAAAAAGTGATAATTGTGTGATGTCATTTGGAACATTCACGTGGACTAAATTTTTTAAAAATATATCATGTTTATTAAAGTTTTAATTATAAATGTCACGTAATCAATTTGTTAGGAAATTCTCGACAAAGACACTTTTTGATCTTTTTTTTTCTTTAATTTGACACTTAAATGAACGGATGAAATTTTTTGGCATTAAAGGGTGCGCCGTGCAAAACTTTTGGCATTTTTAATGTTCTTCTTTCACTTTTGTTCTCTATTGGAAGTGGATAAGCATGAACTGTTCTTGGGGGTTTTCTGTCCAATTTTCGTTGATGCTGATCACAATTCACAACTGCTCACAATAACTTCATAATGCTGATCACAACTGCTCCATCACCTTATTACTTCACAAGGTATCATCACCATCTTCTTATTCCTGTTGGTTAAAAGCTTTTGCAAAAAGACAAACTTGCTAGTCGAGAACATCATAAGGATGTGTTCATTTTGTTTTTCTCGTCTGGTCACAATAACTTCATGAAAAGCTCATTGCAAGAACAGCTGCTAAAAAAATTTCATGAACGAATTTAGAGGTTATAAAAGTCCTGAGAGCTATGAAGTATGCGAAGATGAAGAAGCAGCAACAATAGCCAGGAAGAATTAGGGAATCAGAACATGAAATGATCAGTAGCCTTTGACGTTTCTTCAGAGCGAATGGGATTAGGAGTGCGACATAGTGACTGAGTCTGAGAGCTCGTGGATTAGGGCCTCTATTAGTCTTTTCATATGTGTAAGAAAATTTTTAAATAATATATATCATTCTGGGCTGGGTGGAAGATTCCACCTATGGAATCAAGAATCGGATTGGTGTCCTCAAGAACTACCCAAAACCAGACAGTCTGGTTCGATTCGAGCAGTTCCTTTTGCTTTCCCCTACTTGAAATTGCCACTCCTTAGCCCATTTTACGTATAGTTGGATTAGTATAATCAAAAGTTCCAAATATCCAATTAAGAAAAATATTACTTCCTTGTGAGAAAGCAATATGATATGATTCCAAAGTAGCCACGCAATAAGAACTATATAGAAGATGGTGCCTCAACACCATCTATACAAGCAGTCAAAACCTTGTAAATGCTACTAACCAAAAAAGTGTTCCAAGGACCGTCGGATTAAACATTAGTTCTGAAAAAAAAGTCCTCTCAAAACAACATAAATTATGTCAATCTAAATATATATCACTACATCTTGAAATTCACACGTCCTTTTTTTTTTTTTAATGGCTCGAGACAGTAAGGAATTGGCTCCATGTTCATCGTGGCCACGAGGGACCCCGATCTTGTCCATCAATGGGTTGCTTGTTTCCCCGCCACCAACCATTCTAATCGCCTTCCACGCTAGATTGCTGCACTTGAAACCGGACTCGAATGAGATTTGCCATGCCTGGTCCCCCTACTTCATCCTCCCTTTGGCCTCAGCATACGCCAGTGTGCACCTGATCAAGCTGTTCGACGTGTTCCCAAATCAGTACAACTTCATCCTCGACGCCTCCCTGTGGGCCTCGTTCAATCCGAGGCTCTTCTTGAGCTCATCGAGCATTGACTTCCCACCCACATGGGGGACATGTGGTCCACGGCCTGTTAGCCATGAAAATGACACCCTAAGATCTCTACAGTTAGAATGTAGAGCACATTCATGGAAAAAAAAAAGAGATTTGCGCATCTAATTTGGAATTCATCATTCTTGATGTGGAGTAAAGATGATTTAGAGAGCTCAAGTACTTCTCCTCTATTGCTCTTTATATCACTAGCTCAATGAGACTGTCCTCCACTCGCAATGTTCAGTAAACGCCCCTTATATAAAGTTATTTGCGCATTAATGTTAGAAGAGAGATTTGACTATTATCTATAGAGTTTTAAATCACAAACTCTCTCATCATAAGCAGGGTGTAAACCAGTCTTATTTTAGACTAATCAAGAATATTTATATCTAGCATCATTACACTTATCTCGTAAAACGGTAAATTATTATCTCAATTAATGTAGCTCGCATTAGAAATACTTTTACGTTCTCCCACTTGGACTGTATTAATTGAAAATATACTATATGTGACATGTTCATGCTGGTCTACATATTATTCTTAACAATCAATTTGATCTCATAAAATCTCAAACACCGAATCATAGTGATAACTACATATATAAACATAGAGGCTTCCATGGTCACGAGTGTTTTTAACTCAACTAATATGCATTTAATATGATAGTATTACAAATGGATAACACCTTATAAAGAGTGATATCTTATGTGTCATTCCCTTTGTCAATCCACATTCTCTCTCCTTAAATGTCATAAAACCTAATGGGTCACTAGAGAAAATCTCTATGATTACAATAAACCTATATGTCTTATCATTGTAGTTAACTTTACTTTTTGAGTAACAAGACATTACCTTAAGACTAATAACTGAATGCCCCTAGCCTTTACTCAAAGTTTACATAATACCTTGAGATTTTTATCAAATATGTTTATTCAACTTGATAGCAATACATTAAAAACACTTTGTTGAATGCAAAAGAGTTGATACATAATACAAATGTAAACTTTATTAGAGCAAAACCAAAACAAAAAATAACTTCCACTAAACAACAGAATCCCATGAATCTCTTAAGTCTATGCTAATGACAAATTGTTCAAATGCACAAGGATGAATGCCTTTAGTTAGTGGATCTGTAATCATAACAATTGTAAAAAAATACTCTACGACAATGTCACCATTTTCCATTTTGAACTATTTCCTTTATGGTAAAAAACTAGACCTCCCATATGCTGGAATCTCTTGAGAAATTTGTTGTTGATAAACAATACTGTAGAGTTACCACCGCCTACGGTGGCCCAGTTGGATAAGGCTCTCCAATGAAACTAACGAAAGTGGAGGGGGTCGAATCCCGCTGGCCGCACGGGATCTTAAGCGTGACGTCGGGGTGGTGGGTCCTCCGCTAGTGTCGCCCCAGGGTTTACCCACCGGCTACCGGCTGTACGGGGTTCCCTGGGTATCAAAAAAAAAAAAAAACAATACTGTAGAGTTATTGTCACAATACAACTATATTGGCCTATTCACAAAATTAAATATGATTAACTCTTTTTAATGAGGTTTAAGAGTCAAATAGCTCAAGCAGTAGTCGAAAAGCATGCTACAAATTCCACATGCATGGTAAAGGATGAAATAAATTTTTGTTTCTCATTTTTCCATGACATTGCACCTTCTACTAGCATTAAGATGTATCTTGTTGTCGACTTCATGTCATCTTAATAGCTTGCAAAATCTACATCCCAATACTCTATTAGATGTGGATTTTGAACATATTTATAAATTAGTATATAGTCTCTTATCCTCTTTAAGAATCTCAAAATCTTCTTGGCAATAACCTAGTAATCATGTTTTGGATTTGACTAAAATCTGCATAGAAGTAATTTTGTAAAAGCAATATCTGGTTTAATGCAAACTTGAACATATATGATACTTTCAAGTGCATTAATATAAGGTACATCATTCATTTGGGCTTCATCAATTTCTGAATGAGGACACTATGATAGACTTAATTTATTACCATTAATGACAGAAGCAATTCCTTGTTTACAATACTACATATTGAATCTTTCCAAAATACTATCAATATTTGCCTTCTGAGATAAAACCTTATATAAGGTGGGAATAATCCTTACAGATCTCAATGCCAATAACAAAAGACTCCTTATGTAACATCCTTAATTTCGATCCTGTAAGGATCGATCATAAGGTCCTAGAAGGATCGATCATGGGCCATTGGCCATGGATTGATCGATTCGATCAGCGAGGAATCATGGATTGGTTATGGTCCGACTGACTAGCCGATCACGAATTGGTTGAGGTGTCGGCCATGAATTTCTACCGACTATACCAATGGGATAGGATCACCAGCTCATAAGATGACTTTTTGATCATGAAAATTGGTCATAGAATAATTTTGGATTGGTGGATGGTCATGGGTCGACCTAACCGGCGTTGTCTTGTATGCTGACGTGGCTACACAACACAAAACAACGTCGTTTTGGTGTTGACATGGTAAAAAAAATAATACAGAAATTAATTAGATTTAATTTAAAACTAAATTTATTTACAACATTTTAAAAAATATATTTAAAAAAAAAGGAGGCGACTGAGGGCTGAGCCTCAACCACCGCCACCTCCCTGCTGTTGTCGGGAAGGGTCGGCGACGGAGGGGGGAGGGTTGGCTAGTGTCACACCTCGAACCTCGAGCATGCATACATCCGTCCGTGGTCGATGAAATTGCGACGTCCTAGGACACGTCGCCGGCCCATTTATTTTAATTTACATGCGGAAGCGGATAAACAAATTCCCAGATAGCAACTGACACAAAATAGAAAAGCAGGAAATAATTTCACAATCAAAACACATTTATAAACACACTGGTTTATATACAAAAAGCCTACAACCAAAATCTTACTACACAAAAAAAGGAAGGGGTCAACAAGCCATCTAGGCACACGAATCCCCATCCGAAATCTCCGAGGCCTTTGGGGGTTCTGACTCCTCCACAACCTCATTAGGAGGGTCAGCTGCACCCTCGTCATGAGCAGCATCTACCACCACAACTGGGATCTCAAAACCTTGCAGGGGACCAATTCAGTATCCATTGAGTCCGTGGCGAAACCACACCCTAAATCAATGAGGTACCCTCTAAGGTAGACCCTCATCGACCCAGACGATAGTCACCAA
Source organism: Eucalyptus erythrocorys (assembly GCA_014182555.1). Classification (NCBI taxonomy): domain Eukaryota; kingdom Viridiplantae; phylum Streptophyta; class Magnoliopsida; order Myrtales; family Myrtaceae; genus Eucalyptus; species Eucalyptus erythrocorys. The sequence continues at coordinate 21,349,990 of CM024598.1, read as the reverse complement.
GAGCTCATAGACCCAGTGGCTCCCGGGAACAGGGAAGTTAGTACTTAGCTTAGTCACCTTCCGAGGCTGACCAAAATGTACTGGAAGGGTTGTCATCTAAGGACCTGAAAAGATTGAGCCCACAACGGGGTGAGACAATGTCTCAGTAAGTTCACCCTCTAAACCCCGACTAGGAAGGAAATACGCCTAGAGGTAGTCTAATCACACATCACAGATGACTCACCTCACCTTAGTTCTTTCCTGCATGTTGATACAATTCATATCACAGATGCATATATCAGATGCACACATCAATTGGAACGTCTCACTCAATCTCAGACAATCACAGGGGTCTTGATTATAGGGCTAAATCGTTATGACACGTCCCATATCGTACTACACAATTGTGTCCCATCATCCGACGTGTCTATCTCAATCAATCACACGTTCCAATTAATTATGGCCCCCAAGGCACAACCTACTCAACGTTCGACGGTCTTTTCGCATAGCCAGGCATCATCTCACCCCATTGAGCATGGCAATATCTCTACTAGATGGTAATCCTAAAGGAGCATCGGTTCACAATCTACTGCGATCGGCTTCCATTGTCCAGGGGCATCCCATATAGGGGCAACGTCCCGCGTAAATGCTCGTGACAGGTTCTCATAACCAACAAACGACCATTCAATTACGGCCAAGGACACAGTGCATTACACTCAAATGTCTCAATTAAGATAATGCGCTTGACTCATTTTCTTCGTATTAAAAATACCCGGTAAAAATAATCATGTGTGGATACACGGTCAGATCGAATCAGAAAAATTGATATCCTTCCTTTTAAATCATACTATTTTATATAGTATTTAAAACCATTTTCGGTGTCAAAACCCGACATCCGGGATTTTCTAATTAAATATCAAAGTTTCACAATTTTGGAATAAATAAACAAAATTCCAATCATCACTTAATTTGCACAAATTAACACTCAATTGCATAAACTAAGCACACTCAAATAAATAACAGTCATCGGCTATCCTTGTATAATTTTCGAAAAATATTTAAGAATTAAATAAATAACAAAAATAATTAAATAAATGCAATTAAATACAATAAATGTTAACCTAGGCCGAAAATGTTAATCTAACCACCTAAACGGGCCTAGAAAATTAATGCACCTATTTAGATCAATAACACATTCTATCTAGTCCTTAATTAATCTAATCTAACCACCTAACATGCATAATTAAGTAATTAAATCACTAATCTAAACTAACTAACTACATAATCCCTAATTAGCCTAAATTAATCACCCCTTAAGCATCATTAACTCCATAAGCAGAGTTTAGCAAGTAAACTCGCCGGTTTTGTGATCTAGTAAGTTCATGGCGACGACGACGTGGAGGCGAGCAACAACCAAGCCTGCGGCGACACCAAACGAGGTCTGGACGGGCCTTAAAATAGGCCACGAAGCCTCAGCCCGGTTTCTGTTTTGGGCTGGAAGAATTGGTTGAAGGGGCTGCTTGACTCAAGAAAGGGACATGGCGGGATGGCGGTGGTAGCGGCGGACTAGACGAGTGATTTTGGCGGCTAGACAGCGACGATGGAGCTTTAATGGGGCTTCGACGGTGACTAGGAGCTCAAGACGTCAAGCTGGCACGCGAGTAACACGAGACAATCGTGAGCAGGTAAATGGGCGGAGAACAACTCACGGGCGGACGGCACGGCGGCTAGGGGCGGTCGACGGGCAAGGGGAGGGGACTCTCTCTGGTTTCTTGAGCTCTCTAACCTTTAAACATGGAGAAAGGAGGGAAGTAGAGGGAGAAGAAGGGCTGCAGTAAGAGGGGGGGCCACCAATGGTCACAAAGTCAAACTAAATATCCCATTTTCATCATCACACATGCCCCACCAGCTACTGCCTTCATCCCTAGCCAATTGCACACTCAAGACTTCCCCAACAAGCTTCCTAAATGGTCCAAAGGTTGTTGCCCCCCTTGGCCTACGAATTTTGACACATTTCCCTCCAAATTGAGTTCAATTCTTCTCCAATTTAATCCAATTGATGCCCAAATTTTCAACAAAGGTGTCCACATCAAATTCAACATTTTTCCTTACCAATTTGTCCAACTCGAATGCCCAATCGCAACAAAAAACGGCCCTCTAATTTTCCCGGTCCGAAACGGCTCTACTTTGAATTTTTGCCAAAAATTCCCGATTTGCCGAAAAATCTTCGGAGGGTGAGTTGATGTTCCTAAAATGAATCGTGACATGACAGAACTTTCAATTTTTGAAATCGGATTCAAATTCACGGTAAATTTCAATCTGATGCGATTTTAGCTCGACTTAATCTATTAGGTAGCTTTTAGGAATTTTTAACGCATTTGACCTATGGTCGATTATTTTCGAACTACATTGTACATCTTCGACACCTTGGAGACTCTTGGTTATCGTGAAAATCTCGAGATTTCAAATATGGGCACAAGATACGAAATGACAGAAAAATCGGTCTAATGTCGTTCGACAAAAATTTTGCAATTAGATGGAATCATCCACACACTAATCACATACCTCTATCAAATCAACCTATCTCCGGTCTCCGATCAATTTTGACAGTGCCGTAATGACCCTTGCAGATTAGCATGGTCGAGTAGTCGATTCCTGGTCGAATTCTTAAGTCTGTTACGTTTAGATTCCTTAATGGCTTCACCTGAAAGACTAGTTATCCTATGAGTGATCAGTTTAGGGAAAAGAATTTCAATCGAAAACAAAACTTGAAAATCAATATGTCATAACTCTTCCCCTCTTATAAAAGTTTCATCTTTGAAATTTAAATCATTACTAATCTTTAAACAAAAAGGTGGGGGTATAGTCGTCTCATCGAATCTTCACTTTCCCAGGTTGCTCCCTCTATGCCGTGGTGTTGCTAGACTACTTTAACCAATGGGATTGTCTTGGTGTGTAGAATTTGCTCCTTCCGATCTACATCTGAACCGATCTTTCCATATATGACACCCTGTCGTCCATGTCCAATTCTTCAAAATTTAGTACGTGGGTCGGGTTGAGTCAGGCTCATACTTTCTCAACATCGACACATGGAAGATGTCATGCACTTGCGCCAACCTCAGTAGCAATGTAAGACGATATACCAAAGTCCCTATTCTTTCCAAAATCTTAAAGGGACCAATGTACCTCAAACTTAGCTTTCTCTTTTTGTCAAAGCGCGAAGTACCCCTCATTGGTGACATTTTCAGAAAGACGTACTCACCAACTTGGAATTCCAATGGTATTCGATGCTTATCAACATAGCTTTTATGGCAGCTTTAAGTGGTCTTTAATATGTCCCTGATAACGACAATTGCATCCACTGACTGTTGAGCCAACTTTGGACCTGTGATCTTTCATTCTCCAACCTCATCCCAACACACTGGCATTCTGCATGTGCTGCCATACAACGCTTCAAATGAGCCATCTAAATGCTCTGTTGGTAGTTGTTGTTGTAGGCAAACTCAACGATATGAAGCTATTCCTTCCAACTTCCCTTGAAATCTAACACACAAACTCGCAGCATGTCTTCAAGGGTTTGAATCGTCCTCTTAGATTGACCATCCGTCTGAGAATGATAAGCCATACTGTACTGCAACTTAAGGTGGTTTGCAAACTCTTCCAAAACGTAGCTGTAAACCTCGGGTCTCGGTTTGATGTAATTGTCAATGGCACTTCGTGCAGACGAACAATATGATGTGTGTACAATTCTGCGTGCCTGTCCACATCAAATTCAACATTTTCCTTGCCAATTTATCCAACTTGAATGCCAAAGTGCAACAAAAAATAGCCTTCTAATTTTCCTGGTCCAAAACGACCCTACTTTGAATTTTCGCCAAAAATCCCGATTTGCCAAAAAATATTCGGAGAGTGAGTCGACATTTCTAAAATGAACCGTGACATGACAGAACTTTCAATTTCTGAAATTAGATTCAAATTTGCGATTAATTTCAATTTAACGTGATTGTAGCGCAAACTAATCTACCGGGTAGCTTTTAGAAATTTTTAACGCATTTGACCTGTGTTCGATAATTTTCGAACTACATTGTATATCTTCAACACATTGACGACTCTCGATTGTAATAAAAATCTCAAGGTTTCAAATACAGGCACAAGGTATAGAAATGACAAAAAAATCGGTCTAGTGCCGTTCGACAGAAATTTTGTAATCAAGTGGAATTACCCACATACTAATCACATACCTATGTCGAATCAACCTATTTCGGATCTCTGATTGATTTTAACGGTACCGTAATGACCCTTGCAGATTAGCACGGTCGAGCAGTCGATTCTTAGTCGAATTCTCAAGTTTGAGTAAAGGACACCTAGAGTGCCATAACTTGACACGGGGGGACACTTAAGTGCCATAACTTCAAAATGGTACACTTAAGTGCCAATATCGGAGTAAAATGGAACACGTAAGTGCCACTCCGGCGAAAATCCGGCCAAATGGCTGACATGGCAATTTTCCGGCGAGTTTGGTCCAAAACGGTGTCGTTTTGCATGCTGACGTGGTGAGAAAATGCAAAAACAACGCCGTTTCGTATCTAATGTGTAAAAAATAATATAAAAATTAATTAAATTAAATTAAAACTTAATTTGAACTTAAAAAAAAAAAAAAAAAGGTGGGGAGGCCGAAGGGGGCGGGCGAGGGCTGAGCCCTCACCTTCGCCGCCTCCCCGCCGTCGCTGGGAAGAGCCGGCAACGAAGGGGGGAGGGTCGGCCGAGGTTGCCAGCCCCTGGCCAACCGGTGGTGAGGGCCGCGAGCCCTCGTTGGATCGTGGCGAGGCCCCGCGAGCCCTCGCCCGATCCGGCGCGAGGGTCGCGGCCCTCACCCGCATCCGGCGAGGGCTGCAGGCCCTCGTCGCCTCCCGCCGTCGCCGGGAAGGGCCGGCGACGGAGGGGGAGGGTCGGCCGGGTCGGCGGCCCCCGGCGACCGGCGGCGAGGGCCACGAGCGCCGGCAACCCCGGCCGACCCTCCCCCTCCGTTGCTAGCCCTTCTTGGCGACGGCGGGAGGCGGCGGCGGCGAGGGCTCGGCCCTCGCCCGCCCCCTTCGGCCTCCCTTTAAAAAAAAAAAAAAAAAAAAAAAAAATTTAAATTTTTAGAATATTTTAGAATATTTTAAATAAAATTAAGTTTTAATTTAATTTAATTAATTTTTATAATATTATTTACACATCGATATGAAACAGCGTCGTTTTTGCATTTGCTCGCCACGTCAGCGTGCAAAACGACGCCGTTTTGGACTAAACTCGCCGGAAAATTGCCACGTCAGCCGTTTGGTCGGATTTTCGCCGAAGTGGCACTTAAGTGTTCTATTTAACTTCGAAACTGGCACTTAAGTGTACCATTTTGAAGTTATGACACTTAAATGTCTCCTCGTGCCAAGTTTTGGCACTCCAGGTGTCCTTTACTCCTCAAGTTTATTGCGTTTAAATTCCTTAATAGCTTCACCTAATAGACTAGTTATCCCATGAGTGATTAGCTCAAGGAAAAGAACTATAGGCGCGTTAATGAAAAGCCCAACTTATTCAATTGAAAACAAAATTTGAAAATCAGGATGTCACAGCTAGAGTCGCCGGGCCCTGGCCAAGGGTCAGCCAAGGTCTCCTCAACAGGTGACGGCCCTTGGCCCAATCAAGCGAGGGCCGTCGACCCTCATCGGATCTAGGCGAGGGCCGTGACCCTCGCTCTAGATCGGGGCGAGGGCTTGTGGGCCCTCGCTGCCGGGAAGGTCCGGCGACGGAGGGGGGAGGGTCGGCCGAGGTCGCCAGCCCTCAGCTGCCTCCCCTGCCCCCCCTTAAATTTTTTAAATTTTTGTTTTTAAATGTTTTAAATAAATTTAGTTTTAAACTTAATTTAATTAATTTTTATATTAATTTTTTATCATGTCTACACCAAAATGACGCCGTTTTACACTTGCTTTACCGAAAAATCATCACATCAACATTTTGGCAGGATTAATACTTAAGTGATCCATTTTGCTCTAATTTTGGCACTTAAGCATCACTTTCGTAATTTTTGACACTTAAGTGTCCATATATGCCAACTTTTGGCACTCTAGAGGTCTTGGTATCCTCATTAAGCCATCAAGCTTCTAGAATGTGTAATTTAGGGATTTAATCAAATTATAGTATAAAACACTATTCATGGATAATTAATGTACAAGCTTCCAAAAGATCAATTATGGGCTCGATTGGCCTTGATGGACCCACTTGGGCAGTCCTTGATGGGCGTGAGGCTCATTAGGCCCGTCTATGGCTTGGGCCCTTGTAGCTCCTCAATCGTGGCTTGTTTCCAGTCCAAAAATTCACGGTCCACCGATGTAAAATTGAATTTTTATCCTAAGGTGGCCATCCCTTACTTTTCCACAATTTGTCAATTACTATTGTAATTTTATCTTTAGATAGGGGTGAAATTGAAAATGTTACACTATTTGTAACAGATTTACTCCAAACTAATTTTTTTATCATCATATATTGTTTATGTTACATCGTTGGCAACAGAACATTGTGATCATTTATAGACCTACTGTTGCATAAAGTAAAATGACAATTGCGAATGTATTGATGTAGTCTTCTGATCCTGTAAACAGGGAATTTATATTTTGGCCGAATGAAAATTCCAGCTCTTTCTTTTAATTCATATGGACGCTCTTCATACGATTTTTATGACATTTCACTATTCTTTCATGGATGATTGCGATAATATCAATAGTCATATTAGCAATGGAATTAATATATTCGGTTTGATGCATGGTTTCATGCTTAAAATTAACGAGTCATGGTCTTAGTCTCAAAAAGTCAAGTCTTCCAAAAGGGAAAATACGGGAGTTTCCAGACCAATCTCATTGAGCGAAGAGGCTATTTCCACATAAAAACGCTTCATTGAGATGAAAAGATAATTCATGGTCCATGAATCATGTAGGGACCTACATAGTTAAAGCTTCAGATGATATCGATGACATAATTTGATAGACGATGCAATCAACTTCTCGAGAGATGCATACAAAGAAAGGTTCAAATTCATGGACGAATTGAAAGCTTCAACATCGAATTCATAGGAAATATACCCAAAGTCATAGATTTTATTTAATTAGAGGTGCCAAGGTTATCTCTTGTAAAGTTCTTGGCAACTTAATGTGTATCCTAGTTGTTTGGACAATATATGCGTCACATAGTTTAGCCGTTGACGAAAATTATCTTTGAGTAACGAAAGAGGGCCAGAGTTGTTGATTACATGATAACTGCTGGGGAAACTCACTCCTATTCGTTCACCTAACAATAAAAGAAACGACTCATTAGGCGATGTGTCACTAAATTAATGTTCCGTATTAGTAAGCACAGCATAGTTTGCTAACCAATGAGCACAGGGGGGGGATCGAACTCCATATCCATATGCATATACGTCATAATCACCACAAAGACCCGTTCGCCGGCGAAGTTGTGACATCTCCAGCAAAGCTTGCGAGTCCACTTCCAAAATTATGTTGGTGAATCACAAAGGAGATAGCCAAGTAGAGACCCATAAATGCCCTAGAGTTCAGTCTTGACGGTAGAAAAAACTGCCCAGAGGTTTGGCAAAGCCTCATCTCCAAGTTCCGAATTTGTCTCGAATCGAGGCTTTGCAACCCCACCCCTCCCCCTCCCCCTCCCCTCCTCCTCTTCTCCTACACCTCCTCCTCCTCCTGCTGCTCCTGTAGGACTAATTTTACGTCACGTCTTTCAATCCTCAAATCGAAATGTAACATCTGGAGTTCGCGGGAAAGAAGACGACGGTGGTAACATCGTTATAACATTGAGTTCAAAACGAATTTAGAATATTAACCATGTAATTTCCGCGAAGGATCAACTCATTATTTAATCACCACTCAAAATTCTTTTTCCTTTCCTCAGAAGAAAAAAAGATAGATGAAATATATTAGAAGTGCGAAATTATGTATAGCGCTCACTTTATTGTCAAAAATTTCGGCCACCTCATTTAAGTGCCAAATTAGAGCAAAAAACGATCACTTAAGTGTTATTGGTAAGAAATTCCGGCTAAATTGATTACGTGACATTTATAATTAATCTGTTGAAATGACTTGGCAAAATTTTTTAAAGATATAGTCCCCATGGACTACAAAAACGACATTGCACAACCAGCGTGGCTCGGACGTCCAAAATGACATCGCACAACATGCTTTTAGTTCCCTACGTCACCATAGGAAGCATCGAAGAGAGAGATGGCAGCGGTGACCACCATCACCAACGACAGAGCCTCTAGTGAGTGCCCGAAGATCGCGTGGAACCAGCCCTAATAGAGATTTATGACGGAGTACAGGAAGGCTGGGCTTGACTTCCCATACATTCGTCCCTCAAAGCAAGGCCTGGGATTGGCTTCCCACCTCCGCATCACATGCCAAGACCAACTCCACGTTTGTTGTCCCCGCTTGCTTTCATGTCTTGGTCCGTTCGAAACCCTTTGTGCACTGCCTATGTTCTTGATTTGTCTTCTTACCCCCACCATATGCCCACTAGGTGTCTGAGAAAATTACCTGATGATGGAGCTCTTTTTTTTTTTTTTTAAACTGTTCTTTAGCGCTGCTTAGGCCCTACATGGTAAAATGTGTTTCTGTTTTCAGGAACACAAATTTTTGTTTTTTTTTTTTTCTAGGAACAAAAACGCGTTTGTTTGCGTTTTTGTTCCAAAAGTATTTTTTTGTTCTTAAAAACACATCTGGAACAGAAATAAGAAACAAAAAAATTTTGTTTCTTGTTTCTAGAACACATTTTAGGAACACTTTTCTTCTTCTTTTCTTCTTTTTTTTTTTTCTTTCTTTTTTCTTTGGTCGGTTGCCGGCCTTGGCCATGGCCAGCGACAGGCCGTCGAGGGTCGACGAACTCGCCGGAGCGTTGCAGGCCCCTGGCGAGGCTCGGCCTCGCCTTGGCTGGGCGAGCTCGAGCTCACCCAGATCCAGCAAGGCCGAGCTCACCCAGCAGTCGGTGGGGCTTGGCGTCACCGAGCCACCGCCAGGTCGGCGCATGGTGGTGGCCCGGCGACGCCGAGCCTTGCCGGCCGTTGGGCAAGCTTGGCCTCGCCGGATCCGGGTGAGCTCGAGCTCGCCCAACCGACCTCGCAGGCGAGCTCAATCTCGCCCGTCGACCCGAGCTATGGCGAGGCCGAGCCTCACCGTCCGCCGGGCGAGCTCGGCCTCACCGGATCTGGGCGAGCTCGAGTTCACCTAACCATGGCGAGGCCGAGCCTTGCCGTGGCCGGGCAAGGCCGTTGGCCCTTGTCGGCCAGTCGCCGGCCATGGTCGAGGCCAACGACCGGCCAAAAGAAGGAAAAAGAAAAAAAGGAAAAATAAATAAGAAAATAAGAAAAATAAGAAAGAAAATAGAAAAAATAAATAAATAATTAAAAAATTAAAAGAAATAAAAAAATTATACAAATTTACTAAACGTGTTTTTATTCTTTTTATATTTCTGGAACAAATTTACCAAACGTGTTTTTTTGTTTAAAAATTGTTCCTTGAAGTAGAAATACTTTTTTCTATTTCTGTTTCCAAAAACAATTTTTAAATAGAAATGTTACCAAACGCACCGTTAGTGATCATAGAGAAAAAGAGACCGAGGGACGGTGAAGAGAGATTGGGTCATTGAGTAAAGCATGAAGACGGCTAGTTCAATGGCCAGCTTAGGGTTTGAAATTATCTTTCAATTTGTGGATTTGGGGTTCTCATTTAGGGAAAAAGTACTAGACGGTGTCGTTTTAAGGTTTAGATGTTGACTGAACTCCTTGGCGAGCCACATCGACTTAAGAAACTAATAAAAAAAAACAGCCACATTAGATTTCTGACCAAATATACTAGAGTTGAAACTGAAAAGATCGTATATAAAAAAAATTAGTATTTAGGGCTCTTTGTTTCACGAAAAATAACTTCTAAGAAAATGTTTTCCAAATTTTCCAACATTCGTTTTACGAAAGATGAATTGCTTTGGGAAAACATTTTCCACAAAGGGAAAATAGTCTTCTAAACTAAGAGAAAATGTTTTCTACTTTAAAAGTGGAAAATATTTTCTTTATTGAGTCTCTCTTATCTCACACCTCGCCCTTACTCCCTCCTCCCCTTTCTTGTTCTTCTTCTTCTAATATATTCCTAAAATTTGAAATATTTTTTACTTTTCTTTTTTTCTTTTCTTTTTTCTTTGTTTTCCCTCTTCTTCTTTCATGGCCAATCGTAGGCCATGGTGACAACCAACGACCGGCCACAGGTGAGCCTTAAGCTCATCAGCGAGCACAAGGCTCGCCCACCTTCGATGAGCTCCAAGCTCCTCAGCCTCGAGCTTGAAACTCACACTTGCCAATATGGTGAGCAGCGAGCTTGAGCTCATCAGAGGTGGGCGAGCATCATGCTTGCCAATGTGCTCAAGGCTCACCTATGGCAAGTTGTCGGTCGTCGCCGTGGCCAGCAACTAGCCAAGAAGAAGAAGAGGGAAACAAATAAAAGAAAAAGAAAAAAATAAATGTAAGAATCGATTTGTCAAAAAATAAAAAATAATTAAAAATCTATTAAAATTAAAATAAAACGAAAAAGAATGTATGGAGAAAAAAAGATTTTTCTTATCGAATAGCAAAAAATACATTCTACTTCATTTGAGATTTTATCCGAACATAAAAAAAAATTGCATTTTTCTGGAAAATGGCTTATTGGAAAATATTTTCCAAAAAACACCATATTTTCTGCAAAAATGGAGCGTAAATGATCCAAAAGAAATTTTTAGTAGTAAAGTGAACGACATACACAATTTTCACAATTTTTAACACTTTTAGTGTTCTTCTTTCGAAGATAAACTATATAAATGAAAAGGTCCCTATCAGCCTCTATTGCATTTGTCATGAGAAGAAGCGGTTGACCAAACCATTCTTTTGTGATTTGGTAATCTTTGCTAAACCCATCCCCAAGGGATTGAGAATCGCCCAAATCAATGGGATTGACGTGAGCAAAGCACTGCAAAGCAACACCCTAAAACAACAAATGCCTTTTGTCCACGGTATTGTTTTTATCGACCCATATCGTTTAGCGTTAAGGAAAAAGATAAGAAATTCACCTCTCAACTTCAGCATTATTCAATGTTCACACCACCACAACGAGCAACAATGACCCTTTTGTTATAGTTCTTTGTTTTTGTTAAAGCCTTTTTGTTATAGTTGACTTGCAATTTGTCGAAGGTCTTTCTTTAATCCATGAAAACGACTTGAAATTTTTTGTAATTATAATCTTCGTGTTTGAATCAATCCACACGCATCGAAAACTTCACACCAAACAGAAAAAAAGAAACCAAACAATTATCCAAAATCAATCCCCTCCCTCCCCCTCCCTCCCTAGCCAAACAATTATCCAAAACCAATCCCTCCCTCCCTCCCTCCCTCGCTCTCTCTCTCTCTCTCTCTCTCTCTCTCTCTCTCTCTCTCTCTGTGCAAATGGCGTCCCAATCTCTAGTCCAATTCATAGAAGCAGCGCTATGGTGCACAGGCCCTTTTGAGCTGTCCTACACAGACCCTGACCGGAAATGGCTCATAAGAAAAGACATGCTTTCACTCCTTCAAGACTTCCCCAACCTCAGCCCGTCAATGGACACCTATATCCACGATGATGGCACAATCGTGAACCTCCTCAATGCCCATGGCGCAGTCCATATCTCCAGCTCTTCTCCCCAAGTCCCCCTCACCATCTGGCTTCATGAGAACTATCCGTACGTGGCCCCAATCGTGTTCGTGGGCCTGCCGGGCATGGCCCCCTCCCCGACGATACACCATGACCACCCCTTCGTCGTCCCCTCGGGGCTCACCACGTCGCCATATATCCGAACCTGGCAATTCCCTAGGTGCAACCTCAAGGAACTTGTCCACAACCTTGTCAAGATTTTCTCTCGTGACCACCCTTTTTCCTATTCAGCCACTTCTAGAGCCTTCACCCACTCTTCCGTCGTCTCGAAGAAGGAGGCACTCGATCGCCTTGAGGTCCGAGACCGACAAGGAGATCGAGAAGCTACTGGCCTTGCAACAGGAAATGGACCAGCGGGTTGAGATCGTGACGGCTATAGTCCAAGGGCTCAAGCGCGAGAGGTGGGAATTAAGGGATAGGGTGGCGCGGTTGGCCAAGGAAACTGATGTCTTGATCAACTGGCTCAAAGTCCACGACCCCAAACGGGCCATGGCCATGGGGGACGATGACATAGATGATGTGTTTGAAGGAGTTGATGAGGAGTCCAGGTTGAGGCTCCAGTGTTTGGCTGCAGATCTGTCTATAGAGGATACTATTTATGCATTGGATAAAGCAGTTGATGAAGGGGCTATGAATTTTGAGATTTATATTAGGCAAGTTAGGAATTTGGCAAGAGAACAGTTTTTCCACAGAGCCATGGTAGTTAAATTTGAGACATCCCGTCAACTTTTATAGGACTCAGTATATCTCCTGTGAATTCTTGCTTCTCGATTTGGTGTGCATATGCTTCAGTTTTGGAATGAGTCGGTGGCTATGTTTACCTTCAACGGGATAGTTTTATCCAGTTTAGAGCCAGATTCTGTATTGGATCGGAAGCTTTGTAAAATGTCATTTCAGACTCGTAGTTAAGTGTTCTCATGTATTTTTTTTGAAAAATCCTCCTGTAAATGGGACTCATTCATCAAAATTCTCGGTAGACTTGAATTTGTTTGAAAAAAGCCCTATAAACTTTATAATTCCATCTAATAAATCCCTGAGCTCATTGCCGGCCGATGAATGCGTGCATGTTTCGCGCCTTTCAGGAGGCACTTTTGCTCATTTTAATATTGCAGTGAGCTAATTGCCGGACCTTTAGTTCGGTTGACCCTCCCATGTAATCGATGCACGGATTTTGCCAGTAGGCAGTTATTTTCACTTGTGATAAGCTCATCGGGGGTTATTGAATCAAATTGATCACATTCAAGGATATCATGAAAGAGCGGGCTTCCGAAACCTTTTGTCATACTAATCCTATAGCAATCGGGTAATGGAAATCAAATCCGTAGAATTTGAATTGAGTTCAATAGGGACAGCTCTTAATTTGAGATCAAATAATATTGGTGATGTAGTACCAAGTTATGCTTTCACCATACAAGAGGAAAGTTCCCTAAAGGCAATAGGAATAATTGCTCTTTATAATTTTGTCTTGGTCGGTTGGAAGAGGTAGAATCTAGTTGTAAAAAGCAGAGCTTGCTTTTTATTGATAGTGTTTGAAAGCTGCCAATGTAGTGCCCACTTTTCATTTTCCCAGAAGTTGGTAAACAAGTGAAAAGCCGGTCTAATCGGTTCGATAAGATAGCGGATATGACCGATTTGGATGGTTTTGGCTAGTGGCACGGTTGCTAAGAAGCTGCAGACTGAAGAATTGATCGTATTCCAGCATTTCGACCATGTTCATAAAACATTGCTACAGACCAAATGAGAAAATAATAACTCGTACTTGCAATATTTGCATAGCTAGGGTATGTCAATGCATCTGAATAGAGCCAATCGACGGTCGGACTAAACCAGGCCGGATCCTTGAAGAGGGCCAAATGTATTGCCTGAGCTTACCCTTCTGCTAAAGGAAATATAAGAAATGTGCGAGCTGAGTGGGCTTGGTTCAGGCCTAGTTGAGTCGGACTGGGCATTATGTCTATAGGGCCTTGTCCAAGCTCCCCGTAAGTACCTAAAGTCATTTCCAGTGACAAGTCCTTGCCCTTTTACAAAATCCAATCTCCTTTAGCACATTTCACGTAAAGTTGGATTTGTTAAATCGAAAGATTCAAATATCCAATAAAGAAAAATAGTACTTTCTTATCAGAAAGGAATATGATATGATTTTAGAGTAGTCACACAACAAGAAATATATAAAAGAGATGGTGCCTCAACACCATCTCCAACAAGCAACAAAACCCAGTAAATAATGCTAATGGAAAAAATGTTCAAGGACCGCCAGATTAAACATTAGTTCTGAAAAATAATCCTCCCAAAATATAATCAATTATGCCAAGCTATATAGCATAATATATATCGCTACATCTTGAAAATCATACCTCTTTTTTCTTAGATGGCTGGAAATAGTAAGGAAACGGTTCTACGTTCTTTGTGGCCACGGAAAACCCATCGATCTCATCTGTCCACGGGTTGCTCGCTTCCCCGCCACTGACGGTCCTGATTGCCTCCCACATGACACTGCTGCACTTGAAACCAGACCCGAATGCGATCTGCCACGCACGGTCGCCCTGCTTCACCCTCCCTTTGGCCTCGGCGTACGCCAGTGCGTACCAGATCGAGCTGCTCGAGGTGTTCCCGAACCGGTACAGCGTCATCCTCGACGCCTCCATGTGGGCCTCGCTCAATCCGAGGTTCTTCTCGAGCTCGTCCAGCACTGGCTTGCCGCCCACGTGGGGAACACATGGTCCACAGCCTTCTTGAAGTCGGGCACGTAGGGCTCGACGTTCGCCATGGGGAAGCGCCTCACTAGGCAGTTCATGGCGTAGAGGATTTGCTCCGACATGGGGAGGACGAGGCGGCCGAACTCGGCGATGTTGGCCTCGATGGCGTTGATTGCCACCGTCATGAGGTCCTTGGTGATGGTGACGCCCACTTTGCCGCACGGGTCCTCCTCCTGGAAGATGCACTGGTAGGAGCGGTCCCAGCGGGCTGTGTGCGTGTGCACGGTGTGGAGGAGCTTGTACTTGGCAATCTGGGCATCAGACCGCCGGTTCGAGAGGAGGATCGCAGCCCCGCCGACGCGGAACAGGCAGTTGATGAGGGCCATGGAGCGATCATTGCCCAGGTAGGCATTTTCGGTGATGTTCTCGGTGCTCACGACTAGAGCATAAGAGTTGGGATGCACCTACATGAAAAGCCAACCCCCAAAGGAAAAAAAAAAAGCAAAAATAGCATGGCAATTTAGGCCGTAATAACATTAGAACTATTTTACACAATTGGTTTAAAAAGTTAGAACCAACTGCAATGGGACCGTCAGAGCTTCGCCTAGGCCAAAACGACTACAAGTACCTGACACTTTTGTAACGAGAAAATGGAAAAGAAGCGAATAATGACACATTATTTAATATTTTATTTATTAATCACATATTATGTGATTAAAGTCAGAAAATGTATAGTTGACCTTATTTCTGCACGAATACTAGAAACAAATTCAGTTAGAATTAATATGTAAAATTAATAATCTAAGATTGATGACTGACCGAGAAAAAAAAAAAGTAAACAGGGGTAATGGGGAATGGCTATTACAACCATATTGTAATTGCTATTACCCTGTAATTGGCAGTCAACTTGTAGTCATTACCGCAACCAAACATGCTATAGGTTGAGTTACACGGACTTTTGTTATCTACGGCAATCTCCATGGCCAAATTCTATCGTACTAATCCTAATAGATTAACTAAGCAGTTTTTTTATATTTCTCAAGAGACTGGCTTTGAGAACCGGCAATCACTAACATGTAACCATGGGTCCGTATTATGCTTTTCTTATTAGAGCTAGCATACCCAACATGGATTTGCAAAAAATATGGCAAAATATTTTTGAAACAAAAATAATCCACTGTTAATTAGCGACTGATGGTTTAACTTTCTAAGCTAAAATACATAATATTGTAATTTCTTATGTACTCATATTATTTTTTCTTTCATTTGGATGAAATATCTATCCTTACGTATATACTTCTCAATAATTTATGTATCTCTTCATCCATCTTCTCATCTTCTTATTTCGCTTTAATCGCTATTTATATATGAATTTTCTTTATTCTTTTTAAGAGATTTCTCTCATTGACTGACTTCATTAATAAGGCCATGTTTGGCAACCTTCCGATTCCCGATTCTTTTTCCTGCATCGCCTTTGGGACGAGAATCGTGTTTGGTAAAATTTTTGTTCCCGGGACAAATACGTTCCCGGAATCAGTTTGGGATGAGATTTAAGAATAAAAAAAAAATTGCTTCTGCGTCCGAGAATCAAAAAAAGAATCAACACGTTAAAACTTTCTTCTTCCCTTCCGGCATCCCGCGACCATCGCCCGCCGCCGTCCGCGGCCGCCCGCCGCCGCTGCCGCCGCCCATCGGTCCGGTGAGCTCGCCGGAGGCTCGCAAGGCCAAGGCGAGGTCCAGCCGAGCTCGCCGGTGGACCGGAGGGCCTCGCCGGGCTGGCGAGGCCCGGCCGACGAGGGCCGGCCTCGGCGAGGGCCGGCGACGCTGCCGTGAGGTCGCCGACCCTCGTCCGGTCGGTCGCCGATCCGGCGACCAGCCGGAAGAAGAAGAAGAATAATAGGAGAAAAGGGAAAAAAAAAAAGAAAAAGGAAAAAAGAAAAGGAAAAAAGGAAAAAGAAAAGAAAAAAACGTAAAAAGTAAAAAAAATGATTTAAAAATTAAAAGAAATTAATTTAGAACAGAATCAATCTACACGTTATCAAACGCAATTCTATTCCGAATCGAAATTTTGAACAGTTACCAAACACGTTTTTTTTACTCATAATAAGTTCGGAGCAGAATAAAAATAATCAATTCTTGTCGAATCAGTTTCCGGGAACGAAATCGTTGCCAAACGCGCCCTAAGAGTACTATCAAAAGTTGACTTAATTTTCCATTCTTTCTAAAAGTGAATGGGCTTTGATGTTCTCAAGAGAAGCCCTTAATGCATTTAGGTTGATGAGAATATTCAGATTTATAACAATTTATACTACTTTTATTTATAAAAAAAAAAAAAAGGACAAGTGATGCCGTTCTCTTTCATGCCTATTCAACACCTGCCTACCATAAATAATCGATCTTGCTAAATATGGCCAGGAAGAAAAGAGTACTTTTTTTTTTTTTTTCTGAATTCTTGTTGCAGGTGCAAAATTGTCAAGAAGTAGCATTTATTTTTGATATTTTTTTACTAATATATCAATTTCGTGCACTGTACTCATTGGCAGTAACGTAGATGATATAAATAAATGTAGGAGATGAAACAGGCTCTCAATGCACTACTAATTGATTGTAGGCCTGGTTAATGGACGGGTCAAATCTAGTATCATGCCAGACAATCTTATCAGTGTTGCACAAGTTTGCGCAAGTCGGTGAGCCTTCCGAAGGATTTGCTCGTCCGGACCCCCACATTTTGCTCTTCGCGAAGACCAAACTTCGGTGGGCCTAATGGGTCATCACATCATTGATCACCTCTAAAGGTGAGCAGCCGGACTGATTTAACTCGAGAATCAAATCCAACTAACCTCACCTGACAGTTACCAGGTTGGTTCGCAACGATTTGTTCCTTTTTTGGGTGAAAAATCGGACAACTGACCTTGACCGATTTGGTTTTTGGTTCTATCATATTAATCGGTTTTGAACCGATTTCAAGGCAATTCTTGAGTCGATTGTGAGCCAGTTTCAAAATCGGTTCTAATCCTAAGTTAAGTCTCTTCAATGTTTTTTTGCATTTCTCATTTAGGTTTGATGATTTTGATTGATTAATTTGATGGGCCTAAGATTGGCCCGTCCGCCCATGTTGGGCCTAAAAGCCCGGCCCACAAAAATTAGGGCCTATGGATGGAGGGATATGATGAAGGGGCACGTTTCTTATTTTGAGGGGACGTATAAAAAGGGGGAAAGAGAGGGAGTTATGTACCTTTTGGCAAATTTACGTACATTCTTCCTCCCTCTCTCCCTCCAAAATACTCCAAGAGAAACAGTACGCAAATAAGGCGACACCCATCTTCCCTCCAAGGCGAATTGGCGTCATCGGATTGAACATGACCGGTTTTCTCTTCCTCATATCGGCGTCGGTGTTTAATCTGTGGCTAACAAGGTACGGTCGATTCTGTAATGTGCCTTAGGATTGGTGATGCATATGTTTTACTCGGGCTCGTCTTCCGCGCAAGGTTAGGGGTTCGATTTAGGGTCGAATCTGGATTTTGGAATCCGACAATCCCAACATTGGTATCAGAGCGAGAGTTTATGTTTCCCGATCCTTTTTCATATTTTTCCCGACCCCTTTCATGTCTGTGAATGTTTTTTATTGATTTTTCGTGAAAAGAAATTCGGCCGACACCGATCGAGGCGAAAAAATCCCGACACTCGAGACTGTTCATGCGTTTTTTTGACTTTTTGTACGTCGAAATCGACTTCTGATGGCGTTGGATAGAAGGTATCGTCGAGACGAGCGCGACAAGTGGCGGAACGCCGCCAATGGCCGCCAGACGCGCCTCCGCGAGCAGCCGAACCGAGGCGACGCTTCACGCGCCGACTCGGAGAAGACTCAGGCGCATGTGTCGCACGCGTGCGCGTGGGCGATGCGGGCATGTGCGACGCACGTGCGCCGGGGGTCGCTGGACGCGTGCCGCACGTGACGGGTCGATTTGTCCGACCTGGCTCGACCCGGCGACTCGACCTGGCCTGTTCCGTCTGACCCGGCGACCCGGCTGTCCGTCCAACCCGGCCCAACCGGGCGACCCAACCCGATTGACCGGTTGATCATTGACCGCGACCGTTGATTGTTGACCACAGTTGACCGGCTGATTGTTGACTGTTGACTTTAACCGTTGACAAAAAAAAAAAAAAAAAAAAAAAAACAAAAGAAGAGAGAAATGTGTTTCTTTTTCAATTATGTCTATGTGAGTTATAAGTAATCTATTTTTATTCTGCATCTGTTGCATGAATCATGGAAAATTATGTCTTATGTTCATTATAGATTATAAGTGATCCATTTTCAAGTTCTGTATTTGTTGCAGGAACTATGATGCGTTATGCACGGATACCTGCATTCTCGAGAACAGACGAAGGACATGCAAGACTTAAAAGGCTGATGACAGAGTTAGCTAACTATCGGTGGCATGACGGTGATTTAATATCACATGTGGTCAAAGTCAATTAGATGATACAGGAAATCATCTGGAATTGTTATCTTATACCGGATTTTGAGAAAGTGTCGACTTTCAAGAACACTCTTCCACTTGAATGGCAAGCAGTGTTAGATCGGCTATGGGAGGTCAACGTGGTCCCGGGTTATAGGAGGTTGGTAGTAGCTTTTGTAAGAAAGTACTATAGGATTGAGTTAACAAAAACTTCAACCCTTAGTATGAGTGGCACATGGCGCAAAGTGAATGTGCCTTGGAGGCGAAATGAGAGCTCTCCAAAAGTTTTTCCATGGTTGGCAAATGTGCCTTCAGATTTCTTAGATATTTTGACTGATAGATTAGCAGGGTCTTTCCCTATTTATTTCTTAGATTAATTTGAGATGTTTTGGGTGTAAATATCTCTTTCTATGTTAATATTTTCCTCTGTATATATTACTTAGTGTAATGGATATGTTGTATTATGTGAAAGCATTATTGTTCTATTGGATGTCAAATATTACATGCTTTCTATTATTGGTGATTGCTGTGGGTAGTTTATAGAAGTTTTTGTAGCTTCATATAATTTATTTTGCATAAGACAATTATATTAATGATAGCTTTAAGTTAGGATTTTTGGAGGATAATTGGAAACATAGTGACCTTTTGATTCTGAAACCTTACTTGAAATTGTTCATTAATATGATTGGTCTGTGCAAAGTGGGTGCATAAATGATAGGCATTAATTATTCGTGTATATATGTCTGATGTGTTCAGATTGATGGTTTCAGCAACTAAGAACGTAATTGCTGATTTGAACGGCAATAATTGTGAAATATTAAATATGAAGATTCAATATGTACTGGAAAAGCCAGAAGCACTAGAAGCTCTTGACCATATTATGGAAGATCTTGAGGATGCCGTGCGTCACCTTGAGCTAGTAGATGACTGCCTAACGGCATTTGAGCCGAAAATAGATATTTGCAATGCTGGTTCTAGCTCAGAAAGGGCTTTGAGCTCTAAGCGCAAGCGTATTGATTCGTTCAATATGTGGGAATGCAAAGGATCAAGTCCTTATTGCAAGAAACCGAGAATTAACCAAAACAAGAGAGGAAAACGTCCTCAAGTGAAGAAAATGTCAAGGGTGAGGTGTTACAATTGTGACAAGAAGGGTCACTATGCTCGCAACTATCGTGAGCCGAAAAAGGTAAACACCTCTTGTACATTTGAGAACTTTGCTTATGTGTCAAGTTCTGTATTATTGGCTGAATCCAATCCTTTGTGGACTGTAGATTTAGGAGCAACAGACCATGTAGCGAAGGATAGAGGATCCTTCGTGGAATTCCGACGAGTACCAACTGGAACTAAGTAGATCTATGTGGGAAACAACTCCAGAGCTGAAGTGAAAGGAATTGGCACCTGCCAACTGAACATGCGTGGTGGACGCACTTTGTTCCTACATGATGTATTGTATGCTCCGGTGATTCGTCGGAATCTAGTGTCTGTTTTAGTGTTGGTTAAACTAGGTTTTAATATGAACTTCCATAATAGAGGTGTGGATTTGTTTTTGAAAACAAATTTCTATGGTTGTGGTTATTTTCTGGATGGTTTCATTGTATTAGATATTGACTATGTCAACGCAAATGTTTATTATTCCCTTCTCATGTCTCGTAATTCATATGATAATGATGTGAATGTGTGACATGCTAGACTTGGTCATATTGGCCAATAACGTATGAATAGACTAGCCAAAGAGGGCTTGTTGGGCAATATTGAAAATGTCAATTTGCCTATATGTGAGCATTGCCTAGTAGGAAAAACGATAAGGAAACCATTTGAAAAAGATAAAAGAACTGAATTTCCTCTGCATTTAATCCATTCTGACATCTATGGTCCAATGAATGTGAGAGGAAAGCATGGGGCCGTTTATTTCATTACTTTTATAAATGATTATACTCGATTTGGATATGTTTATTTGATTTCTCATAAATCTGAAGCATTAAGTTGTTTCAAAAGGTTTATGGCTTTGGTAGAGAATCAATTAGACAGGAAAATAAAAGCATTAAGATCCGATCGAGGTCGAGAATATTTATCTGATGAGTTCAGAAAATTATGTGATGAAAAAGAAATAGAAAGACAATTGTCTATTCCATAGAAAGACAATTGTCTATTCCATCCTCAACAAAATGGTGTTGTGGAAAGAAGAAACAGAACCCTACTGGAAATGGTTAGGTCCATGATGGCGCATGCTAACCTACCTATCACTTTTTGGAGTGATGCCTTGTTAATTGCTGCCTATATACTTAATCGGGTGCCTTCCAAACCAGTTACTTCCACTCCATATGAGTTATGGACAGGTCGACAATCGGACTTAAGTTTTCTTAAGCCATGGGGTTGTGCTGCCTATATTCACGAACCCTCTCACAAGTTTGGGAAATTGGGTCCTAGAGAAAAGAAGAGTATTTTTATAAGATACTCTGAACACTCGAAAGGATATGTGTTCATAGGTGAGCAGAAAAATGGGAGTATAACTGAATTTGAATCACGGGATGTCACGTTCTTAGAGAATGAGTTTTCTAAGAAGGGCGAAATAGGTGAAGATTACTCCCTATTTGAAACCTTGGATCAAGATAATGATATTAGTGGAGTTCTTCCAAGTGGGAGTAATATGAGAAGTGATGAATTGAATTCAACTCATACTGAGTTACAACCACATGATGAGACGACATCATCATTATCTAATTCTAGTGAGAGCATAATGGGAAATGATGTGCAAAGTGTACAATCTCCCATATGGCGAACAAGTCGCAAAAGTATTCCCTGTCGACGTTTTGACATTGAAGGGGAAACTTTTATGATTGCCCCACGAGATGAGGATGAGCCAAGAAATATACATGCTCTAAGTTGCCCTAGTAAGGAAAAATGGATGGATGCAATGGGAGAGGAAATGGAGTCAATGAAGTCAAACCATGTTTGGGAACTAGTTGATCTTCCAAAAGGACGTAAAGCTATTAGGAACAAGTGGGTTCTCAAAATAAAGCGTAAAGCTAATAGCTCGATAGAAAAATATAAAGCTCGCCTTGTTGCGAAAGGGTATAATCAACATGAAGGAATTGATTATGAGGAAACATTTTCCCCTATTGTGAGATTCACCTCAATTCGCATTATTTTGGCAATAGTGGCAAGTATGGATCTTGAATTACATCAAATGGATGTAAAGACTGCTTTTCTCAATGGAGAACTGGATGAGGAAATATATATGGAATAACCTGTTGGTTTCATTACGAAAGGCCAAGAAGGAAAGGTATGTCGACTTTTGAAATCGATATATGGCTTTAAGTAGTCGTCAAGACAGTAGTTTATACGTTTTCATAATGCTATGATTGCATATAATTTTATAATGATTGATGAGGATCATTGTGTATATATCAAAAGATCCAACAATCAATTTGTGATCATATCATTATATGTTGATGATATACTAATTGCCGGAAGCAATATAGAGTTAGTTAATACCATCAAAAGTTGGTTATCTTCCAATTTTGAGATGAAAGATATGGATGAGGCTACATACATACTCGGAGTTAAGATCTCAAGAGATCGTTCGAAGAGATCATTATCTCTTTCGCAAGAAACATATATAAATAAAGTTTTTGAACGATTTCGTATGTAAGATTGTAAACCCATATACATTCCTATTGCAAAAGGTGAAGGATTAAGCCATAGACTGTGTGCAAGGACTTCACAAGAGAAGGAACAAATGAAACATGTTCCTTATGCTAGTGCTGTTGGGAGCTTGATGTACGCTATGATGTGTACAAGACCTGACATATGCTTTGCAGTTGGAATAGTGAGTAGATACCAATCCAATCCAGGTCAAGAACATTGGAAAGCCGTTAAGAATACTTAGGTATCTAAAGGGAACTGCTAATTATATACTGAGTTATCAAGGGAAGGATTTGCGACTCGAAGGCTATTCTGATACTAATTGGGGAGGAGATTTAGATGAAAGGAAATCTACCTCTGTTTTTGTTTTTCTTACTGAATAATGGCGCCATGTGTTGGTGCAGTAAGAAACAAACATGTATAGCCTTGTCCACGATGGAAGCTGAGTTCGTGGCATTATCAGCAGCGGTACAAGAAGGAGTTTGGCTTAAGAGATTTTTGGATCATTTAGGTATTATTGAGAAAGCTGCAAATCCATGATTGGTTAACTGTGATAGTCAAGCAGCTATAGTATACACCAAAGATTCAAAGTATCATGGCAAGACCAAACATATAGATACCAAGTATAACTTTGTCAAAGATATGGTTGCACGAAAGGATGTGAACTTACAGTACATATCTACGTATAGAATGGTAGCAGATGCTATGAAAAGCCAATACCTAGAGATGTGTTTTGTGGTCATGTAAAATCTCTAGGATTGCGTAGAGTATGATGTACTGGATATTGTAATTTCCCTGAGTTGTTCACATTTATGAATTTGTGTTTTTCATTATTAATGCTTATAAATCTTTGTTTGATTTTTATGCATCTTAATGCTCAGTGCATTATATTAAGTTGAGAAAGTATATCGGACAGATAAGAAATTAGGCCACTCACACAGGTAATCGCCTCTATTTACTGTGTGATAAATAGAGATAAGACGGTTTTAAGCTTATTATCTAGGTGATAATCGAGAGCTCAAGCTTAAAATATATATGTCGCCTTAACTAAGTGTTAAGATGAGGACATGATAAGTACTATGTTCGAAAGTAAAATACCCCACATATTTTACTTTATTTGTCTAAGATGCCAGATGTGAGTTCTGATGAATTATGTGAATGAGTAAATACGTGAACTCAAGTTAGACATTGGGTATGTCTGAACTATCATCTGTATGGTATTGATTGTGTAGACATACGCTCCATGGGAAAAGATTTAATACCGTAATACGTCTTTCATACTACGTATGCATAAGACGACCAATAAGAGTGGCAAAAGTTTGATCTCAACTTTTATACCGTGTGAGACTCTTGAGGGAAATGAGTTCCTCAATTTTAGTGCCCTCAAGACTCTTACTTATTCTCAAGATTTCTATTTAGTGTTTGCTATCTTAGAATGTTGCCAATGGTCATGAGTTGATTCGATCTAATGGGACATTTCTAGAAAAACAAGCTGAACTGAAATTGAGAGTTTGAAGAAAAGAGGAAGATCGGATTTGGAGAATCACATTGTAGTTTTGTATTCACTGGTCGACCAATTATGACTGTCTTTGGGATAATCATAATTGTGAATACAATATATATCATTGTTTAAAAGAGATCAAGAGAGATATAAATGTGATCGATCGATCTAGGGTACTGCATACTAAATCTACTCAGAGTGTGACGCCCATTATGAGCTGCTATATATTCCTAACAGATGTATGGCAACGAGCTCTCAAAGTATGCTAGTCACACGGATTATTCACCGGTATGAATGTTGAAAAGAGGTTAAGAGGATCCTGTTCGGCCCACCATGTGCGAGTGGGAGATGATGATTTTGATTGATTAATTTGATGGGCCTAAGATTGGCCCGTCCACCCATGTTGGGCCTAAAAGCCCGGCCCACAAAAATTAGGGCCCATGGATGGAGGGATATGATGAAGGGGAACGTTTCTTATTTTGAGGGGACGTATAAAAAGGGGGAAAGAGAGGGAGTTATGTACCTTTTGGCAAATTTACGTACGTTCCTCCTCCCTCTCTCCCTCCAAAATACTCCAAGAGAAATAGTAGGCAAATAAGGCGACACCCATCTTCCCTCCAAGGCGAATTGGCGTCATCGGATCAAACAAGATCGGTTTTCTCTTCCTCATATCGGCGTCGGTGTTTAATTTGTGGCTAACAAAGTACATTCGATTCTGTGATGTGCCTTAGGATTGGTGATGCATATGTTTTTCCCGGGCTCGTCTTCCGCGCAAGTTTAGAGGTTCGATTTAGGGTCGAATCCGGATTTTGGAATCCGACAATCCCAACAAGGTCAACATGATAAGTGAAACTCAAGGTTATTAATCTTCCACATTTTTTGGGACACAATGAAACGGGAAAAAGGAAAAAAAAAAAGATTCTATTGAGAACTGACTATGACATAATAAGTTCAGGGTTGTTGCCTATCCTATAATCGACCATCCATAATCACCTCTAGTTGATAAGATCCATTATAAGATCTATTTATCCACGTCTAAGGGGAAAAAACCCCACTTGCTATTTTATCTGTAAAAATCCGTTAACGTGAATTAAAATACGAAACATGCTAATTCTTTATCGGCCAAAATAAAAATTAAATTTTCAAAGATTATATAATTATCGTTCCCGTGTTCTTTTCTTTTGTTTTTGGGCCTGGCGTAACTTTGTTGTTAATGTAAATATAATATGTGTATATACACACACCCCAAAAACAAAAGGAAAGAATACAAGTATGGTTCTATATGTATGTACGTACCAACAACGTACTGATATTAAAGAGCACAGCGACGCTTGTCAAAGAGAAAACAAACCAACCCACACTGGGACTTCAATTAAAGATGGTGCAGAGAAATCATCAGACGAGGTTGACAAAATCCGACGGATGTTGACTTCTTTCACCTATAGGATCATGGGATGATCTACGGGACAGACCATGTTTTACGCTCTTTTTGCCCGAAATGGAAAGAAACAATAAATGTCAAAACTACACATATCAACTGCTTCGCGGACCTAGGTAGGTCCTTAAAAGGCCTCGTAGGGGAACACCCATGGGGGGTGCCCTACGTAAGGATTTGTTGTCCTAAGCAACACACCTGGGGGAGGTGATACCTAGTAGCCTCCGAAGGTGTAAAGCGACCCCACCGGGGTAGAGAGCGCTCCCTACCCTCGAAAAAGATATAGGCTGGGATAACATCCCGTAAAAATAAAGAAAAAAATGGACCTAGGCAGGTCCTTAAAAGGCCTCGTAGGGGAACACCCATGGGGGGTGCCCTACGTAAGGATTTGTTGCCCTAAACAACACACCTGGGGGAGGTGATACCTCCTCCAAAGGTGTAAAGCGACCCCACCGGGGTAGAGGGCGCTCCTTACCCTCGAAAAAGATATAGGCTGGGATAACATTCTGTAAGAAATGGTCCTGAGCAAGACCTTAAAAAGCTAAGTAGCACTTCAGGGAGAACCTGACAAGGGTGAGAGTCCAAGGTGCTGCGACTGGCTGGGTTCCCCCCAATAAAGGGGGCATCCAATTAGTGGGTGACTATGGGGGTGGAGTTACACCCCGCATCTTGACTTCGGTCAAGATGTCAGAAAACTGGCTACTAACCACATTAGGTTGCAAGGTACCAGAGATGGTAGTCGGCAGGTGAAATGCCTGCAGCTGGTTAGCCTGCCTTTAATGGCAAAGGTTCCCAACCACCTGGCTAAACAGTTCCCACGGAACAATAAATGTCAAAACCACACATATCAACTGCTTCGTGCAAGGACATTAAACATTAAAAAAAAAAAAAAAAAAAGAAACTGAGCATATCAATGATACTGACTTTAAGTGTTGGACACCTCCTAATCCCATCATTAAACGTGCTTTAAGCAAAGGAACATCCCATAAAGCATGTTATTTTCTATTACGGGATTTAATTTTTTTGGTTTAGCTTGAAGTTAATCTCACTTTTAGTAGACAGATGAACCGTATTTGCACCCCAAAAAGAGAAATGCCAAAGAGAAAGCCTTGAGTCATTTTCCGATAATTTAAATATGTTACCTGAAGCAGATTCTTGGCGAGGCCAATAGCACAAAGACCACCACTGCAACCCATTCCTTGAAGGCTATAACTCACCACATCTTCCTTGAGCTTGTACTTGTTCACTATCATGGAAGATAGAGAAGGCACCGCGTTGAATATGCAACAGTTCACCACCAACACCCCAATCTCTTCACCTCTCACCCCCGTCTTGGCCAACACCTCGTTGACAGCCCCGAACAAAGCTGCCTCAGCCTCCTTCACGGCTTCCGCCAAGCAGCTGTTTGGGGGCTGCCGGAGCAGCGCCTCAGGCAGGTATGTTGACTCCCCGAGCCCTGACCGCTCCAGCGTCTTGCGCATGAAGTCGAGGGTTGAATCCGAGGAATTCCAATATAGCCGGGCCTGCTCTATGAGCGACTCTTTTGAGCAAGATAGAGCGTTGGGGGGTTTGTAACACGCGAAGTCCAGCAAGAACACCTTGTTGGGGTATTTTGGCTTGAGAAGGGTCACTATGAAAAGGATTAGGGTTAGGCAAAGGAGAAAAGTCCCCGTGGATTTGAGGTTGAGATGTTCAAGAGTGAAGGTTGATGTATCAAATGAAGACATTTGTGAGAGTGCGTGTGTGTACAAGTGGAGATAATGGCGGATCAAAAAGAAGACAATTTGTGCTTGAGTATGTTGTGATGCTGGTTGAGTGCAAGTGAAGTCCTTACTGGGAAAATGAGAGAAGTAGGGTTTGTGTAAGAGGGAGGGACAAACATAAGAACTGGTTTCCTTTATATAAAGGGCTGAAAGAGATGATGAGGGTTTTGATTTTATTTCCGGAGCAGCCCTCGTCGGTCTCAAATTAATCAGGTCCACTTCCAAACCATAGAGTTACGTTAAACTTACGTAACAGTGAAAATGTGTTAACTTGCATTTATTGGACAATTTTCAAGACCTATATCTACTTCAGTATTACTCAATTTATTTGTGCTCGAGATTCATGACATATCACTTCAAATCGCCAACGGATTATTCTTTATTCTTTTTTTTTTTTGTTTTTTATTTGTTATTTTCTCCTCCTCCCTCCGGCCGCTGGCCGGACCACGGCAACCAGCCAGGCGACAGCCGACGAGCCTCACTGGCCACCTCGCTAGTGGCCGCGAGGGCAGCCTCACGCTGGGCGGCGAGGCTCGCCCAAGCCGCGATTCGGTGAGGTCGAGCCTCGCCGGCCATGGGCAAGGCTCGACCCTTGCCAAATTCAGCGTGAGGCGACCTCCCGCCGGGCTAGTGAGGCTTGCCCTAGCCGAATCTAGTGAGGGTCAAGCCTCGCCCATGGTCGGCGAGGCTCAACCTCGCCAGATCCGATGAGGGTGAGCCTCGCCGGCACCGCCCAGGCTGCGATTTGGCGAGGTCGAGCCTCGCCAGCCATGGGCGGCCTCATCTCCCCTCGGCGTTGGTGCCAGCTTGGTGGAAGGCCGCCTTGCGCCGGATTTGGCGAGGGTCGAGCCTCGCCCATGGCCGGTGAGGCTCGACCCAGCCGATTGACATACAGTCAGCAAAATCCGGCCAAAATTAGCCAAAAAGAACTAAATCGGCACTAAGTAAAAAGGTTTAAGAGTAAATTGACACCAAAAAAAGGTTTAGGACTTTTTTGGCATTTTTCCCGCCACCAAGCACATGGTGGCTCTTGTAGACCTCTCTTCAAACACATGGGTGTGCCAAAATAGGAAAAGGAGAAAAAATGGGAGAAAAGAAAGGAAAAAAAAAAAAATGAAACTAGAGATCACTTGTTCGAATCTCGCCAATTATGTACAAACTGGTCTGAGGTAGAATTGTATACTCAAACCAAAAGTTAATACTTACCCAGTTCATTGGGCTTGTAATGTGTTCTATGGGCTTTCAATTAACAGGATCTTCACGTCCATATCCTTAAATAATTAAAAAATGGAAAACTGGGGAACTAATCTAGGTTATTGAATGAGTCTAATAATGAGGTGTTAATCTCTCAAATGCTAGATCTAAGATGTAAATTATCTTGTAAATTTAAAGCATCTCAATCCATTATTTTATTTATTGAAATAACAAGTATCTTCAAAGTAGTATTTTCTTAGAGTCTTCTCAAGAGTAATTAAAAAATGCACTTTAAAAATTCGATATCAGCGGGAGATAATGGAGTTGGATAGCCTCGCACCAAAACTTTACGGAATTCAACCCCTCCAGCCGTATATATCTTTTCTGGATTTTGATTTTGGAAAACTACTTAAAGTATTTTGAAGGGGACAAAGCATTTATTTGAATTAATGTGCGTACTTGAGTACGCAGAAGAATATCCTCTACACACACAAGTTCACATGCAAATAATGTTAACAATGTCACTTCTATGCTAGTGAAGAGCTTCCGTACTGTGCAAAAGAGAACAAGGCAGCGAGTGAAAAGTATTAGAGTTAGAAGGATCTTGAGATTTTGGTGAACAACGAAGAGACGGGGGATATCCAGGTGCTTGAACCGACCAGAATAAAAGGAAAACAACTTTCATAACATGAGTATAGCAATATGCTATGAAGGACCTAAACGCAAATAATGAGCATATCATAATTGGGTGAAACTACCAAGTGTGGATGGATTGCGTTGTAGAGGAAGTTCGCGCTGCAAACGAACCGAACGATACTCACGTACTTGGAAGCAAAGACAATTGAATTGGTGCCTTGAAGCCAACTTTAGGCCTTGGAATCTACAAAGATACGTTCTAGGAGAAGTCAAAAATGGGTTAGCAATCTCTGGCTAAGTGGACAAAGTGTCAAGCAAGTTCATAGAGGTTGTTTTGTCTACTTTGGGCAAGGTTTATTAATTAGCTTCAAGTGGACGCTCTAAGTTCTGAACAGCCCATGTGACGGATACTTTCACCCATTTGACATCTCCAACTTGCTGAGGAACCTTGAAGAGCTATGTATCTATGTGCCGAAGTGAGAGTTGAAGGTAGCTAGGGGAATCAAAATGCTCTGAAATTTGTTTTTACTTCTCGTGCTTATATTTTGAGAAAACCCTAAATATGAGTGTACTCTTTAAGAGACTGTTAATTTAGTGAGCATCCGAGCGTTGCGCATTTGAGAGGCGAGAGTACTACTCGTTGCTTGAGGATGGTACACGCCAAACAGTCCTTTGAACTAGACCAACGGCGAGGACTGTGACATTTGGTATTTGTGCCTGAGTTGTAGCGAGACTTTGGGATCATGGTCAACACTCGAACAACTGAAGATCGGAAACAATTCAGGATTTGGAAGCTAAGATGAATGCCCTAGATAGCCTAGGGACATCATTCATGAAACCCGACGGGCGGATCAGACTTGTTGAGAGATCGCACGATGCTATGAGTGATCGAATGGGAATTCCCGAAGACGACATCCGAAAACTGTGCACCAACTGCACGAGGGGACAGCATAATTGATCGTGTAAGTGGTCATATTGACGCGAGCCTCGGGTTACACCCAATTTTGAGATGGGCGCATGAAGGCATCAGAACGAAGGGCTTATTTGGCGCCTGGGATATTAAGCAGCTCGAGAACTTTATGTTTGATATGGGACACATACTTTGCTCCCGTGTATCCACACTCGAAGCAGACCAAGATAGCGATGGTTTCCATGTATCTCTGGGGTGATGCAAAGCTGTGGTGACGGACCATGTATGATGAGATCCAACATGGCTGCACACAAGTCAATAGCTGGATTAATTGAAGCAACGACCGAAGTAACAGCTCCTTCCTAAGAGTGTGGGGGAGTAATGCTCAGAGGGCGTTACGTGAATTGAAACACGGTAATGACAACCCGAAGTATGTGCGCAAGTTCTTAGTAATGATGCTAGACATCTGAGCCAAGACAGGTCGTTTTACTTCCTGGAAGGCTTGAAACCATGGGCCCAACCGAGCTGCAGAGGTAGCAAGTTAGAAACTTGCCTTTGCGCAAGCCGCGACCAAATGCTTGACTGGCTACTCCCTCGAGAAGGAACACAAAGAAATTGTCTCGAACGAGGAAAAGTCGCTCGAGTTGAGCAAGAGCTGGGGATGCCTCAAGTAGCAACGGGGAACCGAGTTAGGATTCGCACCTTGGAATCAGTACCAGGGGAACGACAAGACCCCGGTGAAACGGAGCAGGCAACCACTAGCTTGCTTCATGTGCAATGGACCACGTAGAGTTGTTGAGTGCCTGAAACATGCAGTGAGCATGGTGCAGAAGAGAGTGCTGAGCGTCATGTCGACTTGGATACTTAGAGCGAGCAGAGCACGGAGATGGCTCAAGGATGGGGGCCTTGCGCCTACTTCATGCCGATAAGGGCCAAGCCATCACTAAGGACAAGGCAAAAGGGATTGCTGAGAACGAGTTCCTGTATGCAGAGTTGCAGATTAACGGCAAATTAGCATGGGCCATGATTGCTTCTGTAACATCCCTAGATGATCTCACTCAAGGTATTAGTGTATTAATCACTTCGGCACACGCGATAACGAACCTCACGGGTAAAGCAGAACTCGTTGTTATATCAAAAAATGCCTCCGTAAATTAATTTCGATTTTCAGATCTATATATATATTCCAAAATCGTTTTTCGGTTCATTTCTACTGGAGGGAGACCCACTATGATACCATATCATGAGAATCAACTCACTTGAGGTATTGTCTGCTTTAACCCATCTCATATCAACCCTTGTGGTTTTGTCATTTAACATACAATGAGACATGTTCGCGGGAGGCCACTCATCTTAGTAGTGCTCTAGTCTGGACTCACTTAACTTTGAATTTCAAAGCAAAATTTGCCATAACGTCAAAAGATGCGACCGTGAGTTAATTCTAATTTTCACATATATGTTCCGAAATTGTTTTTCCATGTTTAGTGCACAATTTGATTCATTATTATCTCATTTGCCATCCTAAAAGCCTATCAAGAGCTGCTCTTGTTTAGGCTCTCTGGTTCTAACAATCACTCTCCGTTCTTGTCGGACTGGATCATCACGAATTCATGTGCAACCCATAATTTTGTGGATGGACTTGAAGCCCCGCGATTGGGACTTGGATTGGAGGACGATGTAGGTCAAATCGGGGCAATGAACTCTAAGGCAAGTCCGATCCATGGCGTGGCCGAAGGGCTTTTGGTTAAGGTTGCATCGTGGATAGGGACACTCATTTTTATGGCCATACTTTAGGGTTACTTCTCGATCGTCCTTGAAATCAAGTTTCTGTCACAAGTGCATGCGGGACCAATGCCGTTCACGGACTCTATGCCATTCATGGCGCATCAACCATGGACTACTCAAACTCATCGAGTAGATCAAGGGGAAAAGTGTCGAAAAAGTCTTAAATCTTTTGTCTTTGCGCCGATTTAGTCCTAAACATTTTTTTTTTGCTGATTTAGTCCTAAACCTTTTTATGTTGTGCTAATTTAGTCCTCTCCGACCAATTTTGGCCGGATTTTGTTAATTGGACACCGGCTAGTTGACGTGACCTTATCGGCGCTAATATTAACAACTTTTAATAATATTTTAATGTTTTTTCTTTTTTCTTTTTTTTTTCTTTCTCCTCTTCCTTCCCCCAGCCGGTTGTTGGACCTCGGCGACTGGCCAAAGATGATAGCCGGTGAGGTTGACCTCAACCTCGCCAGCCACCTCGCCAGTGGCCACGAGGGTGGCCTCGCGCGGGGCGGCGAGGCTCGCCCTCGCCGGATCCGGCAAGGGTCGAACCTCACCGGCCATGGGGACCTCACGCCGAGCGGGCGAGGCTCGCCCTTGCTAATCTGCCGAGGGTCGAGCCTCGCCCATGGCAACGCAACCACCGGCAAGGTGGCTGGCCATCACCTCTAGCCGGTGGACTGGAGGAAGAAGGAGGAGAAAGAAAAAAGAAAAAAAGTTTTAAAATATTAAAATATTATTAAAAGTTGCCCATGTCGGTGCCGATAAGGCCACGTCGCCCGGCTAGCGTCCGATCCAACAAAATCCGACCAAAATTGACCGGAAATGACTAAATTGGCATAACATAAAAAGGTTTATGACTAAATCGGCACAAAAAAAAAAGTTTATGATTAAATCGGCACAAAGACAAAAAGTTTAGAACTTTTCGACACTTTTCCCCGTAAACCAAGAGATGACAACGGCTTGAGCAAGAATTACAACCTATAGCAATTAAATTGGATAAATGTCAATTTGATTGAGCCCATTTCGAATGAGTTGCAATTTCTAATCTTTCATTGTAATGTATAAATGTATTGAACATTAAGTTTTCGTTATTGCGCAGAAAATGAAAAATATGGAAAATAATTTCCAAAACATGATTGCTTATATCATTGACAAAAATGAATGAACAAAATAAAATTTCATCATTTACGAAAATATTTAAACATAAATTGCTGTCGATAATAAAAATATTTATCATTTACTAATCATTTTAAACGATCGTTTTTTAAAAGATACTTTTCAAATAATTCATTTTCTGCTAACAAACAGAGCCTAAATGAAATATATTCAATTATTTTACGTCTAACTTTGAATCAAATGGACAGAAAATGCCTTTATTCACGTAATTAACAAAAGCCGCACTTCAAATTATGAATATTGCTTATGTAATAAGATATATTTCTCTTTTGGACTTGTTTTCCAAATTAAAATGATACATTATATATTCAAAGAGATATATTGCTTATGTAAAAGATATATTCACTTTTGGAATTGTTTTCCAAATTAAAATGATACATTATATATTCAAAGAGATTTTATCTTTATTTGCTTTTATTCAAATTTAAAATCAAGAAGATAACGGAAACGATAAATGTCTTACGAAGGGTAATAAAAGTTTATTTCAAAAGAAAAATTATATTACCTATTTTATAGGTTGACTACATTTAAGAATACTTTTGAAAATGCATTCTCTTTAAACTAATGCTAAATGGTTGAACATGGGCCATGTAACATAGTTATGAAGCCACGCGATTATCACAAAGATAAAGTTAAGTACCACGCGATGAGCTTACATTTTGCATGGACATACTTCGATACATGTGTTTAATCATATTTTAAATTGTAGTATGTCTATACAATTATGAAGCCATGTGGTTATCACAAAGATAAAGTTAAGCACCACGTGATGAGCTTATGATTAAACATTATCTCAACTTTGACAACAACCATATTATGGGGCCTATACTTTGGATGGACATATTTTGATATATGTGTTTATTCTTTTTTCAAATTATAGTATGTCTATATACATTATTTGGGATTGTTGTCCATTTATTTTTGGCAAATACGAAATAAAATTATTTATAAAGTTCGACATAGAAGAGAGGCAATAATACTTTAAAATGAAGGGGGCAAATCACTAAAAAGAAATCCCTAACTATATCTATTGTGACACATTTATTATGAACTTTTTTTTTTTGGGTAAAAATTATGAACTTTTTTTTGTAACCTCAAGAATTCTAAACTATGCTCACCGTAAGATATTTATCTTAAACTTTTTCTTGTGAAATAAAAAACTCCAAACTTGTATATATATGACACATTTACTCTTTCGTAAAAGTTTTATTAGATAATTTTTCAGCTAAAACAATATCATTTTTTATTTCACTTATGCCACTCGGATGCCATGTCTACGTCGTTTGCTTTCAAATATCCATGTAAGCAGATTTTTAATTGTTCTCATTAATAGAACTTTGACGAGTGATAAATATGTCACATAGATATAAGTTTGAAATTTTTGGTGTCATGGAAAAATGTTTAAAATAAATGTATCACTGTAGGCATTATTTAAAGTTTTTAGTGGTTTTCACCCCAAACTCAAGGACAAAGCATGCTAATTACCAATTGGTCAGCTGGCCAGTGGACTTTCAAACATACATTGGACCTGGTACTTCTGGTCTAGAACTTTGTTATAATTTTTTTGAAGCTTGAAGCCCACTATAATTGACCCATCATCTCCGGCTAGGTTGTAGTTTTGACATGGGAAGCCCAATCTTCGAGGAAATACATGGTAAAAGCCACCCAAAAAAAAAAAAAAAAATGCAAGCAAATTTTTCAAAGAACTTGAAATAGGCCAATTTAAAAATTGTCCAGTTATGCAAATAGTTTGATAGATATTATCAGTTTCACTAGCTTTATTGCCCCCGCAATACGCCGGAAATTGAACAAATAAATATGAAAGGAAATATTAAAACTCATTTTCAATGAAGTCATTGAAAGAAGAAACCATAGTTTCTTAGTTTACATTTTTAATATCCCCTGGTTTCATAGTTGACAACTTGCTTCTACTACATTAATTTTATATAGTTAAATGGTCAATTATTTGTTCGATTAAAAACTTGATGCAGTCCATAGGCCATCATTTTATCAATCTACATGGTTATAATTTTTGCTTAGGCAACAAAAATGATATTAGTAAGTTTCAGAAGGGATAGGGTGGGGATGCGCAAGTTTCAGAAGTGGGTTTCGACGCCCACGCCCTGCAAGAGGCAGGGCAAAAGTCTGAGAGTGAGTGTAGAGTAGGTATAGAGTAGGACTGACAAAAAAAAAAAAAATCTCTTCTAATGAACTGAAAATATTTTCATCTTGATCTTTTTGACATTAATCAAAACTTTCGAGCTGTCATATGCGGATTCCTATGTGCGGAATTTTATTTTATAGCATAACTTACACAATTCGAGAAAACGGTAAGAACAAATAAGGCAAAATAGAGAGCTACTCTTTCAAAAAAAAAAAAAAAAGTTGCGTATAGCTGTATGAACTATAACAACGGCAATTAAGAGGAACATAATTATCAAACACTTTCAGCAGCAAATAAATAATATGTTAGATATGTGCAACATAGTATTCATCGTGCACTTTTGTCCATGGACTGCTGAATCCTTTTGTCTTTGCCATAGAGATCACCTGATATATCGATGCGAGGAAGGCAACTCTTGACACAATTTCCAACTTTTAAGCCTTTAACCGTTACTGTTGACACCTAAAATTTTGATTATTTTTATAAGGCATTTCATTTTTTTCATTTAGTATTCAATTTATCCTTAAGAAAATGAAAAGATGAAAATGAAAAATGAAAATAAAAGGGATAAGGGATAAGATAGAATATTTTTGTAGATGAGATTTCGAAAGATTTTGGATAATGAAGCCATATCAAAATTGATCGTAGAGAATTTGGGGCTATTTTCTGTTTGAGCGTATATATCCTTTTCGAAGGATAATCCTTAGTGATTGGGTCGACTTATTGAGCGTATATTTCAGTTTTTGAAGAATGATCCTTAGCGATGGGGTTGAAATACGCAAATCTTCATCGGTAACAACTCGGTTTCGTTCCATAAATAGGGGGTCTCTCTCGGTTCTAAAAAAAAAAAAAAAAAAGAAAAAGGAGAAAAGTCAACAAGCTTTGTGGGTTTTTTGTCAAAAAGTGAAAGAGACGTGAGAGAGAGTGCAAAGGCGAGAGGGAAGTGTGCGGTTGCGGAGAAAAGAGAAAAGAGAGAGAAAAAGCCGGTTCATCTTCCTCGCTCGAGGGGTCTTCGCCCCTCCCTTGCCGGCGCTCGCAGCCGGACCTCCGCCACGCTTCCACCTCCCGTCCTCGCGCCGTGGCCGCGCCGCTGCAGCAGCAACTCGAGCTGGTCACCGAACCCCGCTCGTCCCTTGCCGTACCGGTTGCCGCCCCTCCGCGCCTATCCGCATCGACATCCGCGCAACAGCACCCACGAGCATCGAATCGCATCTCCCTCCGCCGAAGCCCAATCCCAGAGTTTGCCCCTTTGCAGCCCTTTATCGCATCCTTGCAAATCAGTAGCCGGCAGCACAATCGACGATTGCAGCACCCCCCATCAGCAGCTCGCCACCGCGCCGAAGACCCCGCGGCAACCCGTGCCTGCTTTTCTGCTGTTCGCCTAGCTAGATTGCACCCGCGACCTCTGCACCCCCGCGACCGCAGCCCACCGCCGACCCCGCCCGCACCGACCCACACTCGCCCGCACCCGAGCCTTCCACGACACCAAAGGCCGAGATCCGACGTCC
This sequence comes from Eucalyptus erythrocorys, assembly GCA_014182555.1. NCBI lineage: Eukaryota > Viridiplantae > Streptophyta > Magnoliopsida > Myrtales > Myrtaceae > Eucalyptus > Eucalyptus erythrocorys. The sequence goes on along the minus strand of CM024598.1, from coordinate 21,313,394 downwards.
CGCCGCGCCGACTCGCCCCCGCCTCACCGCAAGATCCCCCTCGCCGGAACCCTTGCCGGAGATCCTCCTTCCTCACCGGTGATGGCCCACCGAAGTTGTGGGTGAAGGAAAAAAAAAGAAAAACAAAAAAGAAGAAAAATCTTTTTTAGGTAGTTTTTTTTTTTTTAAAATCTATTTGCCTTATTTTATTATTTTATTGCTGTATTTTATTTGTTCTCTTTATCCTTTAATGTAAAATTGAGATTGCCTTGTATGAAATTGAATTGAAATTAGTAGTTGTCAGTTCGATTTTCGAGCCTGAAATCCGACTCACAATTACTTAAAAAATTGCCAATCCGATCTCCGGCCCGAGATCCGATTTGTGATTTTTCGCGAAATTGGCCAACCCGATCTCATGCGCGAGATACGGTTCGTCAATTTAGGGAATCAATTTTGCTTAATTTGCTATGGTTGTTTAATTAATTTTCTTTTTAAAAAAATTAAAAATAAAAAAATGTAGCTTTAGGGTTTGCATGCTTAGGATAGAAATTTCATTTTTTTTAAAATAAAAAAATAAAAAAATCAAATTAATTGGTTTAGGTTGCATGTTTAGGAATTGTTAATTTCAAAACACAAAAAAAGTGAAAAAACTCATAAAAAAAATCTTAGATCAGGATTAGTTTTTTTATTGTCTTGCATATTTAGATTATGGATTTTATTTAGATCATAAAAAAAAAACAAAATTTATTTAGGATGCTAGTTCAATTGCATGTTAAATTTTAATTAAAAAAAAAAAGAGAAAAGCAAACAAAAATCATCATGAATTTTAGAATAGAATTGCATGTTTGATTTTAAGCTTAGATCATTGTTTTAGATAGATTGCATTTTAGGTTAGAAATTACTAAATTAAAACAATGTCTTAATTTAAATTAGGATGACCTAATTCCTAGTTTAAATAGGATAGAATATTAATTTAGTTAGGAATTTCATTCAAATATCTTAGGATAGATTACTTCCACCTTTTTAGGATAAATTGCAATTTTTAGAAAAATAAAAATCATAAAAATCAAAAAGAAAAAATCAAAAATCTTGCATGAGCATGTAGAATTAGGAATATAGATTTAGTAAATAAAGCATTTAGGCTAGTAAATTAGGTTTTTTATAATCACATTTTTAGGATCATATTTTTTTAGAAATCTTTTTTTAAATAGGTTAGGATTAGATTTAGATAATTTCATTCTTAGGAAACTTGGCACATTTTTAAAAATAAAAATAAAAATAAATAAAGAAATGGTTTTCTAAGTCATAATAGGGTTAATTCAAATTAATCCCAAACGTGAATTAGAAAATTATTCATTTAGGGTAGTTTAATTAGGACTTTTTATTAGTTCAAAATTCCACATAAAAAAATCCAAAAAATTAGGTGCATGTTAAGTAATTTGCATTTTAGGGCCATTTAATTAAAATTTGCATATTAAGACATTTAGGTTGCTATTTAAATTACTGCACTTCTTTAGGATCTACTTTGTTCATGTCATTTAATTTAGATCATTTTGTCATGTCATATTAGGTTGTTAGCATGCATTGCATTTAGATTAAATTCCATTAAATAAAGTGAAAACAAAAATCAGAAAATTATGTGTTAATTAGAAACCATATCTAGGATTGACGATGTGGATTTTAATTTAACATTACAGATGCTTTTTGCTGCTTTGAGGTAAGTTTTGCAATTTATTTATTGTTTTTCTTGGGTGTTAAATTGGTGGTCTGTGCACCTGCATGATCACCTCACATGTTAGGAAAGTGAATAAAAATCAATTCAAGCTGCCTGCAAAACATTTTTTCAAAAATGGTACCGAAAGGGCATTAGGGTAGTCTAATGTAATGAAGTCCCCATACCCTTAGTCTCTGGTTTGTAGGGGTAAAATAATTCTCCCGTTATTTCACTTAGGTGTCTAATCAACCTACCAAAAAATTATTAGTGGCGACTCCTAAATAAAAATCATCTGCATGTTAAATATTTGAACATAAGTCACGAATTGGTATGGGCCTCGGAGAGCCCGAGCTAAGTTAGAGACTTAGTGATCCATTAACCTAGTTTTAGGTGGTGCACTGAAAAATTAGGTCGTGATAGCTTGGCGACTCCGCTGGTGAATTGAGTTAAAACTCTTAGTGGACTTAGGCCAATTTTTCTTTTCTTTTGAAAAATGTTTTTGTTTGGCAGCGAGGATCCCAGGTACGTCCCTAACATTTAAGGTGTTAAATGTTTTTGCAAATTGGGAGGTATAAGGAGAAGTGTTTGCTGACCTTTGTTTTACAGGGAGGTGTAGGAATGAATGGTTTATTTTTATGTATGAAGTGTTGCTTGCTATAAACTGTTGTGCATGCTTTGCATTTAGCACTACACTATTGCACACACAACCTGCCACCGGACCTGGGCCGCATAGGATCATCTAGGATGGTATTGAGATGGATACTACTCCGACCACAAGCTCGTGGTACGAGTCGCCCATCTCAATCCCGAAATTTCATTCATGGTGTCAAGAGTACCCACCTCGGTCCGCATGCCCGCGACCTGGGTCGGCTCTTTGACCAAGCCGGAGTCATGAGGACCCGACATAGTCCATGCGCCCGTGGCTAGTCTAATCATCCTTGTGGCTCCACTTTGTTAAGCCTTCTAGAGTAGAAATCGAACCACTTATCATGCGCATGTCTATGTGATTGCTTCTCATTGGTAAAGTAAGTTCTCTAAACTTTCACTCTTGAAATTTACTTACCTTGTCATATTATTTTGTTGGTCCATGGCATTAGGATTTTATTGAGTCTTGGTCAATATACAATGGGGATATCGGACCTTCGAATTATTCTCCCTCCGAAGCAAGAGCTCGGCATATGGTGGGACAAGTTAGACCAAGATGGCCGTCGATTTGTGGAGTCATACATTGGCCGACTGCTTCCATTGCTGCGTATCAACATCCATGGCGGCCTTATCCAAGCACTCGCCCACTCTTGGTGCCCCAAGACTTCTACCTTCATTCTTGGCGGTAAGCATGAGCTCACGCCCACCTTGGAAGAATATAGCATTGCCATAGGAAGGCCTTTGAAAGCTGAGTTAATTGGTCCGCCTATCGGGATAGATCCCGTTATGGCTTTATCTGATTTTTTGAGAATTAAAGGGGATGATGTGAGAAAGATTTTAAAGGCTCATCGCAACACATGTCCCCTATCTTTTCTAAAAGAACATTTTGAAATTGGCTCTTCATCTCAAATGCGAAGGGTTTTTCTTTTAGCCTTCTTTGGGTTTATAGTTTTTCCTTATTACAAGAATGCTATTAACCCTTTGATGGCTCACTTAGTCAAACAAGTGTTGGAAGGAAAGAATTTTGTAAACACACTTTTAACTGAAACTTTCCTTTCCCTCACTCGATTTAAAGGAGGTGGTGATAAGACTTTCCATTCCTCTCCAGAGCTTTTGCAAATTTGGTTTCTTTCTCACTTGAAGGGATTTGGTGGTCTAATGACTATACATGATGTCAATGACTCTAATCACCCCATTATGAAATTCGAAGATAAGCAAAAACATGCACCGGATTACCACTATTCTGAGTGGCTAGCTTTCATAAAAAAACCAACTTCCAAGGGTTTTCTATGGCATGCTATGTGGTTTCAAGTCCGTGCGGCGAGACTCACGTGTGGAGGCGTTGGCCCAATTCCTCTATTGGGATTTACTGGAGCTTTGGAGTACTATCCGACTAGAGTGACTCATCAATACCAAGTCGTGCAAGAGCCTCCCCCGGCTTTGCAAGCAGATCCACTCCAAGTCAACTTCGTAGATGGAAGCCGAGACCATGAAGATTCCATTCTCACAATCAAATCAATGTGGGATATGTGCCGTCCATGAAAACTCAAGTGGCCCGAGGAGGAGTTGGAGGGTAAGGAAAGGAAGTATTATGCCTCAACCAACTATATTCGACGACACAAGATTCCGGAGGAGTTACTTCCGAAGATACCTGAGGCGCCACTAAAGATCACCAATCGTGCTGAAAATAAACGCCTCAAGAGGGTTGCCGAGAAAGCTCGAGAGGAGAATAAGCGATTGCGCCGGATGGTGTCCCGAGTGTATATTGATCAAGCTAAATGAAGTGCTTGAATCAATCTCGTCATTCTCATTTCTAGATTGATGTTTAGGGAGTCGAGTCTTTTACTTTCCTAGTTCAATGTTTAGGGATTTCGAATTCGGTATCTTTAATTTTTAGTGCAATGTTTAGGAACATGAATTTTCAATTCTTAGTTCGTTGTTAGGAATTTATTTCAAATTTCCAATAAAATGAGGTGTTTGGACCATTGTCATGGGCCAATTTTCCAATCTTATAATTGGTTCTTATATCATCTCTTTTACCTAATTAGCTGATAACGGATCCTCCACGGTCACCCATCATTACACGATCAAGAGCAAAAATGGCCGATCAAAGTGAAATGCAGGATCGCATGTCCGCCATGGAAAGTCAACTTGCGCAGTTGCTTACCTCGATGCAGTCTATGACGGATCAAGTAAAATCTCTCTAAGTGAGTCAAACTCTTGCACCGGCCCTTGCTGAGATAGTAACACCAAACCAGGCAAACAAGGCCCAAGTGGGTGATGTCAACATGGCTGATTTGGAGGACGACCCGCTGATTGTTACCGACGAAAAGACTAAGCCTGCTAATAACACCCCTAAAGCAGAGCAGGATGAACGCTTCGCCAAACTTGAGGAGAAATTGAAACAATTGCAAGAGTCGCGACTCGCTCCCATTTGACTTGTCAGTTTATGAGAAGGTCAAAATGTCGAAGAAGTTTAAGATGCCGGAGTTTGAGAAATATGACGGTACTTCCTGTCCGAAAGCTCATTTGCAGATGTACCACGTACGCATGGCCCAATATGTCAAGAATGAGCCTCTCATGATCTAGTCGTTTCATGCAAGCTTGACTGGGCCCGCCCTCAACTGGTACGTAATGAAGAATATAAATCTTCTCGACACTTGGAGTGAAGTAGCTGACGCCTTCCTAACACAGTATAAGTTCAACATGGATATTGCACCCTCCGGGGAGGATCTTGAGCGGATGGAAAAGAAGAGGAGCGAGTCATTTAAAGAATACGCTGTGAGATGGAGAAACCTGGCAGCCCAAATCACTCCTGAGCCTACTAACAAGGAGTTAATGAAGTTGCTTGTGAAGACCCTCCCGTCTGAGTTCCGCAATCGGATGGCAAGCACGTATGTCAAGAGTTTCAATCAGCTTATTCCTGTCGGAGAACAAATTGAGATGGGGATAAGAGAAGGATGGTTTGCTGATTCATCAAATAAGAGATTCTCCGCCAAGAAGGAGAAAGAAGCGGCTGTGGATGTGAATGTAGCTTACAGCCAAGAAAGTGCCAACTGTGCCCCGGCCATCCGGATGAATGCAAGGCAAAGCAACAAACTGCGGCCGTCAATCATTTGCCCAAGCAAATAACGAAGGCAATTCACTCCCCTCCCTGGATCTCCATCTCAGGTATTGGTGATTCTCCAGAAGAAAGGTCTACTTTCTACTGAGCCAAAGCGCCCTAATCGCGAAAGCATGCGTGGCTATGACTCGAGAAAGAAGTGTGACTATCATAGCGAAGAATTGGGGCATTCAACCGACGAGTGTTTCACCCTCAAGCACAAGATTCAAAACCTCTTGGACACGAAGGCCTTTTCATTTCAAACTGTTCGGTCGAATGTCCAGAAAAATCCACTATCGGAGCACGAGGGTGCGGTGAATGTTATCTTGGAACCCGAAATCGGCCGAATCAAGAACTCGAAGGTGCACGTGGTAGATGCCTACAATGGATTGGTGAGAGCTGGATATTATCCAGATCATGAAGACATTCTCCTGTCACTAATGAGAGAAAGGGTTGCTAGGATGGTGGAAGACGGTATTATCGTCTATGCTGACCATAACTGCATAGTTTCTACTATTTCCCATATTATTATCAATTGGGAAGAGGAGCAGGCTGCTCTCGATGATGGTAAGGAAGAAGTAGATCCATCACTCGTCGATTTGCCCCCACTAGAAGATGCGCCTGATGAAGAGATTGTGATTGAGATGCCTCAACCGTATGAGTATGTCAACAATAAGGCGGTGCCTTGGTGTTATGACCTAGATGTTGACCTTGTTACAAAGTTTGGCCGAACCTATGCTCAAGCTAATGCTGAACCTACAAAGCATGTCACTGATGAAGAGGCTAAGGAATTTTTGGCTGTGATTAAGGCGAGTGAATATAATGTAGTCGATCAGCTGTGAAAGATGCCCGCCCGGATCTCTTTGCTAGAACTCCTGCTAACATCCCCTGTGCATCAGAAGTCACTGATGAAGGTGTTAAGTGAAATTTATGTACCAAAAACGGTTGAGGCAGATAAGCTGGAAGATTTTGTGGGATCAATCCTTCTTAAGGACATGATTGCTTTTTCTGATGAAGAATTTCCTCCTGAGGGTAGGGGCATAACAAAGCACTCTACATATCTGTTAAGTACAAGGTTTCTCATGTGTCTTGAGTGCTCATTGATAACGGGTCTGCCTTGAACATATGCCCGCTTGGCACTCTCCACCGTCTCAAGGTAGACCTATCCAGGATGCATGCTGCGAAGACTTCTGTGCGAGCTTTCGATGGTACAAGGAAGGAGGTGTTGGGGGAGATTCACCTTGATGTTCAAATAGGGCTAGTTGTTTTCAACATTCCCTTTCAAGTGGTAGATGTTCCCACTGCATTTAGTTTCTTGTTGGGTCGCCCCTGGATGCATACAGCTGGAGCAGTGCCTTCAAGTCTGCATCAAGCCGTGAAGTTTGTGATAAAAGGGAAGCTGGTCACTGTCTATGGCGAGGAGGATCATCGAATTTACCATGAGACGACCATCCCTTATGTGGTGCCTGATGCTGAATTTGAATCAAGCTATCACTCATTTGAGCTGGTATCTACCATACATGCTTCTCGGGATTCATCACCACCCCCTCCCGAAGTTTCGAATGCTGCCCTTATGGTAGGAAGGGTGATGGTTGGAAATAATTTTGTCCCCGGTTCTGGTCTTGGAAGAAGCGGTCAGGGTATTCAAAATCCCATTGAAGTCTCTCAAAGGCCTCGATCTGCTGGATTAGGGTACCATGGTTGAGGTGGAGGAAGCTCTGGAAGGCAAAGGCAAGGAAGGCGGAACTCGTCACCTGAGCGGGGAGGGGAAGGCAAAACTTACCACCTCCACATATTCACGAGACATTCCCCGGTCCCCCTCATGATGCAAAATGAAACAGAGGTGATGGATACTTTGGGGCAGCCAAGTGGGAAGTTTGATTATATGGTGAAATATTCGGCTCCCCCCAGTTTTTACTTTGACTCCCGCAAAATAGTTCCAACTGGATGGGATGACATGGATGATCCAACGTCTCCGAAGATAGAGAATGCTGATGACGCCTTGGAGGGAATCACCAACTTGTTCGATGACGTCGTCATAGGAGCCATCGATAAAGGATCTCCAGAAGAAATGGGCCCAGGCCCACAAGAGTAACTCATTTATCGCTTTCTCACATTTCCCTGCGTGGGAATTTTTATTGCTTTCTAGGAATAATTATCGCTATCTAGCGATTGTCTTCGTTTTCTTTTTAGGATTTGGACTTGCATTTTCCATTCAATAAATGTAATTGATTGATGAATATCAATAAAATTACAGTTTTTATTTTGAGGACATGATGAGGTACACCAAACCAGCCCGGTGATGATATCCAACTGATAAAACAAATGACAAATCTAAGGAGAATTCTAAGGCCTGGGCTTCATCATGTTTTCTTGTGTCAAAATGGTTCAAAAATCTTTCTTCAAATGCTTTTCAAAATCTTTCGAAAAGATAGACAATATGCTTTACCCTGTTTGTCTTTTTGATTCACCTACTTCCTGTTTCAGGGATAATCGTATAACATGCAAAGATGAAGGAATGGTCCAATCTAGTTCAAGAAGTGTTGATAATGATGATCTCGAAGGCTCGATCGAGGATTTCATCGAGGTACGACGTAGCTGGGAGCAACATGAAAAGGCCAAGTCTCTTACAATCGAACACACCATCACTATTAATTTAGGTGACGCTGAAGAAGCTAAGGAGGTGAGAATTGGAGCGAACCTCCCAAGAGATGAGGCTGAACGCCTAATTCAGTTGCTAAAAGAATATCAAGACATCTTTGCATGGACTTATGCTGATATGCCGGGTTTAGACCCATCAATTGTGGAGCACTGTTTGCCTACTAATCCCGACATCCCACCTAAGAAGCAGAGGTTACGAAGAACTAAACCCGAACTTTCCAAGAAGATAGAGGAAGAGGTGATGAAACTTCTGAAAGTGGGATTCATTGAAGTCTCACAATACCCTGATTGGGTAGCTAACATCGTGCTAGTGATGAAGAAGGATGGTCGAGTTCGAGTTTGTGTCGATTATCGAGATTTGAACAAGGCTAGCCCCAAAGATGATTTCCTGTTGCCTCATATAGATGTCCTTGTGGATAGTACTGCCGGATTTGAACTATTCTCGTTTATGGATGGGTTTTCTGGGTATAATCAAATAAGGATGAAGGAGGAAGACAAGGAAAAGACTGCATTTATTACCCCGTGGGGGACCTTTCATTATAAGGTCATGCCTTTCGGACTCAAGAATGTAGGGGCAACTTACCAGCGAGCCATGGTAACATTGTTTCATGATATGATGCATCAAGAGATCGAGGTTTATTTTGATGATATGATTGCAAAGACTCGACCTGGGAAAAGCCACGTCGAAACTTTGAAGAAGCTGTTTGAACGACTCCATGAGTTCAAGCTTCGACTAAATCCCGCTAAGTGTGTGTTTGGAGCAACATCCGGTAAATTACTTGGATTTATTGTGAGCAGCAAAGGGATCGAGATCGACCCGCTAAAGCTAAGGCCATATGTGAGCTGCGACCTCGTCAACGGTGAAAGAAGTCCTGAGCCTTTTGGGAAGGTTGAATTACATTGCTCGATTCATTTCCCAACTTTCTCGAAATCTGCCAAGCCATTCTTCAAGCTCTTGAAGAAGAATGCGCGGTTAACTGGGATAATGAGTGTCGAGAAGCATTTGACGGTTGGAGCAATACCGATGAATCCACCGTTCTTGTCCCGCCATCACCGGGGCACCCCTTGATTCTCTACCTCACCATTCATAGTGAGTCATTGGGTGCAATGTTGGCTCAGGAAGGTCCTGCCGATAAAAAAGAACGCGCCATTTATTATTTGAGTAAAATGTTCATTATGTCGGAATTGAAATATTCTGAAGTGGAAAAGACTTGCGCTGCATTGGTGTGGGTATTGCACAGACTGCGACAGTACACACTTCATCACCAAACGTTCCTTGTGACCAAAAGCAATCCTATCAAATACTTACTTGAGCAGCCAGCTTTGGTGGGTAAATTGGCTAAATGGCAAATTTTGATTTCGGAATTTGATGTACAATTCATGCCATAGAAGTTAGTTAAAGGTCGAGTGATTGCTGATATATTGGCTGAGAACCCAGGAGTCTCAAATACTGAGGACGGTTTCCCAGATGATCGGGTTCTAAGTGTAAACGAAGACTCGTGGACAATGTTCTTTGATGGAGCTGTGAATTTGTCTAGTTCTGGTACCGGGGTAGTCTTGATATCCCCAGATGGGCAACACCACCTGGTAGCTGCAAAATTGGTATTCCCATGCACTAACAACGTGGCTGAGTATGAAGCTTGCATCCTCGGGCTTCAAGCTGCAATCGAGATGGGCGTGGCCAAATTAAAAGTGTTCGGAGATTCTACACTGATCATACTGCAAACCGTAGGAGAATGGAAAACCAAAAACGCCAAGTTGCTCCCATACCACAAGTATCTAGAAAGTCTGGTAAAGGAAGTCAAGGAAGTTTCATTTGAATACTTACCAAGATGTCATAATCAATTTGCAGATGCACTCGCGACTTTGTCATCTATGTTGCAAGTCACTGACGGATTAGAAGTTGAGCCATTGAAAATAGAGGTTTTACCAAGGCCGGCCTATTGTATGATTGTGACTGAGGAACCAAATGGAAAGCCATGGTATTACGATATCATGAACTACATTAAAAAAAACAGGAATTTCCTGAGGGAAGCACTCTGGCTGAAAGGAAATACATCACCAAGATGGCTTCAAAATTCTTCGTTAGTGGCGAAAATTTGTACAAGAGGTCTTATGATTCTGTCCTATTACGGTGTGTTGATGCAGCTGAGGCCACTCAAATCATGCAAGAAGTGCACGAAGGAGTATGTGGCCCTCATATGAACGGGCACATGTTAGCTAAGAAGATCATGAGATTAGGTTACTTTTGGCTCACATTAGAAGGAGATTGTATTCGGTATGTTCGAAGTTGTCACCGTTGTCAGATCCACGGTGATAAGATAAATGTTCCCCCAACAGAGCTGCATCAGTTTTCGGAGCCATGGCCTTTCTCAATGTGGGGTATTGATGTGATCGGCCCAATAAATCCTAAGGCTTCAAATGGGCATCGATTCATTTTGGTGGCAATAGACTATTTCACTAAATGGATTGAAGCTATGTCATTTGTAAGTGTCACCGCTCGCAATGTTCTGAAGTTCATCAAACGTGACATAATCGCTTGTTATGGTGTCCCTGAAACAATCATCACTGACAACGGGACAAATTTGAACAACAAGTTGATCAATGATTTGTTTAGAGAGCTCAAGATCAAGCATCTAAATTCGTCCCCTTACCGCCCTCAGATGAACGGGGCAGTGGAGGCAGCTAATAAGAATATTAAGAGGATCCCGGCTAAGACAGTGAGAATTATAGAGATTGGCATGATAGGTTACCTTTTGCGTTAATGGCGTACCGGACATCAATCCGTACTTCTACCGGGCAACCCCTTTTGCTCGGTATATGGCATGGAGGCGTTTTACCTGGTGGAAGTTGTGATTCCTTCTCTGCGAGTTTTATCCCAAGTAGAGTTATCTCGAGGCTGAATGGGCGCAACAAAGACTTGAGCAGCTGAACTTGATCGATGAAAAAGGCTGAAGGCTCTTTGCCATGGTCAGACATATCAGCAGAGAGTGGCCAAATCCTTTAATCGCAAGGTACGACCAAGGCGTTTTGAGGTAAATGATCTTATCCTGAGGAAGCTGTTGCCAATCTTCCCAAATCCTGGTGGCAAGTTTGCCCCCAAATTACAGTGGCCCGTATGTGGTAAAGAAGGTGCTCCCTGGTGGTGCTTTGATCCTGGCAGAAATGGATGGTCGGGAATTTTCCGTTCCGGTGAATTCGATGCGGTCAAAAGTATTACCCATGATTGAATTTGCTATGTCATGTTTTGAACTTGTAAGCATTTTATGATGAATAAATTGCCTCATTGAGCTGCAAATTCAATAGTTGAAATGTGTTATAAATCTTGCATGTTTTCCTTGATGAATTATGTGAATTAATTGAATGTGTCAAATGAGATACTTTGGAATGACGAAAGGCAAGCCTTATTCATACACTAATCTCCAGAGAGTTGTGTGAGAAATTCCATGCTCATAAAGAAAAGGGTGATCTCGCAAAAGGTACGTCAACCAAGGTGATGAAAAGCAATTTTTTCTTCTACCCAAAACACTGCAGGTATACCCATTGTGTACCCCTTTGAGCCCACACACATGAAGAACTTTTTAAATTTATCCCTGTCAAGAATCATCCCACACTGGGACCGAATCTAAAGTGAGTGATAGGAATTTTCTTACTTACACTTGCATCAATCTTCGAATATTACTTTTGCAGTGCAACTTATACGATAATTGAAGTGCCTTAGGACAACGAAGAGCGTTTCTTTCTCTATCCTACACACTTTTATCCATTGCTTAGCCCATTTGAGCCTATGAATTCATTTCACATTAAACCCAGTTGGTGATCATCCCCCACAATGGGGCAAGACAAGAAAAAAATCATTCAAGAAGCATGGCTTACAATGCTGATGAAAAATGAAAGCTGTGTGAGTCCAAAAAGTGAAAAAGAAGGGGCATGAAAAAGCAGTGTGCCTGGTAAAAGCAAGGCCAATGCCCACAAAAAAAAAAAAAATTCAAACATTGGTTGAAGTCGTACCCTCCAATCATGTGGTACTAAAAAACACTCAAATGCTGAGATGTTGCAATCAGTGGAGTTGTGATATGAAAAAATTCTCGATGATGGAGAAGAAGAAAATTGGTGGAAGTGTCAAGATGATCACCAACTTTGAACCCCTAAACATTTTTTGAGCCTAACGATCATTTCGTTTCTCAACCCATAAACCAAGCCTACGTTATGTCCCTTGCAAAGTCTCTTCAGATTAGGGCACTTGAATTAACGTAAAAGTTCATATGTGTGAAAGCATCATTCGAAGAAGTGTGAGTAAGATAGTTCCTGCTTCATTTCGTATGATTCTTGACTTGTAAACCCCAAGACAATTGTGAAATGTCATTCTTTTTCAATAACCTTGACTCGAAGAGTCCCCTTTGTTAAGCCATTCACCAAGCCCACATTACAGTCCTTGTTAAAGACCTCTCAGATTGGTAAAGTCGTACAATTTACGAGATTGCTCAGACCCTTGTTCGGCATGATGACAGTGAGATAGGGTGACTGTTAAAAAATCATGTGTCAAAGGTCAAGATGAAATAGCCATTTTAATGAGAATAAGAGAAAAGTCATTTCAGACCGAAGGATCCCTCATTTGACACATTCATGACACTCATGTGTTCAAAATGAAAATTAGATGATGCAAGATTAATGGAAATTATCATGAACATCCATTAAATCGATGCATGTTTATGATTGCAAACGCATGTTGCCTCTCCTATAACCATTTTTTGCAGGAGACGTGTCCCTGAAAATCAGAGGTGTTACTAGGTAAGTATACAGGTATTCCCTTTTAAGTATATTTGACACTCAATTGAATTGTCCCCCAAAGATTTTTCTCCAGATTCAATCTGATTAAGGCGACCGAAGAATGGTTCGGGTCCTGGTCAGACGATTTCTGTCGCAAGGCTGGGCGACCGAAGAATGGTACTGGTCCTGGCCAAGCAAAATCTTAGTTTAGGCGACCGTAGAATGGTACGGGTCCTAGACAACATTTATTTCCCTATTTAGGCGACCGTAGAATGGTACGGGTCCTAGAAGGTAAATCCCCGTTTAGGCGACCGTAAAATGGTACGGGTCCTAGACAACATTTATTTCCCTATTTAGGCGACCGTAGAATGGTACGGGTCCTAGAAGGTGAATCCCCATTTAGGCGACCGTAGAATGGTATGGGTCCTAAACACAACAAAAAAATGCTATACTGGGCGACCGTAGAATAGTACGGGTCCTGGGAAAGCATTCTCTTGTAAAGTCATGTTACTATTCTGGGCGACCGTAGAATGGTACGGGTCCCGGCTTGTAACACCAATCTATCTTGAGTTACTCCACCCTCATTGAAGGTAAGTTATTCCAGGTAGATTCCTCTTGACATCTCAGTCTGGATCTAGATGTCTCATTTCTTTTATTGAGCATTTCACTCTGGATGTGAGTGTTCTTCTTAGTAAGCGAAGATTTATCATGTACCTCAACATGCTTTACCGCACTGATTGGTAAGTAATTGTGCGTACGTTCTTTCCTTTTGCATCATGCATTTGCATTGGCATTTCCATGCATAATGAAAATTGCATTTTTAAATAGAGTTCATAAAAAAAAAATTTCAATGCATGTGCATGGTCAAAATTTAGGTTTCAATTTATCTTTGAAGGCAACCTCTACGAGCTCACCTTCAAAGAGGGGCAGCTGTTGACACCTAAAATTTTGATTATTTTTATAAGGCATTTCATTTTTTTCATTTAGTATTCAATTTATCCTTAAGAAAATGAAAAGATGAAAATGAAAAATGAAAATAAAAGGGATAAGGGATAAGATAGAATATTTTTGTAGATGAGATTTCGAAAGATTTTGGATAATGAAGCCATATCAAAATTGATCGTAGAGAATTTGGGGCTATTTTCTGTTTGAGCGTATATATCCTTTTCGAAGGATAATCCTTAGTGATTGGGTCGACTTATTGAGCGTATATTTCAGTTTTTGAAGAATGATCCTTAGCGATGGGGTTGAAATACGCAAATCTTCATCGGTAACAACTCGGTTTCGTTCCATAAATAGGGGGTCTCTCTCGGTTCTAAAAAAAAAAAAAAAAAAAAAAAAAAGAGGAGAAAAGTCAACAAGCTTTGTGGGTTTTTTGTCAAAAAGTGAAAGAGACGTGAGAGAGAGTGCAAAGGCAGAGGGAAGTGTGCGGTTGCAGAGAGAAAGAGAAAAAGAGAGAGAAAAAGCCGGTTCATCTTCCTCGCTCGAGGGGTCTTCGCCCCTCCCTTGCCGGCGCTCGCAGCCGGACCTTCGCCACGCTTCCACCTCCCGTCCTCGCGCCGGCCGCCGCTGCTGCAGCAACTCGAGCCGGTCACCGAACCCCCCGCTCGTCCCTTGCCGTACCAGTTGCCGCCCCTCCGCGCCTAATCTGCATCGACATCCGCGCAACAGCACCCACGAGCACCGAATCGCATCTCCCTCTGCCGAAGCCCAATCCCGAGTTTGCCCCTTTGCAGCCCTTTATCGCATCCTTGCAAATCGTCGAGCCGGCAAAGACAATCGACGATTGCAGCACCCCCATCGCCAGCTCGCCACCGCGCCGAAGACCCCACGCCGACCCGTGCCTCGCTCTTCCGCTGTTCGCCAAGCCGGATCGCACCCGCGACCTCCGCACCCCCGCGACCGCAGCCACCGCCGACCCCGCCCGCACCGACCCACACTCGCCCGCACCCGAGCCTTCCACGACACCGAGGCCGAGATCTACCGTCCCGCCGCGCCGACTCGCCCGCCTCACCGCAGATCCCCCTCGCGAGAACCCTTGTCGGAGATCCTCCTTTCTCACCGGCGACGGCCCACCGAAGTTGTGGGTGAAGGAAAAAAAAAAAAAAAAAAAAAAAAGAAGAAAAATCTTTTTAGGTAGTTTTTTTTTTATCTATTTACCTTATTTTATTATTTTATTGCTGTATTTTATTTGTTCTCTTTATCCTTTAATGTAAAATTGAGATTGCCTTATATGAAATTGCATTGAAATTAGTAATTGTCGTTCGATTTTCGAGCCCGAAATCCGACTCGCAATTACTTAAAAATTGCCAATCCGATCTTCAGCCCGAGATCCGATTTGTGATTTTTCGCGAAATTGGCCAACCCGATCTCATGCGCGAGATACGGTTCGTCAATTTAGGGAATCAATTTTGCTTAATTTGCTATGGTTGTTTAATTAATTTAATTAATTTTCTTTTTAAAAAATTAAAAATAAAAAAATGTAGCTTTAGGGTTTGCATGCTTAGGATAGAAATTTCATTTTTTTAAAAATAAAAAAAAAAAAAAATCAAATTAACTGGTTTAGGTTGCATGTCTAGGAATTGTTAATTTCAAAACACAAAAAAAGTGAAAAACTCAAAAAAAAAAAAAAATCTTAGATCAGGATTAGTTTTTTTATTGTCTTGCATATTTAGATTTGGGATTTTATTTAGATCATAAAAAAAACAAAATTCATTTAGGATGCTAGTTCAATTGCATGTTAAATTTTAATTAAAAAAAAAAAAAGAGAAAAGCAAACAAAAATCATCATGAATTTTAGAATAGAATTGCATGTTTGATTTTAAGCTTAGATCATTGTTTTAGATAGATTGCATTTTAGGTTAGAAATTACTAAATTAAAACAATGTCTTAATTTAAATTAGGATGACCTAATTCCTAGTTTAAATAGGATAGAATATTAATTTAGTTAGGAATTTCATTCAAATATCTTAGGATAGATTACTTCCACCTTTTTAGGATAAATTGCAATTTTTAGAAAAATAAAAATCATAAAAATCAAAAAGAAAAAATCAAAAATCTTGCATGAGCATGTAGAATTAGGAATATAGATTTAGTAAATAAAGCATTTAGGCTAGTAAATTAGGTTTTTTATAATCACATTTTTAGGATCATATTTTTTTAGAAATCTTTTTTTAAATAGGTTAGGATTAGATTTAGATAATTTCATTCTTAGGAAACTTGGCACCTTTTTTTTTTTTTTTAAAATAAATAAATAAAGAAATGGTTTTCTAAGTCATAATAGGGTTAATTCAAATTAATCCCAAACGTGAGTTAGAAAATTATTCATTTAGGGTAGTTCAATTAGGACTTTTTATTAGTTCAAAATTCCAGATAAAAAAATCCAAAAATTAGGTGCATGTTAAGTAATTTGCATTTTATGGCCATTTAATTAAAATTTGCATATTAAGACATTTAGGTTGCTATTTAAATTACTGCACTTCTTTAGGATCTACTTTGTTCATGTCATTTAATTTAGATCATTTTGTCATGTCATATTAGGTTGTTAGCATGCATTGCATTTAGATTAAATTCCATTAAATAAAGTGAAAACAAAAATCAGAAAATTGCGTGTTAATTAGAAACCATATCTAGGATTGACGATGTGGATTTTAATTTAACATTGCGATGCTTTTTGCTGCTTTGAGGTAAGTTTTGCAATTTATTTATTGTTTTTCTTGGGTGTTGAATTGCTGGTCTCGTGCACCTGCATGATCACCTCACATGTTAGGAAATTGAATTAAAATCAATTCAAGCTGCCTGCAAAATATTTTTTCAAAAATGGTACCGAAAGGGCATTAGGGTAGTCTAATGTAATGAAGTCCTCGTACCCTTAGTCTTTGGTTCGTAGGGGTAAAATAATTCTCCCGTTATTTTACTTAGGTGTCTAATCAACTTACCAAAAAATGATTAGTGGCGACTCCTAAATAAAAATCATCTGCATGTTAAATATTTGAACATAAGTCACGAATTGGTATGGGCCCGGGAGAGCCCGAGCTAAGTTAGAGACTTAGTGATCCATTAACCTAGTTTTAGGTGGTGCACTGAAAAATTAGGTCGTGACAGTTACCGACAAGGTATTGCTTAAATGGTATAAGAGTTTGCTCCTCTCCTTTATAGTCTTGGGTTCAAGTTTTGTAGGATGCACTTTGAAAGTAAAATCCCAAATACATCATATCTATTTTGGGAAGTACATCAAAATGGACTAGTTAAGGCACGCAAAAACTGATTTGGACACCTCATGACTAAGGAACATATCAAGGGAGACCTCATAGGAAGATTGAAGGATTGCTTGCCTTCACACTTTTCTTGGATAATTTCCCACCTCTTTGAGATGGCCTCAAGTCTAGTCACTATAGCAAATAATCAGAAACTTATTACCAATTCGTATTACGTATAATCAAAGACCAAAGAATTACAAAAGGGGATTGAGTTCTTTGGATGTATTAACATGAAGATGGAGTCTTTTGATTCCTTGAATCTTGCCTTCAATTTTCATTCCTTCATCTGTCATCATTCATTGTTCTTCATCGCCAAAACCAGACAACGTGACTTTTAATAAATTTGCGCAATACATGCACGAGAAGTTTCCGGATCAATCATTATTCAGGGCATAGACTTTTCACATAGAAGACGCTTGAGACCACTTATTTTCAAAGTCCCACGTGAAAAGTGTAAGGCTTGACTTGTCAAAGGTGGGGCCACAAGAGAGAGAAAAAAGAAAAATAAAAAGAAAAGAGTTAATGCTCTGAAAAACTTCAAATTTGTACACTTTTGACAAATTTACCCCAAACTAGTATACTTGTAACAAATTCACCTCTGTTAATTTCCATTAGATTTTCTGTCAAATTATTAAGTTAAATGATACGTGACAGTTGACTGGTGTACCAGTTTGAAATTTTACTTTCCATTTGTCACAATTATACATTTTTTTTTGTAATTTTTTGTGGTGTTAATCCAATTTAATGAATGGTGTACTTGTCATTAATGTATTAGTTTAGAGTTTTTGGTGGTCAAATAAATTAGTTTCGGATAACTTTATTACAAACATAGCAATTTGGGATTTTCTATGGTCAGTTAGAGTAAATTTCTCATAAGTGTACCAATTTTGGGTTTTTCGTAATCAAAAAATTAATTTTGAGTAAATTTGTCACACATGTACCAGTTTGGAGTTTTTCAAAATATTAACCCAAAAAAAAATTGACATTCAGCCTTTTATAGAAGGAAAAGAAGAGGCTTAGAGCCCACACGGCCGAGAAAGAAAAGAGAAAAAAAAAAAGGAAAGAAAGAAAGAAGAATGAAAGAAAGGAAAAGAAAGAAGGGAATTGTCACACGTACATCTCATAGAGGCCTCACAAACTCAATTCGACTCTAGTTTGCAATACTCGGTAATTTTCGTGCCCCCTCATTTTTTCAATCATGGTAATTTTCGAAATTATTACTCAAATTCAAAATTTTGTGAAAATCAAGCCATAAAGTCCAATTTAAGTTGAGTTTTGGGATTTTATGGAAATTGTGAATTATGGCGTTGTAGAGCCGTGAATTTTGACGAAAGTCATTTTGGTGCAACAGTTTGGTCAGAGTGACAATTGTTAGGGTTTTCCCTTTAAGTTCTCCTTTACGAATTATTTTGAATAATTACTTTGGACGAGCGATTTATAGGTGTGTTTGAGTTAGTTTGTTAGCTTTTAAGCTTAGCTTAGCCGAGTCGTAGTTGAGGTAATGTTCTACTCGATTTTAATCTTGTTTTTTCTGCTTATTTAATAGAATTGCAAGTTTGACGATTCGAGTAATCTTTGTTGTTTAATTGTAGCCATTATGAGATAAGTGGTACCATCTCATTTATAAACTTGTAAACCCGTGTCTTAAAACAGTTGAAATTCAAGATATTATAAGTAATGAAACAATATTTTTGTTGCATAAAAAATTGGATCGGACATTTATTATGTTTTGATTATTGTGAATGGTTTGAGAAATGTTTTAGGAATATTGTGAAACGCTATATAAATATATATATATATATATTTATATTGTATTTCGATATGTTACAAATTTAAAAATATATTCGAAAAAATGTGAAAAATGCCCTGTGAAGTATCTTATATTTGATGAATTGAATTGCCAAATATTATATGTATTAGTTTATAAAACTGACATGTGATAAATATTCTAGATTGGCTTGGTGGTTATTGGAGGTTGTGGATTTGATTACTGAGCCATCGACTTTTCAAATGGAGACTTTGCCAAGTTGCGCATTTTGGTAGCCTCATCTATAGTAGGATATTGAACAATAGATTGGTCAATAGAATGGATCATTGATGTTTAATTTGAAATTATCAATGAAATAGACTATCAAGACGTGAGTTGTTGAGATTAATCAATGGATTAGACCATTGATACTATTGTTCTAATATTATTGAGGAAACGAGTATTTTTTTTACTTGTGCAAAGCTTTGTTAAAATGAAATAACTCATATATAATTCGATAAATACTTTATATCTTGAGTTTGATTACAAGTTTCTAGTATTACTTTGTAGTAATTACTCGATTTGCTTAAAAGAGACATACTATTCATTGAGCCGTGATTGCTCATTCCTCTTTGTCCTAATTTTCTCAAGTCCCTCATTTAGTGGCCATTAGAATGAGAGTGAAAATTTTTGGGAGTTTTTTTTTATGGACAAGAAACGGAGAGATAAAATTAACTGGCAAGAGGATTACAACAGTTTAAAGCATCAGTACATAAAAGAGAAAAGAGGAAGGGAGGGGGAGATTCGGGCCAATTGGGAGGGAGAATATGAAGCCCATGGGCTCGGGCGGCCCAGTCAGCAACGGTGTTCTCTTCTCTTCGACAGTGGCGCACCTCTAGGGTTTGGAAAAGATGAAGCAAAGCTGCCGCTTCCACGAACAGAGCACGAGACTCCCAAGGAAAGCAATTCTGATCTTGAATTGAGTCAACCAGTTGAAGGTAGTCCGATTCAAGGATATGGTGAGTTGTGGATCATCCCGTTTGTAGCAGATACCGAAGCGCAAATGTGAAAGCTTGGATTTCTGTTTGTAGGGCAGAAGTAGCGTTGATGGTGAGGGAAAACCCGTCGATCAACCTTCCTGCAAAGTCTCAACAAACACCCGCCACGAAGCCTACAGAAGAGCTCAGGTGAAAGGGGCCATCGATATTTACTTTCAGTACACCCCGATCAGGAGGACGCCGGCCAAATGATACTAAGGGTAGATGAGAAGGCACCTCCGGCTTGAAGAAAAAGGCGGATGATCAAATTCAGCAACTGCTATGAGATCTGGTGAAGGCTGGGTTTGATTTGAGTTCCAATTAGGAGTGGACTGATCTAGCTACTGTTGTTGATGCAAGGGCTTGGAGTTACAGGTTTTGTAAGAGCGAGCGAAGGCAATGGCATTGAAGACCACTTGATCAGGATTGGGGAGTCGTTGACAAAAGATGAAATCATTCCTAGCCTTCCAAATATGCCACAAAACAGCTGCTACAATAGCCAAATCAAGTAAAGAATCCTTCCTACACATGAGTTGTTGAAGCCAGGCATCAAATCTGTTAGTTTGAAACTGTCGCATGTTTATGTGAGACTGTGAATGAGACCACACTGCTTTGGTCCATGGATAGTGAAAGAAAAGGTGTTCTGTTGATTTAGGGATAGGGTGACAACCGCAAATTTGACATAGTCTGCAAGTTGGATCTGGTAAAATATGTCGGTTATACAGATTTTCACCTGTTGCAATAGCATTATGGCATAGAGACCATAGGAAAATTCGTAATTTAGGGCTCGTCGACACCTGCCATATAGTATTCCAAAAGCGCCTGGGTGGTGTAAAAGAAGAAGATGCCTGATGATGATCTAAGTTGGATTCGCCTGATCGTAGACAATTATAATCACTTTTGACAGTATACATACCATTTTGCTGATAAAGGCTAGTAAATACACCTAGAGGGGGGTGAATAGGTGTTTATGAAATTCTTTTCAAATCTTTGGCCGAAATATCCTTTGGCATTAAAATCACATTAGAAATAAATGAATCACGCATCCATAAAAATAAGTAGAGTAGGGTAAGAGAAATTTGACACCAAGATTATAGTGGTTCGGCTTATTGCAAGCCTATGTCCACTCTCCACGGTAGTAGCCAACTGACCGTAATCACTATGTAGCAAATGAGAGCTTTACAGTCTACGATCTAGACTTCTTTAGTAGAAAGTCTCTTCTACGGCTTCTCACACTTTCACACTGTAAGTGTCTCTCTTTGGTACACAATTTTGAGCACAAGAGATTGTGAGAACAAGAGGTTTCAGAGGTTCTAACTTCGAAATTTTTCTATCGGCTTCCTCATATTTTCGAACATCTTCGATACACCTTAAATATCCTTTGTGCCTTTCATAGCCGTTAGCACTTTCCAAGAATTCATCCACTCAACCCGTTGGACTGAATCAATTTAAGTGATCTTCACGTTGTCGAATATATAAGTAGAAAATAGCTCGTCCATCCTGCTTGCTTATACAATCAGGATCTTGAGTTTCCAAAATTAGATCCTTCCAAAACTCACTTGATCTTCAATGGATAAAATCCAAAGAAAAAATCTTTCGAACTCACAATCACAGCCAGAGATATTCTATGGATAAGTTAGGGAATATAATATCCAAATCTTAATTTCCTTATCCATAAAAAATAACCTGCTAACAGCTTGGCAAAATCGCAAAATCTGGGTCTGACTGTCTTCAGACTTTGATTGGATCTGGAGATCATCAGACCGTAACTCTGGGTCTGACTGTCTTCAGACAGAGACACTTGGGTCTTGAACTCTTCAGACTTAATCGACTGAGTCTTGGATTCTTCAGACTTAACTGACGAGAATGTTTCGTTAACTTCAAAACTTATAAGGGATTTTTCTTCAACAATCTCCCCCTTTTTGATGGTGACAAAACACCTCGGCAGATTTGTGAATTTATAACCTACAAGGAAAACTCATGTATATTTTGAGAATTACTTCTGCAAAACAAAAAAAATGTTAGTCCAATAACAATTATCCTCACAAATATAATGATCCTGCAAATTCACAAATCTACAGATCCAATGATAAATCAATGCATAAATAAAGTCATAGAAGTTCAAATAAACAACCCAAAAGTTCAAAGTCATAAACATAAACAGTCTAAAAACAAAAACAAACGAAACAAACACAAAAACAAACGAAACAAATGAAATATAAGTTCAAAAAGGTTCAAGTTCTCAAATCTGCAAACTCTTCCCCTTTTTGTCCCATCAAAAGGAGGTAGAGTGGTCAAGAGTGGGTTTGATAAAAATTCAGGGCTCCTTTGGAATGCGAACAAGATGATATTCGCTGAGGGATTGCATTGCCTTCTCAAGGCTTATGAGAGTTTCCTTCATTGAAACCAACTCAGCACCTTTCACATTCGATTCCACTTAAAATTTGAGTGCATTGATTTGGTCTTACATGAACATGGAAGTACTCAGCATCGCCTTCTTGAGATCCCTCAACTCATAATTCATTCCAAAAACTTGTTTTTTAAGGTCCAGCATAACATCCAACAGTTATGAAAATGCTGTTGAGTTAGCATTACTTGTACTAGGACCAGTAGACTCTGTTCTTGGAGTTTGAAAGCTCGGTGCATCCTTTTCATCCCCTTGCCTTTCTGATGGAGAGGATTCTTCAATCTCTGGGAAGTGAGATGCATAAATGTCTTCAGCATCTGCTCCAGACCTACTGACATCACTATAATGCAATGGCGATATAGTTCCTTGATCAGCAGCAACTCCCCCTGTTTTGTTGCTAGTGGGTGGAGTCGAATATCCTTCGCCAAAATCCATTTCATCTTCAGCACTGTGATGCATTTCGACATTCTTTCCAGAGTATTCTTGAGCAAAAGATGGCTCAATTCCTTCAGCAATATCCTCCTGAGCCTTGCTCTCCTCTTCATCTTTCCTTCTTCTCTCTTCCTCTTCTCTTCTCACCTCTTCTTCTTCTCTTCTTCGTGCTTCCTCTTCTTCTCTTCTCTGTCTCTCCTCTTCTCTTCTCTGTTCCTCCTCTTCTCTCTTCTGTCTCTCTTCTTCTTCTTCTTCTTCTTCTTTTTCTTCCTTTCCTCTTCTTTCTTCCTCTGTTCTTCCTCTCTTCTCACTCTCTTTGCTTCTGCTTTTTCCTCTGCTTCTATCCTTGCCTTCTCTTCAGCATCAGCTCTCAAACTAACTGTGCTCCTCAACTTTGTGAGAGCAGAAAGAGTCATGGCATCGTCAAAATCTTCTTCATCATCCTCATCCTGTGGGATGACTTTTCTTTGCTTTTTCTTGGAAATAGCCATGGGCTCTTTGCCCTTTCTCTTGGTAGAAGCAGTAGCAAACTCTTTGGAGGGACTCTTCTCCTTTAATCCTTCCAATGCAGTGTTCAGCTCTGGAATCTTCATCTTCATCACCATTTTATAACCCACAAGCATCAAGCTTAGATTGGTCAAGCATAATGGTGCAGGAATTTGTATCTTGAAATGCTTGAACAACTTGGTGATGAGAGATGAGTAAGGCAATTGGCCCTTATCCTCAACCACAGTCCTGTACATGTGGAATAGGATAACATGGGGAAGAGAAAAAGGGTCTGCCTTGGTTAAGAGCAAACATCAGCTTTGCTTCTGTTTTGGAGACATCAGTTTTGGAGGTTGTCTTCGGCCCGAGACAATTGATAATGATCTTGTGCAGCAAAACATTTGAGATATTCATCCTAGTGTAGGATATTTTGTCTTCCACATTCCTATCACGCACAATTTTAAGAGTAGCATATGCTGTGGACACTTTAATTGATTGGAAACACCCTCTTTCCACCGCAATTACATCAGCAAGAGTGTCAACATCAACAACAAACTCTTTGTCCATAAAGGTGAAGGACAGCCGGTTGGCATCTAAAAACGACAAATTTGAGTAAAAATATGCCATCAATTCAGGATAAGCACTTGTCTCATCTGTACAAAACTTCTCCAGTTGTAGCCTCACGAATTTTTCACTAAGATTTACCTTGATTGAGTCAAGGAAATCAAAATCCACGCTTCTCGGATTCACAACTCCTCTTTTCAGCAATTTAGTATACATCCGCTCATGTTCTCTAGATCGAAAAAGATTGCCTTGGGGACAGATAGTGTTCACGGCCACATCCATCTGTGGTTGAAAGTGAGAAAACATCCTCTCATCATCATCCATTAGCTGATTAGCTGTTCCATAATACGGATCACTAGGTATATTTTCATGAGTGCTCTGAGCGAGCCCTTTGTCAACAATACCTAAATTTTCCATCTCTCGCAAGAAAATATACTCATTCTTATATCCTCTCTCCTTCAGAAAATCATCTATCATCTTTAAGTCTGTACCCCAATCCTTCAACCTTTTATACAGATCATACGCAAGCTTGAGTCTCAAGGTTCTTACCGGTGCAACCTCGGTAATTTCTTCCTCTTCAAAATGTTGAGTCGGAGTCTCCCTTTGTGGAGATTCTTCTTCGCCCGTTAGATCACCCTGGTAGGACCCTCTTGTCGCCTCTATGGTCCCTTTCCAGCAAGTCTTGAAGATTTTCTCGAAGACATGCTTGAATCGTGAGCAAAAACTCAACTTGTTCGCAAAAAGGATAGATTTTTGCTGAGTAAAGTAATCGAACAAGGACAGTAATGGAGAGTAGTTTAAGCTTTTTAGGGTTTTAAAAAGAGAGAGTAAACGAGATGGCTTTTAAACGTTGTGACGGATGAAGACGACGATTCGAAAGTATAAATAGCAAGAAAGGATAAAAAGGAGATACTGAACCATCGCAAAAAAAAAAAAAGGAGAGAGAGAGAGAGAGAGAGAGAGAGAAAGAGAGAGAAAACTACCAATTTTGAAAAAGTGAACTGCAATTTTGAAAAGTAAACTGCCATAAATATGTCAGACATCGAATAAAAAGAGATATCGATATTTCAAAAAGCAATTAATAATTTAATGCATAAAATAAAGAATATCGAAATATGCAAACTTTAAGTCAGAGTCTGACAATGTTCAGACTTTACCTCAGAGTCTGAACTCTTTCAGGCCTTACCTTTGAGTCTAAGCACCTTCAGACCTTACGTTGAGTCTGACCACCTTCAAACCTTACCTTTGAGTCTAAACTTTTCAAGACTCTAGTTTTGAGTCTGAATCTCTTCAAGTCTTGCGATATTCAGTCTTGAGGGAATTGATTCAAAGTGAGCCTTTTCTTGGGGCTTTGTGAATATGTCTGCCAATTGATTCTTTGAATCAACGAACTGAATCACCACTTCACCATTTTGAACATGATCTCTAATGAAATGATGCTTGATTTCAATGTGCTTTGCTCTTGAATGAAGTATTGGATTCTTTGTGAGGTTGATTGCGCTTATGTTGTCACATTTGATTTCTGTGCAAGATTCCTCGACTCCAAAATCTCTCAATTGTTGTTGCATCCATAGAATTTGAGAACAGCAACTCCCAAGAGCTATGTATTCTGCTTCAGCGGTTGAAAGAGCTACGATACCTTGTTTTCTTGAGAACCAAGATACCAACCTATTTCCCAATAGTTGACAAAGTATCTGTAGTGCTTTTTCTATCCACTCTATAGCCAGCAAGGTCAGCATCAGAATATCCAAGGAGAGTAAAGTCTCATTCTTTGAAATACCATAGACCTAGCTTAGATGTAGTTACAACATATTTAATAATACGCTTCACAGTAGTCATATGAGATTCTTTAAGATTAGATTGAAATCTAGCACAAATGCAAACACTAAATAAAATATCAGGTCTAGATGCTGTAAGGTAAAGAAGTGAACCAATTATACTCCTGTATAGTTTTTGGTCTACGCTCTTTCCTTCTTCATCTTTATCCAGCTTTGATGAGCTTGACATAGGAGTTTCTGTTTTCTTGCAATTTTCCATTCCAAACTTCTTGATGAGGTCTTTTGCATACTTTTCTTGATGAATAAAAGTTCCTTCTTTTGATTGTTTGACTTGAAGTCCCAAAAAGAAGTTCAATTCACCCATCATGCTCATTTCAAATTCATTCTGCAAACAACTCCAAAAATTCTTGCAAAGATTATCATTAGAAGAACCAAATATTATATCATCAACATAAATTTGAACAAGTATGAAATCATTGCCTTCTCTTTTGATAAATAAAATAGTATCTACTTTACCTTTAGATAAACCATTTTGAATTAAGAAATTACTTAATCTTTCATACCAAGCTCGAGGTGCCCGTTTTAGACCATACAAAGCTTTCTTTAGCTTGAAAACAAGGTTTGGTTTTCTTGAATCTTCAAATCCTGGCGGTTGTTCCACATAGACTTCTTCTTGGATAATTCCATTTAGAAATGCACTCTTCACGTCCATTTGGAATAACCTGAAATTTTTAAAGCAAGCAAAAGTAAGAAGTAATCTTATAGCTTCTAACTTTGCCATCGGAGCATAGGTTTCATCATAGTCGATTCCTTCTTCTTGTGTGTAACTTTTTGCCACAAGTCTTGCTTTGTTCCTCACCACTTTTCCTTGTTGATCAAGCTTGTTCCTGAGAATCCATTTAGTGCCAATAATTGATTTACCTTTTGGCTTAGGAACGAGTTCCCAAACATTGTTGATTTTGAATTGATTCAATTCTTCTTACATAGCCTCAATCCAGCTTTCATCTTTCAGTGCATCTTCTACGGTCTTGGGTTCAATCTCAGAAACAGTGCTAGAGCACTAGATTCTTCACGCCTTTTGGATTTAGTACGAACTCCTTCATCAATGTTGCCAATGATGAGATCTACAGGGTGACTGGATTTGTGCTTCCAATTTGTAATTGGTTTGTCGCTTTGATGAGGCTCTGTTTCAATTGGAGCTATTGATGTGGTTTGCAGTTGAGTGTCTGAGATTTGATTTTCTTCAAGAGAATTCTTGGACACTTGGCCAGACTCATAATCTTCAGGTTGAGTCTGGTTTTGAACTGAGTCTTCGAACTTCGCATTCATGGATTCTTCCACAGTCTGAGTCCTTTTGTTAAAAACTCTGAAGGCTTTACTTGTCATTAAGTAGCCAAGGAAAATTCCCTCATCTGATTTTTCTTCAAACTTACCAATTTGATCTAGAATTCTTTAAGATAAAGCATTTACAACCAAATACATGAAAATAAGAGACAATAGGTTTCTTATCTTTGAACAATTCATAAGGTGTTTTCTCTAAAATAGGTCTTAGAAAAACTCCGTTTATAATGTAGCATGCAGTTGAAGTTGCTTCAGTCCAAAAATAAGGAGAAATATTACTTTCAATCAAAAGAGTTCTTGCCATTTCTTGCAAAGAACAATTTTTCCTTTCTACAACTCCATTTTGTTGTGGAGTGTATGGGGATAAAAAATCATGTTGAATGCCAGAGTCATCACAAAATTTAGCAAAATCATGATTTTCAAATTCACCACCATGATCAGTTCGAATACTTGAAATTGTATATCCTTTCTCAATTTGAATTTTCTTTGCAAACTTAATAAAATAAGATAAAGCTTCAGATTTATTTGCGAGAAAGAATACCCAAGTAAAACGAGAATAATCATCTACTATTACCAAACAATATCTTTTACCTCCTATGCTTTGAGTTCTTGTTGGACCGAACAAATCCAAGTGTAATAGCTGCAAAACACGTTTAGTGGATACCTGATTTATAGATTTATGAAAATTTCTAACCTGTTTTCCAAGTACGCAAAGAGTGCATAATTCATGCTTTTGATACTTCAGGTTAGGAAGTCCCCTAACAAGCTTTTGGATGAAACTTTTGCAATTTGCTTTAAGTTGACATGTCCAAGCTTTCTATGCCAGAAAATGGCTTCATCTTGAATTGATATCAAGCACCGAGAACCGCGACTTTATATCCAGCAAATAAATGTTTCCATGTCTTCGTCCAAAAAGATTGTGAGAGATCTTTGCTTGTTCCGAACAAGTATCTTCTTGAAAATTGATCTTGTATCTAGTGTCACATAGTTGACTAATACTCAGAAGGTTATAGTTCAGTCCTTCAACCAGAGAAACATTGTTGATTGTGAGGTTTCCTATCTTCACGGTTCCTCGACCAACAATTTTCCCTTTGTTATTGCCACCAAAGGAGATATTTCCTCATTTTACATGAGAGAGTTTTGTGAAACAATTTGAATCTCCCGTCATGTGTCTTGAACAGCCATTATCCAAATACCACTTGATTTTCTTTTTGATAGTGACTTGCATTTAAATGAAAAACTCAAGTTTTCTTTGGTACCAAAACTTTCTTGGGTCCATCATTTTTAATATCATAAACAGTCTTTGCCCAACTCTTCTTAATAGGTCTCCAAACTTTGGGACAATCCTTCTCAAAATGTTCTAAGCTTTTGCATTTTGAACATCTAAGAGCATTTCTTCCAACAGACTTTACAAAAACCTTTTGAAAATGATTCTTGTAAAAAGATTTTGTAGGCCTATTCTTGATTCTTTCTTTTACCTTTGGAAAATCAATCAAAGGAATGGTTTCATATGTCATTCATAGACCAGATTTATTAAAGTAGGGTCTTTGAATAGAAAGAATTTTGTCCAATTTTTCAGATCCCATTGAAAATTTCTTTGTGACTTTCAAAAGATCTTCTTTCAAGCAAGCATTTTCTTTTGAAAGTTCAATTTCATTTTCTTTTGAAACAAAAGACACTTATCTAGATTTTCAACTTTTTCAACCAAAGTCTTTTCTTGTTGTTTCAATTTGGAATTCTCCCTTTTTAGTTTAGAAATTTAAGACTGAGACAAAGTTCATCAATGTAGTTTGACACTTTGGTAGGAATTTTTAAATTTCTAACCTTGACATCGCTGTTTGAGTCTGCGTCTGAGTCTGAGTCAGAGTCTGAGTCAGCCATAAGATAAATATTTGCATACTCTTCATCACTCTCTTCACATTTAGTGTCACTCCATGTCTCAGCTTTGAGTGCTTTCTTGAACTTGTCTAGTTTTCCTTTCTTTTTCTTTAATAAGGGACAGTTGGGTCTGATGTGTCCCTTTTTCTTGCATTCAAAACAAATAACATCCTTACTGGTGTCTTCTTCTTCATTTGACTTCTTTTGAAATCTTTGATTGTTTTGTCTCTTTCCATTGAACCTTCTTCCTTTTTCTATTTAACATTTTGAACTTTCTAATCAGAAGCTCCAACTCCTCGTCATCCAAGTCTTCTTCCAAATCTGTAACATCAGAATCATCATTAGATTTTAAAGTAATTGACTTCTTACCTTTGGTGTCAAAGTCCTCATTGAATTGCTCGACTTCATATGATTGAAGTGTGCCAACCAACTCATCTACAGAAAGAGGCATAATCCTCTGTGTTTCTCTTATGGATGTCTTGACGTGATTCCAATCTTTGGAGAGTCCTCTCAATAGTTTATTGACCTTCATTGGTCCTGAGATTGGCTATCCTTGGTATGCTAAGCCATTTACAATTTCTGTAAATCGACTGAACATATCCGTGATGGATTCTCCTAGCTTCATTTTGAAGGCTTCATATTGTCCAAGAAGGATATTGATCTTGGTTTCTTTGACTCGATCTGTTCCTTCATAAGTGACGTGCAATCTATCCCAAACTTCTTTAGCTGTTTTACAAGATGAAATTCTATTGTACTAAGTAGGAGAGAATGCACAATAAAGAGAATAAATAGCTTTTGCATCAATGGCTTGTCTCTTTAAAATTTCGGTTTGTGACAATCCCACTCCATCAGCTAATTCTTTCCCTATGGTTGATGCAGCTTTATGAGCAATTCCCTTCTCTACTACATCCCATTCCTGAGGATCTTTGGATCTAGGAATGCCTTCATATTGCTTTTCCATACGTTGTATTCCTTTCCATCGAAGTAAGGAGGTCTGGTATTGCTTTGGCCTTCAATCAAACCTGGAGCCAAAATACTAGCCATAGATCTTTAGCTTTAGAAATAATAAACTCTTCCAATAAAACAAGCAACCTGCTCTGATACCAATTGATAAAGGCTAGTAAATACACCTAGAGGGGGGTGAATAGGTGTTTATGAAATTCTTTTCAAATATTTGGCCGAAATATCATTTGGCATGAAAATCACATCAGAAATAAATGAATCACACATCCATAAAAATAAGTAGAGTAGGGTAAGAAAAATTTGACATAAAGATTATAGTGGTTCGGCTTATTGCAAGCCTACGTCCACTCTCCACGCTGGTAGCCAACTAGCCGTAATCACTATGTAGCAAATGAGAGCTTTGCAGTCTACGATCTAGACTTCTTTAGTAGAAAGTCTCTTCTACAGCTTCTTATACTTCCACACTGTAAGTGTCTCTCTTTGGTACACAATTTTGAGCACAAGAGATTTTGAGAACAAGAGGTTTCAGAAGTTCTAACTTCGAAATTTTTCTATCGGCTTCCTTATATTTTCAAACAACTTCAACACACCTTAAATATCCTTCATGCCTTTCATAGCCGTTAGCACTTTCCAAGAATTCATCCAATCAACCCATTGGACTGAATCAATTTAAGTGATCTTCATGTTGTCGAATATATAAGTAGACAATAGCTCGTCAATCCTGCTCGCCCATACAATCGGGACACGCAATTTGCTGGCCAGATATTCCTAAAGAGGTACTGGACAACCACGACTAAAATATATACCAGACTTTTTTCGATTTATTGCCTGTCCCGATGCTTGACAATATTGATTTAAAATGTTTGATAGATTTTGGCATTCAAGCAGCTTTTCTTCAATAAAGAAAATGGCATCATCGGCGAAAAATAAGTGTGAAAGCTTAGGACAGCTCCAGGTAAGTTGAATACCTTTTATATTTCCCATAGCGACAGCTTGATGTATGAGAGTTGAAAGAGCATTTGCCACTAGAATAAATAAATAGGGGGAAAGGGGATCACCTTGTCAAAGACCCCTCGACATAGAAAAAGGCTGAAGAGGCTGACCATTAAACTTAACATAAAGAGAAGTAGTCGTGACACACTGCATAACCCTATAAATCCAGTCTGCATGAAAGCCAATCTATTTTAGATAATCCCGGAGAAAATCCCACTCGACACGATCATATGCCTTTTGCATATCGAGTTTGAGGACCCCCCTAAAATTTTCTTTTTCTTTTTCGGATTCTGAGTTGATGTAGAACTTCCTGCACTACTAGGATGTTATCCTGGATTTGACGGCTGCTAACAAAAGCGCTTTGTTCTATAGATATAAGTGCAGGTAGCAATGCCTTTAATCTGTTGGCTAAAATCTTGGAAATGATTTTGTACTGGAAATTACAAAGACTAATTGGCCTGAATTGGTCTAGCCTTTCAGGTTGTGAGATCTTCAGGATCAGAGTAATGAAAGTTCTGTTGATGACAGGATCCAACACACTAGAGTCAAAGAAAGCTTTCACCGAGGTAATAATGTCCGCCTTAAAGATATCCCAGTGAGATTGATAAAATTGACCATTTAAATCATCTGGGCCAGGGTGCTTTGGATGCCCTAAGCTGAAAAACTGCTTGCTGAATTTCTTCAGGGGTAACTTCAGCAATAAGTTTACTACATCTCCTCCGTGACAATGGCCGGGCATTGACTTAAAAAGGGACCATAATTGTGCTGCCCAACAGAGGTATAAAGGTTTTGGAGGAAGAGCTTAGTCATTTCTTGTAAAGTTGTTTCATTTCTTATCCACTAATTTTCTTGATCTAGTAACAGGCTGATTCTATTTCTTTGACGTCTCTAGATGGTAGTAGCATAGAAGAATTTTGAGTTTTTGTCCCCCAATTTCAGCCACTGTACTCTAGAACGCATGGCCCAATACTGTTCTTCTTGAGTCCATAAAACGTGAATCTGAATTTTTAAAGCATCCATTCGAGGCTTGTCAGATTGACTGTTTCTTTTGTTGGTCAGGACTTGGAGCTGCTGTTGAAGCTCGGAAATTTTGAGATGGGCATTAGAGAATTTGGCTTTACTCCATCGAGAAAGAGTTGCTGAAATAAGGCGTAACTTCTGAGCTAAGGTAATATCCTGAGACCGAGATTGAATTAACGCATCTGAAATAACCAAACGACATTCCGGGTCTTGTAGCCAAAAGGATTCGAACGTGAAAAGCCTTGGGCGTCTAGGATAAACTGGAGAAGAATGTAAAACCAGAGGACTGTGATTCGAACCGATGGCCGAAAGAGCGAAAACCTCAGCAGCTAGAAAGGTGAGATGCCAAGAGATATTACAGAGAGCTTTGTCAAGACGCTCTTTAACTAAATCATCCCCTATTCTATTGTTACACCAGGTAAAGGAGCAACCCTTACTGTCTAGGTCCAGTAGGGAAGAGTTGCTCACCAGATCTCGAAAGGTATGCATACGTTGAAAATTTACTGGTTGTTTACCTTGTTTTTCCCAAGGATACATTACCTCATTAAAATCTCCTATGCATAGCCAAGGTAAAGTATTATGGGTATTAATGAGTTTTAGTTTATCCCGCAACGGAGCCGAAGAGAGACAAGAGCTGGCGCCCGGAGACATGTGAGTCGCATAGAAGTTCCACACTCCCTGATATGGCACAGAAGATCAAATAAGTCAGAGGACTAATGCTCCAAAGTCAGGTGAACATAATCCTGCCAGAAAATAGCTAGGCCGCCAGCAAGGCCAGAAGGTTCTTCCAAAAAACTATATGGAAACTTAAGTCATTTTTGCAATTTGTTTAGCACCAAAGCTCTATTCTTAATTTCCATCAAAAAAAGGATGTCAGGCTTTTCTCGGGCCACCAACACCTGAAGGGCTTGAACTATCAGGGGATTACCCAACCCCTGACAGTTCCAACTTATTAACTTCATTTGTCCAATGGTGGCTTTTTAGGGCCAGCCACTATAGCCCAAGTGTCCGATTCAACAGCATCAAAGATAGGAGTATCCAACAAGAGTGATTCGTCAAGCCCCTCTCGCAGCAGGTTTGAACGCTTTAATTTTTTGATTGGCCCTGCCTTGCTACTCAGCTTATGACTCTTAGATTTCTTTGGCTTGGAAGAGCTGAAGGATCCTTTTCCCATTATTGGGTATGGAGTGGGTACGGGGTGAGCAAGAAATCCCGCTGTAGGAACCAACTACCGCTCAGCCTGAGCTCGCAGATCGAAAGGTTCTGGCAGAATAATAGGAGGGCTATCAAGGATCGACACAATCTCCTTTCCTTTGCTGCTAGGTGAAGGGACTGAAGGCAAGTTAGTCGAGGGATTGACCTGTGTCTCGCGAACAGACTCCTCAGCTTCAGGGAAGGGGCTGGGTGAGGTATAAAAGGCGAGCCAAAATGGGCTGAATTCTAGTACCTCAACCTTGAGCCACTAACCGAAGTATAAGTTGTCTCTATTATTTAACTTCTGCTCATCATACTCATAATCTTTGCAGGTTGAGGCGTAATGGCCAAGCTTACCACAGGAATAACAAAAGTGACACAGGTGCTCATAGCGAAAGTCAAGCCAGATGTTTTTGCCATCAACTCTAAGAAATTGGCCTGGCTGAAGAGGTTCTTGAAGGTTTATTTCAATGCGGGCCCTGCCAGCACGAAGAGAGGTACCTGCGCCACTGTCGATTTTCATTTCTAGAACTCTGCCTACCCTTCGAACAGCTCTACAAATCATTTCCTCCGTGCAGCGCTTCAAAGGGAGACCGACAATTTGGACCCAAAAAGCACATGACAAGAAGTCATAACAGTGCAACAGTGTGTTGTACAACCAAGGACGTAGAATAACCAGAATACCTCCAAACAACCAAGGACCAAAGTGGTAGGAACTCGATTTTTCTCGGTTTCATTTTTGAATTTGATTACAAATAAGCCCCCATCGTGTTGTGTAATATCAACATTATCTGTCCTCCAAGCACGCTTCATGGTAGTCTGAAAAGCTGGTAAATTAACTGATGAATTTGACAGGAGCTTACCCACAAGTATGAGCCGACACTCAGCCAAAGCTTCGGGTGAAGGCGCATCCTCCCAGACTTCGATATGCTGTTCAGACCAAAGACGACCCAGGCGTTTGCTTAGGGCGGCTATACGAGCATCCTCATACAGGTTAGTACACGAGGTATCGGGGCTCCCAGGCATACTGTTAGGATTTGTAGAAGCCATAAGAAGAACCAAGACACAGGCACACCTATATTCCGTTGGCGGAGGATGATGAGGGAGCTTCAGATGATGCCAAAATTTGACATGCATACCTGTCGGGAAGGTAGAAAACCAACAAACAGAGGCAGGAACAAGGAAAAGAACCGAATCTCATACATGTAGAGCGCCGATGGAACCAAGGCGCGAGGAAAGCGAAGCAACGGGGTCACTATCAAAGGCGAAAGCGAAGAAGCACAAGGAGGAAGAGGAACTGGGTAGACATCCCACTGGTCGGAAACAGGGAATTGAGACAAGCGAAACCAAAAACGAGCCAGGAGAAAAGCGAAGAAAGAGGCATTTAGGGTTTGAGGAAAGAAAAAACTACCATCACGGTAGGCAAGAGCTCGATGAACGAGAGCATTTTGGGAGTTAGATTTTGGTGGTTTAACACTACAATCATTTGAGTGGATCGCCTTTTTTGCTAGGAGGGGTGTGATAAAAATGGCTGTTCAATTCTCTTGAGACTTTTCATTGATTCTTAAAAAATCATTAACCAAGCTTCAATTAACAAGAGAAAAATGTGTTTTCCATATGACATGATTTTCAAGCTTAATAGAACTTTCTAACATGCATGCTTGCACTGTGCGCAAATCGCACAAGTTCTTTTACGTTAGAATATTTAAATAATAAATTATGCATTCATCTAATAATTTAAGCTTTTAATCTTGCAAAACCCCACGTGGTATCAAAATAAGATATCCTTAGTGTGAGAATAATTGGAGTTCACATCATATAATTGGTGGTTTAATAATTACTTAAATCCTAAAAAAAACCAATGGAAGGCTAAAAGACAGAAGGCTACTATTATGAAGATATAATGTGATTTAATGGATGTTACATATTAAGGCATTCATTGAAGAGTTCTAATGAGTGCACTTATGAAGACATCTATCGATAGTTTATATCAAAAGTCCGGTCTCCTTTCCATCCATAACAACAATGAAAGTTGTGTCTTCCGTAAAATAAAATACGTTAAGAGAAAAGTCGATTAAATAAGAGAAAACAGATTTCTTGATTTTTCCTATTTTATAACAATCATTTTCTCAAGGTTATCTGCAGTAATCATTTTCTCAAGGTTGTTACATTCTCAATGTTACCGTTTTCTCAAGAGTACTACATTCTCAAGGTTATTGCTTTTTCAAGATTATCATATTCTCTGGAGAAAGGTATGTCTTGATCCCTCTTGTCATGAATGTCATGAAGATCTAAGATCCTAAATTAAGAATTTGCACATAATGAATCATATTATTGCTAATACTGAGTTCAAATCTTTCTAGACTTTTATTTGCCTCTCTAATTACACATTTCTATGTTTTAGACCAGCCAACGCATGAAAGGAAGTGTTACAATATTTAAATAATAAATCATTTATTCATCTAATAGTTTAAACTTTTAGAATAGTTCACAATGTTCATATAAAATATTACATGGTGTGACTCTCTCGAAGTGAATCCTATGAGGTGGGCATAAATAAATCACTTCATTAAATGGTACTTACACTTCGCACTAAGGGGCTATTTGGTTCAGCTTCCCCAAGGGGCTTTGGGCCCCCAAAGCCCCTTGGGGAAAATATTGTGTGTTTGGGAGTTGCTTTCAAATGCTCATTGGGCAAATTTCAGCATTTGGGATGCTGAAAGCCCAATGCAGCTCATAGGGTGCTTTGAGCATTTGGCATTCTGAAGATGCAAGTTCTACTGTTCACGTCACCCACGTTCTTCTTCTTCTTCCCGGCAACTTCGAGTTCTCTGCCGGCCCCCTCGCCGCCTTCGTCGTCGCCTCCGCCTCCGCCGTCGACGCCGACGCCGCCTCCGCCGTCGACACCGCCTCCGCCGTTGACGCCGCTCCCTGCCGTCGGTGCCTTCCGCCGTCGACACCGCGTCGACTCCCTGTTTCTCGCTCTCCGCTCCTTCGGCTCGCGCGAACCAGCCTAGGCCACCAGATCTGGCCGTCTGGAGGCCAGATCTAGCCTTGACCCCCCGCCCCCGACCAAGCCGACGACCCTCTCGCCCGCCATTCCGGGTCGCCCTCGACTTCGAGTTCTCTGCCGCCCCGCCGCCGCCTCCGCCTCCACCGTCGATGCCTTCCTCTTCGCGGCATCCATCTCCTTCGACGAGCATGAGCAGCATCGCGTGGACTCCCTGATTCACGCGAGCGATGCTTTTGCGCTCTAACTCCTTCGATCGCGCGAATCAGGCGTCAAGCCGCCAGATCTGGCCGTCGGGAGGCCGATCTCGGCGGTCGGCGGCGAGATCCGGCCTCCCGACGGCCAGATCCGGCGGCGAGGCCTCAGGTGGCGTCGCCCGGCTGGCGTCGCCGGCTCGGCTGTCGCGCCGCCGCTCGCGCGACCGGGCGACGCCGCCGAGGCCTCGGCCGCCGAGATCTCGGCCGTCGGGAGGCCGATCTGGCGGTCCGGTGGCCGATCTCGGCTGTCGGAGGCCAGCTCTAGCGGTCCGACGGCCGAGATCTCGGCCTCCCGACGGCCGATCTCGGCGACCGGCGGCCAGATTGGCCGTCCGGCAGTTCGCCGGCGGCCGACCGGCGGTTGGCGGGCCGCCGGATTTTATTTTCAGATTTAAAAAAAAAATAAAAATGGCAAAAGCTAATTGCAAATGCAAGTTTTGCCAAACGGTGTTTTTGTTAAAGTTATTTTGCAATGCTAAATTTACCAAACGGTGTAGCATTTCGGAAAACCCCTTTATCTCAAAGGTATTTGCATTCTCTCAAGGGCATTTCCCTAAAGCCGAACCAAACGGGCCCTAACTCTTCTCTCATTAACGTATTACTAGCCTCTAGCAAATTAAATAATCTGTGTGCCGAATTTATTTATGCTAGATTAATCTAAAGTTCATGTATGAGTTCTTTTTCTCTTTTAAAGAAAGCCTTAACACGCAATTTGGTATATTTTTATTTCTCAACATGCGGGTGGAGGTCCATGTGGAGCACCCAAATACTTAACTGAAAAGAGGCAGAAAAAAAGACACGAACCGTTTGGGTAATAATTGAATATGGCCTTTTTTTTTTTTTTTTTTTTTTATGCCCCAGACGGGCCCTCATGAGCGATAATGTTGAAAAGAAGAAACTAAATATTCTAAGTGAAGAAAAAAAAAAGATAAATCTTACCGAGATGACAATGTGAATAAAACATGATGTGCATGGAAATGCATCCTAAGATACTCTACTTTCTTAAAATAAAATTCTTAAAATGACAAATGAATATCCGACCTAAAATGGAATGCTAGGGGTGGCAACAAAAAATTATATTGTTAAAATTATATCTGCTTAGGGAATTTAACATTATAACGTCTTTTTCAGGATAAAATTAATCTTAGGACTTCTTGAAGGACGATATTTTTCTACAAAATCATAAACTATTGACATTGTACAAATTTCTATTTCTCTTTGATCGAGTCTCTTATTGATGGAAGCGTGATACCATGGAAAATCCCAAATTGGTAAATCTGTGGTAATATTACATCCTAAATTATTGGGTTGTCAAAAACATTAAATTAGTACGATTGTGATAAATTAACTCCACCTAAACTATATGGATTTTCACGTGAAATTATCATATCAACTGAGTTATTGTCATAAGTTCAGCAATTTCAAGTTAATATTTACCAAAAGTTAATGAAGGATATATATGTCTCAAGTGTATCAATTTGAAATTTTTTGTGACCCAAAAGTTAATTTAAACTAAATTTATCATATACCTACTAGTTTGAGTTTTTCATAGTTCAAAAATATTCGTATAGACACTCCTACCTGAACAAAGCGCAAGCCGAGACGTTAACATTGAAAAAGCTAGATTGAAGATACTATCAAAAATTCAAATTACTGTGACTTAATATGAAAAATCAGAAAACAAAACCAATTTGTGTTAATAGATACAGCAAATTTACAATGTACTTAAATGAAAAACTGCATCATTAGAGCAAATTCAAAGTAAAGCGTTTAAACCATAGTTTTTTAATCTATTGTAGTTCTAAACATCTTTTAAATAAATATATCATCGTTGTTCTCTCTAAAATTTTATTGTGAAATGTAATTGGCACCACCTTAGGGTGTGTTTGTTTTACGAAAAACGTAACGTTTTTGGAAAATGTTTTCCGATAAATCATTTTCCAGGAAAATGATTAGTTTTATTTTGTTTGATGATGTGTGATTGAAAGTATTTTCTGGTGTTTGAATCACATTTGCAAAATAATTGAATGACGTTTAACCTAACAATTGACAATAGTGTGCCTCTTACTTCCAAATTAATTTGTTGAGTTCATGTCCTTTTTTAACTTTATAAAAATAATTTTTTTAAAAAAATCAAAATTATAATTATTTTTCATATTTCAATTTTCTTTTCCTTTTTCTTTCTTTTTATTCATTCCTTAGCCGGTGGCCGCAGGGTGACGGTCGGCCGCTGGTCGATGACAGGCTAGGCGAGATCGAGCCTTGCCGATGCCAACGAGCTCGAGCCTTGTTAGATCCGGCGAGGCTTGGCCTCATTGACGACTGGTGAGGCTCAAGCTTGCCAGCATCGGGTAGGGCCTCGGCCTCATCGGATCGGCAAGATTGAGCCCCGCTCGACACCGACGAGCTCAATCTCACCTATGGCCGGTCGCTGGCCGTCGTCGTGGCCGGCGGCCGACCGAAGAAGAAGAAGAAAAAAAAGAAAGAGAAAAAGAAAAATAATTATTAAAAATTAAAAATTATATTTATTTAAAATAAATAAATATTATATTAAAAATTAAAAATTCGATTTTTTTAAAATATTTTAAAAAGAATTATAAAAATTTAAAAATATATCTTTATAAGAATAATTTAGGATGAAAACTGGTGGCTTCAATTTGTATCGCCTCATCCCGATGATCCCATAGAACCTATGCATCTATATGACTACATGAATAAATTACCTAGAAAATTTAATTTCCGAACTCAGGGAAACATTGAAAATATTTATTCGAAGAGAAGAAAAGAGAGATAACAGATATATGTGCCGTTTTACTCTTTATTTAACTATTGTATGGTAAACCACTGGGATTCGCCTTAGTGGCCACCTTTTCAACATGGAAGGGGAAGGTGAGGGGTTCAAATCCCCACCTTCTCATGGGGGGATGGGGTGGGGACGTGTAAGTTTCAGGAGTGGGTTTCACTCCCACGCCCTGCAACAGGCAGGGCAAAAGTCTAAGAGTGAGTGTAGAGTAGGAATAAAAAAAAATAAAAAACTATTGTATGATAGGTTTTGCACTAAATACCACTTTAAATGGAGGAAGTGCGTGGATGACTTGAAAGTACTAATATCCCAATTGCACCCTTATCATTAAATACATGAAGGAAACTCCCCGACGAGGGGAAGTGCGAAAACGGAAAAACTACCAAAATAGTCCAAAACTTTTTATATTAGTACTAATTCAGTCATAAACATTTTAAATTAACCAATTTAGTCTTAAATCTTTTCACATTGGTACCAGCTGGAAATTGCCGATGTGACCGCCGGCGGTCTTATGTGGTGTCACGTTGACAAATTTTATAACTTTTTATATTGTTTTCAGATTTTCTAAATTATTATTTTTCTTTTTTTCTCTTTTTTCTTTTTTTTTTTTTTTTTCTTTTCTCCTTACTCCTTGGCTGGCGAGATCGTTGGCCGGCTGACCATCATTGGCCACAGGCTGGTCCGGGTGTGAGGCGTAGGCCCCGTGCCCTCGTCGGCCACAAGCGAGGCGTCGGCCCCTGCCCAGATTCAAGCGAGGGCACAACGCCACACGCGAGGGCCAAGTCTCTCGTTGGAATCCAGTGTCTGAGGTAATTCTTCATTCTCCGACCGATGCTTCGTCTTTTTTGTCCATTCCATCTCTGAAAATTATTGAGTATTATGTGGGCCTCTTCCGTTAAGGTCATTGGATTCGGAATTTGTCGTGGAAATACAAAATTATACCTGGCCTTCCAAATTGACGAGGGAAGAAGGGTCTATTGAGTGGGCACCGTAACTTTTTAACCGATCCTCTATTCTTGCTAATTTGATAATCGAGGCTAGGGTTAGCAATTGAGGAACTGCTTTAGTCAATTAACTTTCTCCTATATTTGATAATTTTTTTCTCATTGTAGCTAATGGCTTTGGGTATTATGGGTGTGGATCTATAAGTAATTAAAATAAGTAAGAAAACACATTCATGTATTACAAAACCTCAGAAGGAAAAAAAAAATGGCAAGAAAATGTATTTACAATTCCAAACCTTACATGCAAAGTCCAATCTATTCCTATACTATATCCTTACGGAAAAAATGCAATTCCCACTCTGATGCACATGTAGTAACATGTGCCAAAACATCACTAGTAATTGGTAACTTTACCAATGTGCAACTCATACAAAATTTTCCACGACGGCCTCATTTGTGGCGTCGTGCCCTCGCCTGGATCTGGGCGAGGGCTGCCACACCCTCGGCCACCACATGCAAGGGCTGCTGCACCCTCGCCTCTGGCCGATGAGGGCGCAGAGGCCCTCACCGACCAACAGGTGTGGGTTTCGGCCCTCGCTTGGATCTAGGTGGGGGCCGACGCCCTTGCTTGTGGCTGGCGAGGGCGCGGCAGCCCTCGCCAGTGACCGATGAGGGCACAAGGCCCCTCGCCCTGACCAACTTGTGGCCGGCGATAGTTAGATGAGTGGCGACCTTGCCGGCCAAGGGATAAGGAGAAAAGAAAAAGAAAAAAAGAGAAAAAATAATAATTTAAAAAATGTGAAAAAATATGTACAAATATATATTAAATTTGCCACGCGGCGCCACATAAGACCGTCGATGGTCACATTAGCAATTTCCAACTTAAAATTAGCTAGATGGACTGAATTTGTATAAATAAAAAGTTTCAAGACTAAAATGGTCAAATTAAAAAATTTAAAACTGAATTAGTACCAATGCAAAAGGTTTATGACTATTTTGGTACTTTTCTCATGCGAAAACCTTATCACATCCTTGCCATGAAGAGGTAAAGTCTAATCTTAATATTTGAAGTTGCAATTTTTTTTTTCGATTAAATATTTGAACTTTTAATTTATCTAGTCAAGTTCTTGAATTTGCATAATTTCTCTAACCGAGTGTCTTCCACTCTAAAATCAAAACTCATTGGACCTGTATGGTCAATGCATTTGGTGAGAGTCTAATTTAGAAAAATTTTATGCCATATTGCACCATTAACAAATGCATAAGAATGAAAATCAAGAAGATGAAGCATACAATCGAGATAAGGCTTCTAGTCTATTTGATATAGCTATGGGTGTATAGTTGTGTTGCGATGTAACTAGAGGTAATCAAGGTTAACTATACATTCATTGAATCTGGCAAGAGTCTAATGTAGAAATAATTTAGGCATAGTGGACAATCAACGAATGCGTAAGACTAAAAACCTTGAAGATAAAGCATACAATCAGATCTTGAGAATTATTGTTTGTTCAATTCAGTAATGGTTTATTAGTTTACATTAAAACTAGAGGTGATTAGTAGGTGGGCTTAGACCCAAGAGTGGAGTACAAGGTACTGCCCAAGCCCGTATATTACAAAAAATTTATTTCAGAATTTTTTAGCCGTACTGAATCAAACTGAAGCCAGAAGTGAGAGATGAGGTTTTCTCACGAAAGAACATTGTTCAAGCCCACCCATTTACCTTTAGGGACTAGCGGGCTTAGGTTGGCCAAGCGAGCCGACCCCCAATCACCTTTAGTTATGACTATATTGCAAAGTAACACAATTTGTATTTTGATAATAAATGTTTTAAAGCTGTGAGACCAAAATGTTGGTTGAGGAAACTCCCTACCCACTGATTGAGGCAGCTTTCTAAGAAACTTTTGCACCCTTGAGAATGCTGTAGCTGTTAAGAATTTGCCAAACACTAGCAAATGGACACTAGAATTTCCAAATCTTTTGTACAATACTTAATTTAGTATAACCATTTTTTGATCGCTCGTTTAAATTCATTGACTTACAATGTTCCTTCCATTAAGTTACTCCAACAAGTTGAATCTTTGAAAGTGATGACGTGATATCTTTTTAATGATAGAGTTGCCAGTAGTGACTTTCTTAAATAATATCAACTTTTTTAAATAATATCACATTAGCTTTTCTAGCAAGCAAGTGACCAATATTGTACAGACGCGACAAGTGCCTATCCTAAATTGACGGCATATTTTTACTCAAACTTGTCGTTTTTAGATGCCAACATGTTGTCCTTCACCTTTATGGACAAAGAGTTTGTTGTTGATGTTGACACTCTTGCTGATATAATTGGGGTCGAAAGAGGGCA
The DNA here is from genome assembly GCA_014182555.1 of Eucalyptus erythrocorys. NCBI lineage: Eukaryota > Viridiplantae > Streptophyta > Magnoliopsida > Myrtales > Myrtaceae > Eucalyptus > Eucalyptus erythrocorys. Next base: position 21,271,053 of record CM024598.1, on the reverse strand, counting down.
TTTCCAACCAATCAAAGTGTCCACAGCATATGCTACTCTTGAAATTGTGCGTGATAGGGGTGTGGAAGACAAAATATCCTACACTAGGATGAATGCCTCAAATGTTTTGCTGCACAAGATCATTATCAATTGTCTCAGGCCGAAGACAACCTCCAAAACTGATGTCTCCAAAACAGAAGCAAAACTGATGTTTGCTCTTAACCAAGGCAGGCCCTTTTCTCTTCCCCATGTTATCCTATTCCACATGTACAGGACTATGGTTAAGGATAAGGGCCAATTGCCTTACTCGTCTCTCATCACCAAGTTGTTCAGACACTTCAAGATACAAATTCTTGCACCATTATGCCTGACCAATCTAAGCTTGATGCTTGTGGGTTATAAAATGGTAATGAAGATGAAGATTCCAGAGCTGAACACTGCATTAGAAGGATTAAAGGAGAAGACTCCCTCCAAAGAGTTTGCTACTGCTTCTACCAAGAGAAAAGGGCAAAGAGCCCATGGTTGTCTCCGAGAAAAAGCGAAGGAAAGTCGTCCTACAGGATGAGGATGATAAAGAAGATTTTGACGATGCCATGACTCTTTCTGCTCTCACAAAGTTGAGGAGCACAGTTAGTTTGAGAGCTGATGCTGAAGAGAGGGCAAGGATAGAAGCGAGGGAAAAAGCGAAAGCAAAGAGAGTGAGAAGAGAGGAAGAACAGAGGAAGAAAGAAGAGGAAAGGAAGAAAAAGAAGAAGAAGAAGAAGAAGAAGAAGAAGAGAGACAGAAGAGAGAAGAGGAGGAACAGAGAAGAGAAGAGGAGAGACAGAGAAGAGAAGAAGAGGAAGCACGAAGAAGAGAAGAAGAAGAGGTGAGAAGAGAAGAGGAAGAGAGAAAAAGGAAAGATGAAGACGAGAGCAAAGCTCAAGAGGATATGGCTGAAGGAATTGAGCTATCTTTTGCTCAAGAATACTTTGGAAAGGAGGCCGAAATGCATCACAATGCTGAAAATGAAATGGATTTTGGTGAAGGATATTCGACTCCACCCACTGGCAACAAAACATGGGGAATTGCTACTGATCAAGGAACTATATCGCCATTGCATTACAGTGATGTCAATAGATTTGGAGCAGATGATGAAGATATTTATGCATCTCACTTCCCGGAGATTGAAGAATCCTCTCCATTAGAAAGGCAAAGGGCTGAAAAGGATGCACCGAGCTTTCAAACTCCAAGAACAGAGTCTGCTGGTCCTAGTACAGGTAATGCTAATTCAACAGCATTTTCACAACTGTTGGATGCAATGCTGGACCTTAAAAAGCAGGTTTTTGGAATGGATTATGAGCTGAGGGATCTCAAGAAGGCAATGTTGAGTACTTCCATGTCCATGCAAGACCAAATCAATGCACTCAAATTTCAAGTGAAATCGAATGTGAAAGGTGCAGAGTTGGTTTCAGTGAAGGAAGCTCTCACAAGCATTGAGAAGACAGTGCAATCGCTCAGCGAATATCATCTTGTTCGCATTCCAAAGGAGCCCTTAATTTTTATCAACCCCACTCTTGACCACTCTACCTCCTTTTGATGGGACAAAAAGGAGGAGAGTTTTGCAGATTTGAGAACTTGAACTTGAACTTGAACTTTTATTTCGTTTGTTTCGTTTGTTTTTGTTTTTAGACTGTTTATGTTTATGACTTTGAACTTTTGGGTTATTTGAACTTCTATAACTTTATTTATGCACTGATTTGATCATTGGATCTATAGATTTGTGAATTTGCAGGATCATTATATTTCTAAGGATAATTGTTATTGGACTAACATTTTTCTGTTTTGCAGAAGTAATCCTCAAAATATACATGAGTTTTCTTTGCAAATTATAAATTTATAAATCTGCCGAGGTGTTTTGTCACCATCAAAAAGGGGGAGATTGTTGAAGAAAAATCCCTTTTAAGTTTTGAAGTTAACAAAACATCATCGTCAATTAAGTCTGAAGAATCCAAGACTCAGTCGGTTAAGTCTAAAGAGTTCAAGACCCAAGTGTCTCTGTCTGAAGACAATCAGACCCAGAGTTATGGTCTGATGATCTCCAGATCCAATCAAAGTCTGAAGACAGTCAGACCCAGATTTTGCAATTTTGCCAGGCTGTCAGCAGGTTATTTTTTATGGATAAGGAAATTAAGATTTGGATATTATCTTCCCTAACTTATCCATAGAATATCTCTGGCTGTGATTGTGAGCTCGAAAGATTTTTTCTTTGGATTTTATCCGTTGAAGATCAAGCGAGTTTTGGAAGGATCTAATTTTGGAAACTCAAGATCCTGATTGTATGGGCGAGCAGGATTGACGAGCTATTTTTTACTTATATATTCGACAACGTGAAAATCACTTAAATTGATTCAGTCAACGAGTTGATTAGATGAATTCTTGGAAAGTGCTAACGGCTATGGAAGGCACGAAGGATATTTAAGGTATGTCGAAATTGTTCGAAAATATGAGGAAGCCAATAGAAAAATTTCGAAGTTAGAACTTCTGAAACATCTTGTTCTCAAAATCTCTTGTGCTCAAAATTGTGTACTAAAGAGAGACACTTACAGTGTGAAATTGTGAGAAGCTGTAGAAGAGACTTTCTACTAAAGAAGTCTAGATTGTAGACTGTAAAGCTCTCATTTGCTACATAGTGATTACAGCCAGTTGGCTGCTAGCGTGGAGAGTGGACGTAGGCTTTCAATAAGCTGAACCACTATAATCCTTGTGTCAAATTTCTCTTACCCTACTCTACTTATTTTTATGGATGTGTGATTCATCTATTTTTGATGTGATTTTCATGCCGAAGGATATTTCGGCCAAAGATTTGAAAAGAATTTCATAAACACCTATTCACCCCCCCTCTAGGTGTATTTACTAGCCTTTATCATTCGACACATTGGCGATTCTCGGTTGTCGTGGAAATCTCAAGGTTTCAAATACAGGCACAGGGTATAGAAATGACAAAAAAAATTGGTCTAGTGCCATTCGACAGAAATTTTGTAATCAAGTGGAATTACCCACATTCTAGTGCCGTTCGACAGAAATTTTGTAATCAAGTGGAATTACCCACATATTAATCACATACATATGTCGAATCAACCTATTTTGAATCTCTGATTGATTTTAACGGTATTGTAATGACCCTTGCAAATTAGCACGGTCGAGCAGTCGATTCTCAAGTTTGTTGCGTTTAAATTCCTTAACGGCTTCACCTGATAGACTAGTTATCCCATAAGTGATTAGCTCAAGGAAAAGAACTATAGGCGTGTCAATAAAAAGCACAACTTATTCAATCGAAAACAAGACCTGAAAATAAGGATGTCACAACTAGGGTCGCCGGGCCCTGGCCAAGGGTCAACCAAGGTCGCCTCAAAGGGTGGCGGCCCTTGGCCCGACCGAGCGAGGGCCATCGACCCTCACCGGATCTAGGCGAGGGCCGTGACCTTCGATCTGGATCGGGGCGAGGGCTTGCGGGCCCTTGTTGCCAGGAAGGGCCGACGACGGAGGGTGGAGGGTCAACCGGGGTCGCCAGCCCTCAGCCGCCTCCCCTGCCTCCCTCCCTTTTTAAATTTTTAAAAATTTTTGTTTTTAAATGTTTTAAATAAATTTAGTTTTTAATTTAATTTAATTAATTTTTATATTAATTTTTTATCATGTCTGCACCAAAATGATGCTGTTTTACACTTGCTTTATCAAAAAATCGTCATGTCGGCATTTTAGCGGGATTGGCACTTAAGTCATCCATTTTGTTCGATTTTGGCACTTAAGTGTCACTTTCGTAATTTTTGGCACTCAATATCCATTTGTGCCAACTTTTGGCACTCTAGAAGTCCCCGTGTCCTCATTAAGCCATCAAGCTTCTAGAATGTGTAATTTAGGGATTTAATCAAATTATAGTATAAAACACTATTCGGGAATATGGATAATTAATGTACAAGCTTCCAAAAGATCAATTATGGGCTCGGTTGGCCTTGATGGACCCACTTGGGCAGTCCTTGATGGGCGTGAGGCCCATTAGGCCCGTCTATGGCTTGGGCCCTCGTAGCTCCTTAATTGTGGCCTATTTCTAGTCCGAAAATTCACAGTTCACCTATGTAAAATTGAATTTTTATCCTAAGGTGACCATCCCTTACTTTTCCACGATTTGTCGATTACTATTGTAATTCTATTCTTTAGATAGGGGTCAAATTGAAAATGTTACATATTTGTGACAGATTTACTCCAAATTAATTTTTTTATCATCCTCTATTGTTTATGTTAGATCATTTATAGACCTGCTGTTACATAAAGTAAAATGACAATTGCGAATGTATTGATGTAGTCTTCTGATCTTGTAAACAGGGAATTTATGTTTTGGCCGAATGAAAATTCCAGCTCTCTTTTAATTAAAATGGACGCTCTTCATACGATTTTTATGACATTTCACTATTCTTTCATGGATGATTGCGATAATATCAATAGTCATATTAGCAATGGAATTAATATATTCAGTTTGATGCATGGTTTCATGCTTAAAATTAACGAGTCATGGTCTTAGTCTCAGTCTCAAAAAGTCAAGTCTTCCAAAAGGGAAAATACGGGAGTTTCCAGACCAATCTCATTGAGCGAAGAGGCTATTTCCACATAAAAACGCTTCATTGAGATGAAAAGATAATTCATGGTCCATGAATCATGTAGGGACCTACATAGTTAAACCTTCAGATGATATCGATGACATAATTTGATAGATGATGCAATCAACTTCTCGAGAGATGCATACAAAGAAAGGTTCAAATTCATGGACGAATTGAAAGCTTCAACATCGAATTCATAGGAAATATACCCAAAGTCATAGATTTTATTTAATTAGAGGTGCCAAGGTCATCTCTAGTAAAGTTCTTGGCAACTTAATGTGTATCCTAGTTGTTTGGACAATATATGCGTCACATAGTTTAGCCGTTGACCAAAATTATCTTTGAGTAACGAAAGAGGGCCAGAGTTGTTGATTACATGATAACTGCTGGGGAAACTCACTCCTATTCGTTCACCTAACAATAAAAGAAACGACTCATTAGGCGATGTGTCACTAAAATAATGTTCCGTATTAGTAAGCACAGCATAGTTTGCTAACCAATGAGCACACCGATTACTTTCTTTATCGAAAAAAGGGAGGGGGGATCGAACTCCATATCCATATGCATATACGTCATAATCACCACAAAGACCCGTTCGCCGGCCAAGTTGTGACATCTCCAGCAAAGCTTGCGAGTCCACTTCCAAAATTATGTTGGTGAATCACAAAGGAGATAGCCAAGTAGAGACCCATAAATGCCCTAGAGTTCAGTCTTGACGGTAGAAAAAACTGCCCGGAGGTTTGGCAAAGCCTCATCTCCAAGTTCCGAATTTGTCTCGAATCGAGGCTTTGCAACCCCACCCCTCCCCCTCCCCCTCCCCTCCTCTTCTCCTACACCTCCTCCTCCTGCTACTGTTCCTGTAGGACTAATTTTACGTCACGTCTTTCAATCCTCAAATCGAAATGTAACATCTGGAGTTCGCGGGAAAGAAGACGACGTTATAACATTGAGTTCAAAACGAATTTAGAATATTAACCATGTAATTTCCGCGGCGGATTGACTCATTATTTAATCGCCACTCAAATTTTTTTTTCCTTTCCTCAGAATAAAAAAGATAGATGAAATATATTAGAAGTGCCAAATTATGTATAGCGCTCACTTTATTGTCAAAAATTTCGGCCACCTCATTTAAGTGCCAAATTAGAGCAAAAACGATCACTTAAGTGCTATTGGTAAGAAATTCCGGCTAAATTGATTACATGAAATTTATAATTAATCTGTTGAAATGACTTGGCAAAATTTTTTAAAGATATAGTCCCCATGGACTACAAAAACGACATTGCACAGCCAGCGTGGCTCGGACGTCCAAAATGACGTCGCACAACATGCTTTTAGTTCCCTACGTCACCATAGGAAGCATCGAAGAGAGAGATGGCAGCGGTGACCACCATCACCAACGACAGAGCTTGTAGTGAGTGCCCGAAGATCATGTGGAACTAGCCCTAATAGAGATTTATGACGGAGTACAGGATGTAAGAGTTTTCCTTATGTGGGCTACATTAATTGAGATTGTAATTACCGTTTTACGGGTTTGGTCTAATAAGGTAAGGCATAAGGTTTTCTTAATGGTCGAATATGGGCCTGGCTTGTGTGGGCCGAGTTGGGCCCGGCCCGTGATGAGAGGGCCGGCCCAAAACTCTATAAATAGCGCTAAGGTCCCTCCTCTAGCCCTCAACTTTTCCAAAATTCTCTCTGAACTCACATAAGGCATATCGTGAGTGGCGGTCTCATCGAGCCAGGAATCGAGGGTCATAGGGGAGAAGATTTTTAGCATTGAAGGCCGGGATTGCTGTTGTTTTGCTCCAAGAACAATGGATTCAAAACCAGGTACACAAATCCTTGTCAAACCTCATGGATGTTTGAGTTTCTAGCTATGTAGATCTTGGGAAGCCGTATGAAACGGCCTACATTTGGTATCAGAGCCTGCATAGACTAGAGCTGAGTCCTTTTATGCCTGTTGAGCCCGTCGCCGGATCTAAATCGGCCGCCTACGGCCTGTTTTCGGTCTTCACCCAAGCTCCGAATGTTTGCCTTGCTTTTTCGTGATTTTTGGTCTAATAAAAGTGAAATTTTATTGCATAATCGGATTCTACTCGTCCATACGAGCAAAATGGTGGGTCGAACGTCGCCGGAGGAGGTCGGAATAGGCCGCACGCGCCGCCACGCGCCCAGGCGGTGCTGGGCGTCGACGGCACGCGCCGCCGCGCGGCCCCACGCGCGCGCACGTGCTCTCACGCGCGCCGGCGCGTGGACCGCCACGCGGCCTCACGCGCGAGCCAAGGGCATGCGCGCCGACGCGTGGCGGCCACGTGGCCCCGCGCGCGTGACAAGCGCATGCGCGCGGACACGTGGTGCCACGCGTCCCGATGATGTCACGGTGACGTCACCTCCACCGCCTCACGTGTGACCGCCACGTGGCGGTGACGTCATCGATGACGTCACGATGACCCGACCCGTTCACCGGTTTGACCCGACCCGTTGACCGGGTTGACCCGACCCGTTGAGGGTTGACCCGACCCGGTCCAACCGTTGACCGGTCCGACGTTGACCGGTTCGGTCCGTTGACCGGTCGGACCGGCTTCGGACCGGTTTTGTACGTCGGCGCGTGAGCCCCACGCGCCGCGCACTCTAGCGGCGCGTGAGGGCGCGTGCGGTGGCCGTTTGGCGCGTGACTTATACCGCCGTGCTCGTATGTGAATTTCCTACCTTGTGGTGTACTTATTTGCATTTTTTGATGCCTTTAAGGATGTGAAAATGCATGTGAAAGCCTTAAAGTATGTAATTTTGGAATATTTTCATGTATTTCTCTTTGTTTTTGGAAATACAATTGCATGCTTATGATTATATCATCACTTGAGAAATATGTATAGTGTTGATTTATCAGTAGTATGTATTAATGGATGGAGCAATGCAATTAGCATGTTTTGTGATTTTAGTGACAAAAGACCCCGTCATCAAGTCTAAAATCACTTATAAAAGGCGTATGTGAGTTATAAAGTTATATCCTTGATATGAGAGAAATTTTGATGATTCAGTTGGGTTGTGACCGCCAAAGTGGCACATTTGATTGGATTTGAGAAATATCTATCTCATATTTAAATGGGATGTCTCCTGATCTTATGTATAATTATACTCCCAAAGGAGGTAATTGTGCATTAGTTGATGGAGGGATACATGTACAGCATATGGTTGAAAAGTAGCTAGCCCTAGTGATTTATACACCCAAAGGTGATGAATTCGCGAAAGGTTAGAGCATATTTTTCATGGAACCGCTGTCATGTAAAGGGTATACAATTGTATGTCATGTATTCTGCCCAAAGGTGTTTATATGATGATACGTGTAGCTCTTGTATGTTTGATACTCACATGATGCTAATTACATGTATTGCTCGCAAAATCAGTTACATTCTCTGTGAATGGCAATTCCATAGCTATTGAGGTTCTTACTGGGTCAAACTTCAAGAAATGGAAAGAGGATTTTCTGTTTGGAATGGAGCTCGCAGATGTTCATATTGCTCTTGCGAGGATAGACCGGCGGACCTTGCGATGCCGTACGAAACCCGAAAGTACGTTTTGCTGCATGGGAAAAGAGTAATAGAATTTGCTTGCTCATTATGAAACGGTCAATTCAGGAACATTTGATGAGTGGCTTGCCAACTGATTGTACTGTTAAGGAAATGATGGAAGCTTTGGAGGCTAGGTATCGTGTTTCCACCAATGCTGAGATAGGTAAACTCATGCAATCACTTTTTAATATGAAGTATGATGGTTCAACTGGAGTTAGAGATTATGTACTTAGGATGGTAGATCTTCAGACAAAACTCCGAATCCTTCAAGTTGATATACCTGAAGCTTGCATTGTGCATCAAGCATTAAATACTCTTCCTCCTGATTTTGGAATTATCAAGACGAACTATAGTTCGCGGAATGAATCTTGGTCCATTAATGATCTTATAGTTAGAGTTGTGGCAGAGGAAGAGAAATTAAAGAAGGAGAGAGGGCATCTTGCCTTCTATGCCTCTAGTTTTGCCAAGAGAAAAGGCAAATGGGTTGCACATCGAGAGGAAATCCTAAAGCCATAAGAACTTTTAATAATACAGCTTCCAAGAGAGGGGATCCTGAAGCTGTAGGTCCCTCCAACTCTATGGCTCCTAGAAAGGCACCCTTTGCTGGTCCCTCCACTTCCTCCACTTCTATGGTTCCCAAAAGGATACATTTTAAAAGGGAAGGTGTCCTTTGCTACTTTTGTGGAAAGAGGGGACACATAAAGAAATACTGTGAGAGATATAAAGCTTGGTTGTCTAAAAATGAGCATAAAGGTAATGATTTTTGGCACTTGTCTCGTGAATCCAACCTATCTCGAAGCCCCATCCAGTTCCCCGGTGGCTAGATAGTGGTGCAACTAATCATGTTGCGTTTACCATACAGGGATTCACAAACGAAGGATGCCAAATCGGGATGAATCATCGCTCATTTGTGGGAAACAACGATAAGATCGATGTTGAGTTCGTGGGAGATGCCATTTTGAATCTGGACTCTGGTTTTAATATGATATTAAGAAACACTTTCTATGTACCTTCCTTTAGATGGAACTTAGTTTCCGCATCATGTTTGGATATGTGTGGTTACTCTTTTGAAATAAAGAACAGTACTGTTTCTATGTTCTTTAACTCAAATAAGGTTGGGTGCTGCAACATGTTCAATGGATTGTACATATTGTGTTTATCTCCCAATGATATATACGTCGCTAATACGGTTGAAAATGTTGTTTCCAAAAGACCTCTACCTAAGGAACAGTCTTATGCGTTGTGGCATAAACGACTAGGTCACATATCCAAAGAAAGAGTAGAAAGGCTGATAAAGACACACATCCTGCCTACTCTTAAAGGTGACCTAGAAACTTGCATAGATTGTTGTAGAGGAAAGATGACTAAGATAAAGAAGAAAACCGCAGTTCGAAGTTCTGGATTACTAGAGGTCATTCACACCGATATCAGTGGACCCTATACTTGCAACCTTGTGTAGAAATTTTTATTTCATCACGTTTATTGATGATTATTCTCGGTATGGTTACCTTTTTCCTGATTAAGGAGAAATCCGAATCTCTTGACAAATTCAAGATCTATCGGATGAAGTTGAGAAACAGTTAGGAAAGGTAATAAAGGTGGTTAGATCCGATCGAGGTGGAGAATATTATGGTAGACATGGTAATGCTGGGCAAATTAAAGGACCATTTGCTAAATACTTAGAAGATTCTGGATAGTGGCTCGCCCACTATGCCTGGAAGTCCCGAAGAATGGTGTGGCTGAAAGGCGCAATCGTACTCTCATGGATATGGTAAGATCTATGATGAGTAGGACAAATTTACCTGATTTTTTATGGGGTGAGGCATTAAAAACAGCCGTTTATATATTGAATCGTGTTCCTACTAAAGCTCTTGCATCAACTCCTTTTGAGTTATGGACTCGGGCGCAAACCAAGTTTGAATCATTTCAAGGTCCAGGGATGTCTGCGAAGTAAGATTGTATAATCCAACATTGAGTAAGTTGGAGGCTAAAACCACTCGATGTTACTTTGTATCTTACTCGAACATTCAAAGGGATATCGGTTTTATAATCCAAGTGGAGGAACAAGGATTGTAGAATCTCAAACGGCCAAGTTTTTGGAATTTGATGTAGCCGAAGAGCATGATTGTTCACAAATGAGTGAACATGACAACATGATGAGACCTGCTATATCTTTCTCCTTGCCTATGCAGACAATAATAGAGCCTACTGTGCCACAAACTGAACTTGTCAACGCTGAGAATCCTATTGATGAAACGACCACAAATGAAGTCATTCAAGTTCCTCAGACTCAAAATGAGCCTACAGTGGCTCCACTTAGGAGGTCTACCAGGGAAAGGCGTTCAGCTATACCACCGGACTATATGGTCTATTTAGGAGAACATGATTATGATATAGGATGCATTAAAGATCCAAAGTGACTTATACGACGCCATTTCCCGTCCTCAATCTAGTTTATGGCTGGATGCAATGAGAGATGAGATGCAGTCTATGAAATATAATGGCGTTTGGGAACTTGTTGAATTACCGGAAGGTTATAAGCCCATAGGTTGCAACTGGGTTTACAAGACTAAAAGAGATTCAAAAGGAAAGATTGAGAAATTTAAAGCCAGACTTGTGGCCAAAGGTTTCACTCAAAGGGAAGGGATAGACTATGAAGCAACTTTTTCTCTAGTTTCCTCTAAAGACTCTTTTAGAGTGATCATGGCATTAGTAGCTCATTTTGACATGGAATTACATCAGATGGACGTTAAGACTGCTTTTCTAAATGGAGACCTTGATGAGGAGGTTTATATGATGCAACCCGAAGGTTTTGCAATAAATGACTCAGTGTGTGTAAACCGAAGAAAGCTATTTATGGTCTTAAACAAGCTTCCGGACAATGGTACATGAAGTTTCACCGTGTTGTTACTTCTTTTGGTTTTGTTGAGAACAAAGTAGATCGGTGCATATACTTGCAAGGTCAAGTGGGAGGAAATTTATTTTTCTCATACTTTATGTGGATGACATTTTGCTTGCAAGTAGCGATATTGGATTACTGCATGAAACAAAACAAATGTTGTCAAAGAATTTTGACATGAAAGACTTTTGTGAGGCATCTTTCGTTCTAGGCATTGAAATCCATAGAAATCGTTCTTGTCGTATGTTGGGTTTATCTCAAAAGGCATATGTTGATCGTATTTTGGAGAGATTCAACATGCGGGATTGCAAACCAGGAAGTGTTCCCATGTCGTTAAGGGTGACAAGTTGAGTCTCTCACAATGTCCTCAATCAGATTTTGAAAAAGACCAAATGAAGGACATACCTTATGCTAATGCACTTGGAAGTATTATGTATGCTCAAGTTTGCACTAGACCAGACATTGCCTTTGTAACAGGACTTTTAGGCAGATACCAGTCGAATCCAGGACATAATCATTAGGTTGCTGCCAAAAAGGTCTTGAGATACTTAAAAAGAACAAGAGATTATATGTTGGTGTATAGATATGTCCATGATTTGCGATTGGTAGCATATTCGAGATGCGAGACTTTGCTAGTTGTGAAGATGATAGAAAATCGACAACGGGATATATCTTCATGTTAGCGAGGAGGTGTAGTATCGTGGAAAAGTGAGAAACAAAATCTATATCTTCCTCTACCATGCAAGCAGAATTTATAGCATGTTTTTCAGCCGCTACTCAAGCTGTTTGGCTCGAAACCTTATTAAGGAATTGACCGTATTTGATTTTGTGAATAGACCCATACAGGTTGTATTGTGATAACAATTCTGCTGTGTTGTTTGTCAATAACAACGAAGTCTCAAAGGGTCTAAGCATATGAAGGTCAAATTTTTGACCATAAAGGAAATGGTACGAGAATGGTGACATTATAGTAGAGCATGTTTCTACGGACGATATGTTGGCGAGATCCATCGACTAAAGGCCTATGCCCTTGTGTATTTGAGCGACATATCATGAACATGGGCTTAGGAGAATCAGTGGATACTATCGTTTAGTAGGAGGTATTTCAGATTTGCTCTAATAAAGTTTATGTCTGTACCTTGTTACTTTTTGCAACATTTCGATATATGTCAACTCCTTCCTTTGTATAAGTTGTTATTGAGTTGTGCACATATATCTAAGGAAAATCTCAAGGTACTGTGTAAATCTTGAGTAAAGGCTAGGGACATCCAGTTATTAGCCTTGTACATATGTCTTGATTACACATAAAGAAATGTTAACCATAAAGATAAGACATATGTGGGTTCGTTAGAACCATAAAGATATTCTCTAGTGCCACATCCGATTTTCTGTGACACTTAAAGATAAGAGAATAGTGACCGACAAGGGAGATAACACATAAGGTATTACTCTTTATGAGGTGTTATCCGTTTGCCACACAACCATATTGAATCCATATCAATAAAGTTAAAAGCATTCGTGACCATGGAAGGCTCTGTGTAAATTCATGCAGTTATCGCCATGATTCGGTGTTGGAGACTTTATGGGATAGGATTGACTATTAAGAATTGCCACTAGACCAACATAAAGGTGTGCACATAAAGTACGCCTCAATTAATATAGCCCAAGTGGGAGAATGTAAGAGTTTTCCTTATGTGGGCTACATTAATTGAGATTGTAATTACCGTTTTACGGGGTTGGTCTAATAAGGTAAGGCATAAGGTTTTCTTAATGGTCGAATATGGGCCTGGCTTGTGTGGGCCGAGGTTGGGCCCGGCCCGTGATGAGAGGGCCGGCCCAAAACTCTATAAATAGCGCTAAGGTCCCTCCTCTAGCCCTCAACTTTTCCAAAATTCTCTCTGAACTCACATAAGGCATATCGTGAGTGGCGGCTGGGCTTGACTTCCCATACATTCGTCCCTCAAAGCAAGGCCTGGGATTGGCTTCCCACCTCTGCATCACACGCCAAGACCAACTCCACGTTTGTTGTCCCCGCTTGCTTTCATGTCTTGGTCCGTTCGAAACCCTTTGTGGACTGCCTATGTTCTTGATTTGTCTTCTTACCCCCACCATATGCCCACTCGGTGTCTGAGAAAATTACCCGATGATGGAGCTCCTTTTTTTTTTTTTTTTTTTTTTAACTGGTCTTTAGCGCGCTTAGTGATCATAGAGAAAAAGAGACCAAGGGAGGGTGAGAGATAAATTGGGTCATTGAGTAAGGCATGAAGACGGCTAGTTCAATGGCCAGCTTAGGGTTTGAAATTATCTTTCAATTTGTGGATTTGGGGTTCTCATTTAGGGAAAAGTACTAGACGGTGTCGTTTTAAGGTTTAGATGTTGACTGAACTCCTTGGCGATCCACATCGACTTAAGAAACTAATAAAAAAAAGGCCACATCAAATTTCTAACCAAATAAACTAGAGTTGAAACTGAAAAGCTTGTATATATAAAAAATTAGTATTTAGGGCTCTTTGTTTCACGGAAAATAACTTTTAAGAAAATATTTTCCAAATTTTCCAACATTCGTTTCACAGAAGATGAATTGCTTTGGGAAAACATTTTCCATAAAGGGAAAATGATCTTCTAAACTAAGAGAAAATGTTTTCTACTTTAAAAGTGGAAAATATTTTCTTTATTGAGTCGCTCTTATCTCACACCTCTACAAGCCCTTACTCCCCCCTCCCCTTACTTGTTCTTCTTCTTCTAATATATTCCTAAAATTTGAAATATTTTTTACTTTTCTTTTTTTTTCTTTTCTTTTTTCTTTGTTTTCCCTCTTCTTCTTTCATGGCCAATTGCAAGCCATGGTGACAACCAACGACCGGCCACAAGTGAGCCTTAAGCTCATCGGTGAGCACAAGGCTCGCCCACCTTCGATGAGCTCCAAGCTCCTCAACCTCAAGCTTAAAACTCACACTTGCCAATATGGTGAGTAGTGAGCTTGAGCTCACTAGAGGTGGGCGAGCATCATGCTCGCCGATGTGCTTAAGGCTCACCTATGGCAAGTTGTCGACTGTTGCCGTGGCCAGCGACTAGCCAAGAAGAAGAAGAGGGAAACAAATAAAAGACAAAGAAAAAAAAAAGAAATTGAAAATTGAAAAAAAATATTTATAAATCAATTTGTCAAAAAATAAAAATAATTCAAAATCAATTAAAAATAAATAAACGAAAAAGAATGTATGGAGAAAAAGATTTTCCTTATCGAATAGCAGAAAATACATTCTACTTCATTTGAGATTTTATCCGAACATCAAAAAATAATTACATTTTTCTGGAAAATGGCTTATTGGAAAATATTTTCCAAAAAGCACCATATTTTCTGCAAAAATGGAGCCTAAATGATCCAAAAGATTTTTTTTAGTAGTAGAGTGAACGACATACACAACTTTTAACACTTTTAGTGTTCTTCTTTCGAAGATAAACTACATAAATGAAAAGGTCCCTATCAGCCTCTATTGCATTTGTCATGAGAAGAAGCGGTTGACCAAACCATTCTTTTGTGATTTGGTATCTTTGCTAAACCCATCCCCAAGGGATTGAGAATCGCCCAAATGAATGGGATTGACGTGAGCAAAGCACTGCAAAGCAACACCCTAGAACAACAAATGCCTTTTGTCCACGGTATTGTTTTTATCGACCCATATCGTTTAGCGTTAAGGAAAAAGATAAGAAATTCACCTCTCAACTTCAGCATTATTCAATGTTCCCACCACCACAACAAGCAACAATGACCCTTTTGTTATAGTTCTTTTTTTTTTTCTTTTTTTTTGTTAAAGCCTTTTTGTTATAGTTGACTTGCAATTTGTCGAAGGTCTTTCTTTAATCCATGAAAACGACTTGAAATCTTTTGTAATTATAATCTTCGTGTTTGAATCAATCCACACGCATCGAAAACTTCACACCAAACAGAAAAAAAGAACCCAAACAATTATCCAAAACCAATCCCCTCCCTCCCCCTCTCTCTCTCTCTCTCTCTCTCTCTCGCTCGCTCGCTCTGTGCAAATGGCGTCCCAATCTCTAGTCCAATTCATAGAAGCAGCGCTATGGTGCACAGGCCCTTTTGAGCTGTCCTACACAGACCCTGACCAGAAATGGCTCATAAGAAAAGACATGCTTTCACTCCTTCAAGACTTCCCCAACCTCAGCCCGTCAATGGACACCTACATCCACGATGATGGCACAATCGTAAACCTCCTCAATGCCCATGGCGCAGTCCATATCTCCAGCTCTTCTCCCCAAGTCCCCCTCACCATCTGGCTTCATGAGAACTATCCGTACGTGGCCCCAATCGTGTTCGTGGGCCTGCCGGGCATGGCCCCCTCCCCGACGATACACCATGACCACCCCTTCGTCGACCCCTCGGGGCTCACCACGTCGCCATATATCCGAACCTGGCAATTCCCTAGGTGCAGCCTCAAGGAACTTGTCCACAACCTTGTCAAGATTTTCTCTCGTGACCACCCTTTTTCCTATTCAGCCACTTCTAGAGCCTTCACCCACTCTTCCGTCGTCTCGAAGAAGGAGGCACTCGATCGCCTTGAGGGGATGCTTCACTACGACACCATGGCCTTGAGGTCCGAGACCGACAAGGAGATCGAGAAGCTACTGGCCTTGCAACAGGAAATGGACCAGCGGGTTGAGATCGTGACGGCTATAGTCCAAGGGCTCAAGCGCGAGAGGTGGGAATTAAGGGATAGGGTGGCGCGGTTGGCCAAGGAAACTGATGTCTTGATCAACTGGCTCAAAGTCCACGACCCCAAACGGGCCATGGCCATGGGGGACGATGACATAGATGATGTGTTTGAAGGAGTTGATGAGGAGTCCAGGTTGAGGCTCCAGTGTTTGGCTGCAGATCTGTCTATAGAGGATACTATTTATGCATTGGATAAAGCAGTTGATGAAGGGGCTATGAATTTTGAGATTTATATTAGGCAAGTTAGGAATTTGGCAAGAGAACAGTTTTTCCACAGAGCCATGGTAGTTAAATTTGAGACATCCCGTCAACTTTTATAGGACTCAGTACATCTCCTGTGAATTCTTGCTTCTCGATTTGGTGTGCATATGCTTCAGTTTTGGAATGAGTCGGTGGCTATGTTTACCTTCAACGGGATAGTTTTATCCAGTTTAGAGCCAGATTCTGTATTGGATCGGAAGCTTTGTAAAAATGTCATTTCAGACTCGTAGTTAAGTGTTCTCGTGTATTTTTTTTGAAAAATCCTCCTGTAAATGGGACTCATTCATCAAAATTCTCGGTAGACTTGAATTTGTTTGAAAAAAGCCCTATAAACTTTATAATTCCATCTAATAAATCCCTGAGCTCATTGCCGGCCGATGAATGCGTGCATGTTTCGCGCCCTTCAGGAGGCACTTTTGCTCATTTTAATATTGCAGTGAGCTAATTGCCGGACTTTTAGTTCGGTTGACCCTCCCATGTAATTGATGCACGGATTTTGCCAGTAGGCAGTTATTTTCACTTGTGATAAGCTCATCGGGGTTATTGAATCAAATTGATCACATTCAAGGATATCACATTCAAGAAAGAAAGCGGGCTTCCAAACCTTTTGTCATACTAATCCTATAGCAATCGGGTAATGGAAATCAAATCCGTAGAATTTGAATTGAGTTCAATAGGGATTGCTCTTAATTTGAGATCAAATAATAATGGTGATGTAGTACCAAGTTATGCTTTCACCATACAAGAGGAAAGTTCCGTAAAGGCAATAGGAATAATTGCTCTTTATAATTTTGTCTTGGTCGGTTGGAAGAGGTAGAATTTAGTTGTAAAAAGCAGATCTTGCTTTTTATTGATAGTGTTTGAAAGCTGCCAATATAGTGCCCACTTTTCATTTTCCCATAAGTTGGTAAACAAGTGAAAAGCCGGTCTAATCGATTTGATAAGATAGCGGATATGACCGATTTGGATGGTTTTGGCTAGTGGCATGGTTGCTAAGAAGCTGCAGACTGAAGAATTGATCGTATTCCAGCATTTCGACCATGTTCATAAAACATTGCTACAGACCAAATGAGAAAATAATAACTCGTACTTGCAATATTTGCATAGCTAGGGTATGTCAATGCATCTGAATAGAGCCAATCGACGGTCGGACTAAACCAGGCCGGATCCTTGAAGAGGGCCAAATGTATTGCCTGAGCTTACCCTTCTGCTAAAGGAAATATAAGAAATGTGCGAGCTGAGTGGGCTTGGTTCAGGCCTAGTTGAGTCGGACTGGGCATTATGTCTATAGGGCCTTGTCCAAGCTCCCCCATAAGTACCTAAAGTCATTTCCAGTGACAAGTCCTTGCCCTTTTACAAAATCCAATCTCCTAAGCACATTTCACGTAAAGTTGGATTTGTTAAATCGAAAGATTCAAATATCCAATAAAGAAAAATAGTACTTTCTTATGAGAAAGGAATATGATATGATTTCAGAGTAGTCACACAACAAGAAATATATAAAAGAGATGGAGCCTCAACACCATCTCCAACAAGCAACAAAACCCAGTAAATACTGCTAATGGAAAAAGTGTTCAAGGCCCGCCAGATTAAACATTGGTTCTGAAAATAATCCTCCCAAAATATAATCAATTATGCCAAGTTATATAGCATAATATATATCGCTACATCTTGAAAATCATACCTCTTTTTCTTAGATGGCTCGAAATAGTAAGGAAACGGTTCTATGTTCTTTGTGGCCACGGGAAACCCATCGATCTCATCTGTCCACGGGTTGCTTGCTTCCCCGCCACCGACGGTCCTGATTGCCTCCCACATCACACTGCTGCACTTGAAACCGGACCCGAATGCGATCTGCCACGCACGGTCGCCCTGCTTCACCCTCCTCCTTTGGCCTCGGCGTACGCCAGTGCGTACCAGATCGAGCTGCTCGAGGTGTTCCCGAACCGGTACAGCGTCATCCTCGACGCCTCCATGTGGGCCTCGCTCAATCCGAGGTTCTTCTCGAGCTCGTCGAGCACTGGCTTGCCGCCCACGTGGGGGAACACATGGTCCACAGCCTTCTTGAAGTCGGGCACGTAGGGCTCGACGTTCGCCATGGGGAAGCGCCTCACTAGGCAGTTCATGGCGTAGAGGATTTGCTCCGACATGGGGAGGACGAGGCGGCCGAACTCGGCGATGTTGGCCTCGATGGCGTTGATCGCCACCGTCATGAGGTCCTTGGTGATGGTGACGCCCACTTTGCCGCACGGGTCCTCCTCCTGGAAGATGCACTGGTAGGAGCGGTCCCAGCGGGCTGTGTGCGTGGGCACGGTGTGGAGGAGCTTGTACTTGGCAATCTGGGCATCAGACCGCCGGTTCGAGAGGTGGATCGCAGCCCCGCCGACACGGAACAGGCAGTTGATGAGGGCCATGGAGCGATCATTGCCCAGGTAGGCATTTTCGGTGATGCTCTCGGTGCTCACGACTAGAGCATAAGAGTTGGGATGCACCTACATGAAAAGCCACCCCCAAAGGGCAAAAAAAAAAAAAAAAAAAAAAAAAAAAGAAGAAGAAAAAGCAAAAATAGCATGGCAATTTAGGCCTTAATAACATTAGAACTATTTTACATAATTGGTTTAAAAGTTAGAACCAACTGCAATAGGACCGCCAGAGCTTCGCCTAGGCCAAAACGACTACAAGTACCTGACACTTTTGTAACGAGAAAATGGAAAAGAAGCGAATAATGACACATTATTTAATATTTTATTTATTAATCACATATTATGTGATTAAAGTCAGAAAATGTATAGTTGACCTTATTTCTGCACGATTACTATAAACAAATTCAGTTAGAATTAATATGTAAAATTAATAATCTAAGATTGATGACTGACCGAGAAAAAAAAAACTAAACAGGGGTAATGGGGAATGGCTATTACAACCATATTGTAATTGCTATTACCCTGTAATTGGCAGTCAACTTGTAGTCATTACCGCAACCAAACATGCTATAGGTTGAGTTACACGGACTTTTGTTATCTACGGCAATCTTCATGGCCAAATTCTATCGTACTAATCCTAATAGATTAACTAAGCAGTTTTTTTTTATATTTCTCAAGAGACTGGCTTTGAGAACCGGCAATCACCAACATGTAACCATGGGTCCGTATTATGCTTTTCTTATTAGAGCTAGCATACCCAACATGGATTTGCAAAAATATGGCAAAATATTTTTGAAAAAAAAAAATCCACTGGTAATTAGCAACTGATGGTTTAACTTTCTAAGCTAAAATACATAATATTGTAATTTCTTATGTACTCATATTATTTTTTCTTTCATTTGGATGAAATATCTATCCTTACGTATATACTTCTCAATAATTTATGTATCTCTTCATCCATCTTCTCATCTTCTTATTTCGCTTTAATCTCTATTTATATATGAATTTTCTTTATTCTTTTTAAGAGATTTCTCTCATTGACTGACTTCATTAATAAGAGTACTATCAAAAGTTGACTTAATTTTCCATTCTTTCTAAAAGTGAATGGGCTTTGATGTTCTCAAGAGAAGCCCTTAATGCATTTAGGTTGATGAGAATATTCAGATTTATAACAATTTATACTACTTTTATTTATAAAAAAAAAAAAAAAGGACAAGTGATGCCGTTCTCTTTCATGCCTATTCAACACCTGCCTACCATAAATAATCGATCTTGCTAAATATGGCCAGGAAGAAAAGAGTACTTTTTTTTTTTTCTGAATTCTTGTTGCAGGTGCAAAATTGTCAAGAAGTAGCATTTATGTTTGATATTTTTTTATTAATATATCAATTTCGTGCACTGTACTCATTGGTAGTAACGTAGATGATATAAATAAATGTAGGAGATGAAACAGGCTCTCAATGCACTACTAATTGATTGTAGGCTTGGTTAATGGACGGGTCAAATCTAGTATCATGCCAGACAATCTTATCAGTGTTGCACAAGTTTGCGCAAGTTGGTGAGCCTTCCGAAGGATTTGCTCGTCCGGACCCCCACATTTTGCTCTTCACGAAGACCAAACTTCGGTGGGCCTAATGGGTCATCACATCATTGATCACCTCTAAAGGTGAGCAGCCGGACTGATTTAACTCGAGAATCAAATCCAACTAACCTCACCTGACAGTTACCAGGTTGGTTTGCAACGATTTGTTCCTTTTTTGGGTGAAAAATCGGACAACTGACCTTGACCGATTTGGTTTTTGGTTCTATCATATTAATCGGTTTTGAACCGATTTCAAGGCAATTCTTGAGTCGGTTGTGAGCCGTTTCAAAACCGGTTCTAATCCTAAGTTAAGGCTCCGTTCATTTCGCGGAAAATAATTTCCGGGAAAACGTTTTCCGGATTTTCCGGTGTTCGTTTCATGGAAAATGAATTCCTTGGGGAAAATATTTTCCATCCAAGGAAAAAAGCCTTCTAAAGTAAGGGAAAATGTTTTCCACTTTTGAAAAATGGAAAACATTTTCCTCACTTGATCCCTCTTACCTCACACCTGTACAAATCTTCACTTTCTCCTCTCATTTCTTCTTCCTTTTTTTTTATTCGAATTATTTTTTAGTTTTCTTCGTCTTTTTTAATTTGAATTATTTTTAATTTCCTTTTTCTTTTTTTCTTTTATTTTTTCTTTTATTTGTTTCCTATCTCCTTCTTTTTTGGCTCGTCATTGAACCAGGTGAACCTCAAACTCATCGATCTTAAACTCGCGCTCGTCAATCTAGCGAGCCTCAAGCTTGGCACTCGCGCTCGTCAATTTAGTGAGCGGAAAATATTTTCCTTACCGAACACCGGAAAACATTTTCCGAAACAATTTTAGGTTTTAACCGAACACCAGAAAATATTGTCATTTTCCTGGAAAATGACTTCTGAGAAAATATTTTCCGGAGATGGCCCATTTTCCGCGAAATGAACGGACCCTAAGTCTCTTCAACGCGTTTTTGCATTTCTCATTTAGGTCTGATGATTTTGATTGATTAATTTGATGGGCCTAAGATTGGCTTGTCTGCCCATGTTGGGCCTAGAAGCCCGGCCCACAAAAATTAGGGCCCATGGATGGAGGGATATGATGAAGGGACATGTTTCTTATTTTGAGGGGACGTATAAAAAGGGGGAAAGAGAGGGAGTTATGTACCTTTTGGCAAATTTACGTACATTCTTCCTCCCTCTCTCCCTCCAAAATACTCCAAGAGAAACAGTACGCAAATAAGGCAACACCCATCTTCCCTCCAAGGCGAATTAGCATCATCGGATCGAACATGACCGGTTTTCTCTTCCTCATATCGGCGTCGGTGTTTAATCTGTGGCTAACAAGGTACATTCAATTCTGTGATGTGCCTTAGGATCGGTGATGCATATGTTTTTCCCGGGCTCGTCTTCCGCGCAAGTTTAGGGGTTCGATTTAGGGTCGAATCAAGATTTTGGAATCCGACAATCCCAACATTGGTATCAGAGCGAGAGTTTATGTTTCCCGATCCTTTTTCATATTTTTCCCGACCCCTTTTATGTCTGTGAATGTTTTTTTATTGATTTTTCGTGAAAAGAAATTCGGCCGACACCGATCGGGGCGGAAAAATCCCGACACCCGAGACTGTTCATGCGTTTTTTCGACTTTCTGTAAGTCGAAATCGACTTCTGATGGCATTGGATAGAAGGTATTGTCGAGACGAGCGTGACAAGTGGCGGAACGCCGCCAATGGCCGCTGGATACGCCTCCACGCGCAGCCGAAGCGAGGTGACGCTTCACGCGCCGACTCGGAGAAGACTTAGGCGTGTGTGTCGCACGCGTGCGCGTGGGCGATGCGGGCATGTGCGACGCACGTGCGCCAAGGGTCGCTGGTGCGTGCGAGGCACGCGCTAGCTGACGTCATCGTGACGTCAGCTACACGTGTGCCGCACGTGACGGGTCGGTTCGTCCGACCCGGCGACTCTACCCGGCCTGTTCCGTCCGACCCAGCGACCCGGCTGTCCGTCCAACCCGGCCCAACTGGCGACCCGACCCGGTTGACCGGTTGATCGTTGACTGCGACCGTTGATCGTTGACCACCGTTGACCGGCTGATCGTTGACCGTTGACTTTAACCGTCGACAAAAAAAAAAAAAAAAAAAAAAAAAAAAAGAGAGGAATGTGTTTCTTTTCAATTATGTTTATGTGAGTTATAAGTAATCCATTTTTATTCTCGCATTCGTTGCATGAATCATGGAAAATTATGTTTTTTCCTTATGTTCATTATAGATTATAAGTGATCCATTTTCAAGTTCTACATTTGTTGCAGTGAACTATGATGCGTTATGCACGGATACCTACATTCTCGAGAACGCACGAAGGACGTGTAAGACTTAAAAGGCTGATGACGAGTTAGCTAATTATCGGTGGCATAACGGTGATTTAGTATCACATGTGGTCAAAATCAATTAGATGATACAGAAATCATCCTGGAATGGTTATCTTATACCGGATTTTGAGAAGGTGTCGACTTTCAAGAACACTCTTCCACCCGAATGGCAAGCGTGTTAGATCGGCTATGGGAGGTCAACGTGGTCCCGGGTTATAGGAGGCTGGTAGTAGCTTTTGTAAGAGAGTACTATAGGATTGAGTTAACAAAAACTTTAACCCTTAGTATGAGTGGCACATGGCGCAAAGTGAATGCGCCTTGGAGGCGACATGAGAGCTCTCCAAAAGTTTTTCCATGGTTAGCAAATGTGCCTTCAGATTTCTTAGATGTTTTGACTGATAGATTAGCCGGGTCTTTCCCTATTTATTTCTTAGATTAATTTGAGATGTTTTGGGTGTAAATATCTCTTTCTATGTTAATATTTTCCTCTGTATATATTACTTAGTGTAATGGATATGTTGTATTATGTGAAAGCATTATTGTTCTATTGGATGTCAAATATTACATGATTTCTGTTATTGGTGATTGCTGTGGGTAGTTCATAGAAGTTTTTGTAGCTCATAGAATTTATTTTGCATAAGACAATTATATTAATAATAGTTTTAAGTTAGGATTTTTGGAGGATGATTGGAAACATAGTGACCTTTTGATTCTAAAACCTTACTTGAAATTGTTCATTAATATGATGGGTCTGTGCAAAGTGGGTGCATAAATGATAGGTATTAATTATTCGTGTATATATGTCTAATGTGTTCAGATCGATAGTTTCAGCAACTAAGAACGTAATTGCTGATTTGAACGGCAACAATTGTGAAATATTAAATATGAAGATTCAATATGTACTGGAAAAGCCGTGGCACTAGAAGCTCTTGACCATATTATGGAAGATCTTGAGGATGCCGTGTGCCACCTTGAGCTAGTAGATGATCGCCTAACGGCATTTGAGCCGAAAATAGATATTTGCAATGCTGGTTCTAGCTCGAAAAGGGCTTTGAGCTCTAAGCGCAAGCATATTGATTCGTTCAATATGTGGGAATGCAAAGGATCAAGTCCTTATTGCAAGAAACTGAGAATTAACCAACACAAGAGAGGAAAACGTCCTCAAGTGAAGAAAATGTCAAGGGTGAGGTGTTACAATTGTGACAAGAAGGGTCACTATGCTCGCAACTATCGTGAGCCGAAAAAGGTAAACACCTCTTGTACATTTGAGAACTTTGCTTATGTGTCAAGTTTTATATTATTGGCTGAATCCAATCCTTTGTGAACTGTAGATTCAGGAGCAACAGACCATGTAGCGAAGGATAGAGGATCCTTCGTGGAATTCCGACGAATACCAACTGGAACTAAGTAAATCTATGTGGGAAACAACTCCAGAGCTGAAGTGAAAGGAATTGGCACCTGCCAACTGAACATGCGTGGTGGACGCACTTTGTTCCTACATGATGTATTGTATGCTCCGGAGATTCTTAGGAATCTAGTGTCTGTTTTAGTGTTGGTTAAACTAGGTTTTAATATGAACTTCCATAATAGAGGTGTGGATTTGTTTTTGGAAACAAATTTCTATGGTTGTGGTTATTTTCTGGATTGTTTCATTGTATTAGATATTGACTATGTCAATGCAAATGTTTGTTATTCCCTTCTCACGTCTCGTAATTCATATGATAATGATATGAATGTGTGACATGCTAGACTTGGTCATATTGGCCAATAACGTATGAATAGACTAGCCAAAGAGGGCTTGTTGGGTAATATTGAAAAAGTCAATTTGCCCATATGTGAGCATTGCCTAGTAGGAAAAACGACAAGGAAACCATTTGAAAAAGGTAAAAGAACTGAATTTCCTCTGCATTTAATCCATTCTGACATCTATGGTCCAATGAATGTGAGAGGAAGGCATGGGGCCGTTTATTTCATCACTTTTATAGATGATTATATTCGATTTGGATATGTTTATTTTTATTTTTATTTTTTTTTGGAGAGGATTCATGATATGTTTATTTGATTTCTCATTAATTTGAAGCATTAAGTTGTTTCAAAAGGTTTATAGCCTTGGTAGAGAATCAATTAGACAGGAAAATAAAAGCATTAAGATCCGATCGAGGTCGAGAATATTTATCTGATGAGTTCAGAAAATTATGTGATGAAAAAGAAATAGAAAGACAATTGTTTATTCCATATACTCCTCAACAAAATGGTGTTGCGGAAAGAAGAAACAGAACCCTAATGGAAATGGTTAGGTCCATGATGGCACATGCTAACCTACCTATCACTTTTTGGAGTGATGCCTTGTTAACTGCTGTCTATATACTTAACCGGGTGCCTTCCAAACCAGTTACTTCCACTCCATATGAGTTATGGACAGGTCGACAACCGGACTTAAG